>JAUKNK010000125.1:1762500-2110000 GCA_030765055.1 Mantis religiosa
GAAGTGATAATGGAGCAGGTTATTACCTAAACGTAAAAGTAAGCATGCAAAATTTTACGGAACACATACACCTTCATTTATTTTCAGCAAACCAAAGCATTACAAAGTGAAAAGATATTCTACTGCTTGCCAAAGTCTTCAAAGACCATATTTTGTTATATCACGTTTATCGTTTGTTACTAAAACTGAAATATTCTTATGTAGCATGAGATACCTTTCGAATATTAGCCACAAAACTAATTTCTGAACACCACATCACTAAATATTTGACCACAAACAATTGTAAAACATTGGTGAATCCTTGGATATCTTCCATATAATTTATGTTTGTGAATTCGTGAATGTGAATTGAAATGACCCAAAATTAATTGAATTCCTTTGCAGCTTTGTGAAGTTCGCAAAAACTTTTTCTATGACAAGGAGAAGAGGACGTGACTTACGGCTTAGAAGTAAGTCAAATTTGCGACGACTTACGTCACGTGCTGACTGAACTGATGAGCAGCGAGACGCAGGTATGCCACTAGTAATAAATATTTGCCAAGGTTTTAGCTGCTACAAATCTGAGCCCTATTTATTATACTCCAACTACCATGATGATTTCCTTGTCAGTGAGAGATAAGTTCTTTCTACTTTGTTATTACTTTAGGTAGATCCTAGTCCCTCCAGTTTATACAATGAATTTAGAATTAAATATTCAAGAAATGTTACGCTTTGCTATTTTTAATTCTTCAGGTAACGAGTTGAAAAGTCTCAACCATTTATAACTGTGTCCTTTACTAGAAATTTTTTGATAAACAGAAGCAAAGAAGTTGCACATTTTGAGTAAATGACAAGTTTGGGTTACAACTTCATTTCAAATTAACAACAAAAATTTGGATACTAATCCGTTCAAAAGCATTAATTTGTTCTCTACAGGTATCCTTAATTAATTTTAGCGTAAGTATACAACACACCACCTGTAAGTTTAAAAATTGGTAAGTTTTGTTATCAAATGCTGGTTTTAGTGGAGATCTGTCGAAAACATCGGCCGTCTGTGACACGCCCCTGCGACGTTGCCACATTGTAGGCTCCGGCCCGTGTAGAATCGGCCTTGGTTACTACAGTTCCCGCCCGAAGTTAAAATCGACGAAAACAAATGTAACAATTGTCACAGCGCTAACAAGGCTGTTAAATATCTTGCAGTTCACCAACCTGTTTTTGAAAATGTTAACAAACACGTGTTAAAGCCAAGAGACTTGTAAATATTACAGCTGTAAAGCGCTATGGCTGAGTCGTCTTTTTCTGAACGTATGGAGATGCGCTTTTGTTTTTATTTTCGTCTGCACACAGCTGAAAAAATGGCGGGTAAACATCATCGTAAGCAAAAGCCGTAGGACAAATTTCTCAGCGATGGAGAAAGAAATGTTAATTGAATTGGTGACGAAGTATAAGGTTATCATAGAAAATCAGACTACGGAATTGGTGAATGTAAAAGATAAATATGTCACGTGGGAAAAAATTCAAATGCATGTGTCATTGTAGAAGCACGAAACAACTTCGTCAGTATTACGTAAATTTAAAACAAGACGCGACGAATGACAACTGACAAATGACTTGAACGTATCAAGACTGGAGGTGGACGGTGTATTATCCACATAATTCAGTGAATTCTAAAATAGCAAAGTTCTTCATACTTGAAGCAGAGGCGAGATCGGCAAATGGCTTTCGATGCATGATCTAACCTCTCTTGCACTTCCGCAGTAACCTTTATAGCAACTTGTTTTGGCAGTCTATATGTCTGTAGTAAATTTTCCTCTGATAGCTCCTCAATATCATTTCTCCTTGTAGGCCGTTCTCTACTACGAATGCCATTTAGACGGTTTAAATATAGCAAATCGACATCAACAGCTTCCTTCACGCCCACCATCGTGACTATTTACAATTGTTAAGGACTTAACAACAAAAATTGTGACGGTTAGTTTAACAAGAAATTTAACTAGTGTTAAGATAACATTTGTTGGGGAAATCGGGCATTAATCTGTTATCGTTACCACCATCGGTTTGCTGTACAACAATGTCACGAAGCTCTTTGAAACAAGGAAGCAAATCAGAATCACAAGTAATGCCACTGGTTTTAAATGCATGATTTAATGACTGCATGTTTTAAATCACCTATACTTGATTTAGTGACAAGCGTAGAAGGATCAAACAAATCATCTAAAACTTTTATGGTTATTACATCAGTTTTTTTGCCATAATGGAGTTTAATTTAGAGGAAACGTACCACAAGAAACTTTTGGGTTCTCTTCTACTGCTTCTCTAATACTGGGATCCATGATGTGATCTACAAGTGCCCTTACTCTTTTTCCAAAGTGACCACATTCTAATATTTCACATTTTTCTCTCAGCGAGTTAATTCTGGATAAAGCAAGATGATTCTTACATGCCGGAGTTTGAAGAAAAGCACTGCCCAGAACGTGATCATGCAACTGTAGGTGACCAAGCTGATTGGCTAGTGATGAGTCAGTTGAGTTGTGTAACAAGAGTGATGTAACGACATGAGGTTGTAAACTGGACGCTGTTTATCGAGGTTTAACTGTATTGGAACACTACAGTGAAGCAAAAAATTATTAACTTTTAGATGAGTCGTATTTTTTACACATCTGCTTCACTTTCGTACCTATTTTGAGGACATGTTTCGCAAATCATCGTTTGCATCTACGACTCTTGTGCGACTGTACGAAAGTGAAGCAGATCTGTAAAAAATACGACTCATCTACAATTTAATAATGGACGCTGTTTGTTATTGTCATCGACCCTGGAAGATTGTGCTGTATTGGTGATGTAATGTTGTTACGTGAGAACTGAACAGTTTATTTTGACGGAAATAAAGAACAATTAGAATTTCGGCAAATTGGACTTTTAATTCTACGAACCCATAAAGTCACAATATTTAAACTTGTAATTATCAATAAAGTTGAAGGTATTAGCATCTGAAAATATAATTTGCTTTCCCGATGACATTTAGGTAAGTTTGGTACCAAAGAATGTACTAAGAATGTTACAGCTCAATGTTGTTATAGTTCAATCTCAAACACACTATGAGGAAACTAGATCCAATCATGTCGGTGAAGTTGGACTGGCATAGTTGGCAAACCTGCGCGATATTTGATGTATCTTTCTTTCTCATCATTCTGATTGCGGCTCTATTGTGGTGGTGAAGGTAAGCTTAGGAACCAAGGTTCCAAATTAGGTTTTAGGTTATTGAGAAGTGTAATTCTATGCACGCATTACTTTAGAAGTCGATACAAAAAAAATTATACTTCAAGTGTTGCGAAGTTTTAACTAAAATGTTCTTACTTTTCTATATCACGTGCTATGTAGTACATTGTCCTGCCCTTTCTTTTGTTTCGTTTCTTCACCTTATGTTTTGTCGCACAATATCTAATTTCAGCAAATTCTATAGAATGTACTGGTTTATAATATTTTGTGGATCTGTTTTAATGTTTAATGTTATATACGGATTTCTTCGGATAAAAATATAATTATATCATTCCGTATAATCCACCATTGGGCGTGGCCAAGGTGATCCAAGGAAAGGAATCGTGCATTGTAATGCACATACAATATTATCGGTAGAGATACTGTCTCAAGTTTATTAAAATCGCAAGTTTCTCCAACTTCGAGTAAATTTTTGTTGTAATCGTTTACCTTCACGTCGCCCGGCCCACATCAAAATTTCTACCAGCTAATCGGACGAATAATGGGAAAATTCTAATGAAAAATATGGATAGGTTATCCTGAAGGATGGCTGCACGAGCCTTGTTTAGGCTGCTGGAGCTGTTAAAAATACTAAAAACCAAAATGTCTAGGTTATCTTGTGTGAAAGCTGCCACATATCTCATGACTGCAAGGATACGCAATGACGTAATCTATAGCGGGCTGTTGCCAACTGCACAGCTCTGAAATGTGTTGACAAGGCAATATATTGTGTACCACAATATGTAGAACTGTACAAGTTGGAAAAGAAACTGTTAAGTTTTGATGGTCATGTGACTGATTTAGGAGCAGTCGGTCACACCTTTAGGCCGGTTTACATTAGTCCTGTTCGATTTTTGATAGTGAATGAAATCCCAAAGCTGTATCAGATCCCTCTGATCACGAGTCATCTGCTGTAATTATGAAATTGTCAATAGCAATATTCATTAATCCATCAGATCGATAAGTTTCTTTGACATTGTGTACAAGGTTGCAGCATTTTCTCCACCTTCCTGTTATTCACGGAAAAGCTCCTCACAAATTGTTTGTTTTGGGTATTACTACAGGTGAGTGGTCGTTTTCTGCTAAGAGAATGGCAGGTAAGCAATGACAACCGTAGCAAGCTCTTGCCAAGTCAAGAGTTCTTAAGTATGCAGAGGCAATGAAATGTTGCCAGCCTATATTCTTTTTATTCTATTATTATTAGTATCGCTTTAAAATGAAGATGGGATAACAATATGGCAAGAACACGTCATGGGTGAGGTGTTGCAAACTGTGAAAGCATGCTGTAAGTACCAACACTATGTAAGGAAACTGGCAGTGTATCATTACCCAGTTTAGTCTCGTTAGTTTCAATTTCTTTTAATTTGATTAGTGCATTAGTATGTTGTTTATAATTACGAGAATAATGAAAATTGTTCTTATTGTGGTTTACTATATGTGTTATATGTCATTAAGAAATGTTTTCTAAGGTCCAAATTGCATAACAGTATAAGTGACACAGATTCTTACATTAATAACTGCAAAATATAATTTGTTAGCGGTTAGCAATCTGAAAGGTTTCTTTAATCTAATATCCATGTGCTAAATTGAATGATGCTGTCCAGTTTTCTCTATCATGTAAGGTTTTTTCACAAATCACAAATAATTATTTGAAAATGGTGATTTTGTACAACTGTGTGCTTGAAAATGAATAAAAAAAGCAAAATAATAGATTAAAAAATGTTAGAGAGACATAGATCTGTTAAATAAGGTGTGAAGTTACATTTTCCTTGGCTGGAAAGTCGGTTGTGCTGTATTCCATCGATCCTGTCGATCTCTTTGATTACTTGATGGAAGCGTTCACTTTGTTCATTCTCTGGAGGATCCAAAATTATCATGAAAATAGTGTAGAATGGAGTACAAAAAGCGCAGGTTTAAGCTCTTATTTTGCCCTGAATTCCATATGCGTTACAGTATCACTAATTTATAACAAGAAAGTGAAAATGTGTTGGCAACATTATGCTCTGTTGGCATAATTGTGAACTCTACAGTTGGCAACATGATTTTCTATGATGTTGTTCCATATCAAGCTATTTGAATGTACTCTTTCTTTAGTTTAACCCAATATAGTTGTGCACAGATTGAAGAAACTGTATGAAATTGTGAATTTAACATTTAAATGGATCAAAAGCTTCACAGTTTTTGTTTTTTCTTGGATATGGTAAAGTAATTGCATTGATCTATAAATTCACAAGTTTTATTTTAGAAAACATTGTTTCAACAACACGTAAATAATTAAGGACTATCAAAGTATTTCAAATTTTTAATAATTACTAATTATATGGCTGCAACATAGCTGAGTGGTTAGACTGCATGGGTTTTACCTATGTGACCCAGTTTCGATCCCAGGGGACCTCAATTTGGGATTTGTGGTGGTGAACATGGCGCTGGGGTGGGTTTACTCCAGGTCCTCTGGGTTCCCCCACCATCATTCCACCAATTGCTCCATCATTCATCCATCCCAGGCATTGTGCCGACCCACCAACCTTGATCTCATTCATGAAGTCAAAGGTCAATGTGCTTCAACTCCCTCTCTCTAAGAGTGACCTAACACCAGCATTGGTGAGGAAGGAAGAGATTAAAAAAATTATATAATTATTATTAATGCTATCTTACATAGTATATTGCTCGTTGGGTTACCCAGTGTTAGCTTCAGCATTTGCATGTTTCTCTGTTGGCAACGCTCCAGCCAAAGAGGCCATCAGACGATGGTCAGTCATATGTAGTTTTACCTTTGTTTTTACTTATAAGTGGCAGTTTCTCATTATAGCAAGACTACTGCCTCCCAATCCATGTGATGTGGTGGAAGGGACATGTTCCTATAGGAAGCCGAAGTGAAATTGCTAAACGCAACTGACCCTCCCCCCGTACCCCCCAGAACCAACATTATGTGCAACAAACAAAACAGGGTTTGCATGCAGGTTCAGCATGTAAAGCTGTGCTTATTCGGCTATGTTGTTACTTTTGTTCAATTATCATAGCTACTGTCTGAGTTTTAAAAAAGATGGACGAAGGTTATCAAGCAAGGGATGCGAAGGGCAAGAGGGGAAGGTCGTTGCTATGGTAATGTAAACAAAGGTTGCCAGATTGGTTACAATGGTGAATGTACTCCCAGGTCTGTTATCGCTAGTTGTGTGGGGCACAGAGTTTGCTTGTGTTCTGTTGCATTATGTACTGTTAGCCTACTTTGTGAAAATAATTAAAATAATTTGTTACGGAAGCAAGACGTAGTGGCAGTAGGATTAGAGGTAGACCGAGGATCCATAGCCCAAAGCAAGGATCAGCTTACGGTCGGAGTGTTACATTGTATAGTCAGACTAGAGAATTTGTCTGTTCTCGTAGGGAATTATTTGAACAGGAATGTGAGAGTTTGCTCCTTATCAGTGAACCGCTTATTCCTTTCAACCAAGATAACATCATGTGAGTAGATATGCTTGCATTTAAAAGAATTCCTGTGGGTCAAAATTCCGGCATATCGGCGGCGTTGATATGAAGACATCAATTGACAAAGTTATTTGTAACAGTATATTGCAATACTAATGTATGCAGAATGGGGGAAGGTTTCAAAGAACTAGGCACTTGTGCCCAGATTCCACTGTGTGCATACCACAAGTGTATTTTTTTCATTATGTGTAACTATATCAATCTGAATTTTAGTGGTTAAGATATTAATTAAAATATTAATTTATTTGAAGATAAATGTTAGATTTTAGAACATGAATCGCCAATGTGTTGCTATGGAGAAATACTATATATGCATGATATCTTGAGCGTTCGGGCCCCATGTCCTCATTCGGTAGGTTTCGCCTATTTCCGTAAACACAGATGACTTTTAGACAGGAAATGTGCTACATACTGTGACATCTAGTGGCTAATGTGCCAAGTTTTCATATGGATGCCATTTCTTTTTTAGGAATTTTGAGGTTAATTTTTAGGTACCCAGTTCACAACAAATCTTAAAGCAAGACTATGTTGTCATTGTTATGGCTCTCAAAAGGGAACACACTATTTTTTGTCTACCTTCGTATAACTGTGATCTGAATGAAATTAAGCTGGTGTGGGCAAAAATAAAGAATGTTTACAAAGTCTACAATGTTAACGAGAGCCACAAATCTGCGGAAACTTGCTATAGAAGTGACGGATTGGGAAGGATATGATATGAAGGTCCAAGTGCTGGAAATGCAATATTGGAGAAATGATGGTGTAATGGAAAATGCAATCAATGAAATTATTAGCACATTAGAGGATACCAGTGATGAAATTGACGCAGTAGACTTGGAAACCGAAGCATCACAAAGCAAGTGGGTGCTTATAAATATCATAACATTTGTTTTCTACTTTTATGTTTTTCATAACCGTAAATATATAATACAGCATGTCGGATGGAATTCAATTGTTTGTTGCCACATCTCATACCTTTGGCATCTTTGCTTATCTTACACCAATTTGGCTGAATGGTTTTTCTCAAGGTTGACCACACTGCAAAAACAAAAGCGTGTTGGCTCTCTCTTCTACCCTTGTACCCGCACCACACCGTAAATCCAGCGCTCAAGAAATCTTGCCCATATGGTACTATACAAGAGAACAAAACAAATGGAGTTTTGTCCATTTTTTTAAAAAGGATCTATAAAGTCAAATGGGAATATTGTGATCAGGTATGTTTAATAAATTGTCAAGTTCCAGTTTTCTTGTTATTATTTTATGGTTGTTCATGCATTCCTGTCTGTACCTTTACTTCTGTTGTTAGAAGTAGGTCTATTGCTAAAAATATTAAAAGGATGTAAAATCATACTACCATTTATTCCTCGGGTGAATCATAATTTTTACAAGAGTTTGCATGTGCAATTCAATAATGATCAGCAGGACTCTGATTAGTTGTATGGGAATGGTCCAGTTAGATTCCTCTAAGAGATATTTCCAAATCCCTGCATAGGAAAATAGTTCCAAATAAGTTACTGTAAAACCTAACTTTGTGTGAAGCATTAATGTTCTACTAATATAAGATACAAAATGGTTCTAGATTGCTATGATAATTAGTTATCATGTGTAATTTGGTTCAGTAAATTATGAAATTGAGAAAGCTTTCATCTTCAATTTCTCCATTTTTTAAAAAGTTGTTCTTGGCCCACTATGGTTCTCAGCCCTTCAATTATTCATGGGCTTATAACAAAGCAAAACAAATGCAAATGGTACATTACATTTAAATCATATTTATTTGTCAAAAGAAGGTACTAAGGTTCTAAGGAATGGAGAAATGTTGGTACATCAGCTTTGTCGACGTATGCTGTTTGACATATAGGAGGGTAGTTATGGCATTATCCAATTGCAGCTCTTAAGTTTTTGATAATTGACACAGGAAAAGTAAAGAAATGTCAATTTTCAGCTCGATATTATCCAGGAGTCTGTCCTGTAAATTTTCGTTGAAGCTGAACCACTAGTTAAAGCCACTAACCATTGGCTATGCTCAATTTGGTATTCTGTAACATCGTAACCATTACATCTTGTTGAGGAAAAAAGTTATGGTTAAGGTTAACCAGAGGTGAGAATATGTTCGTGCCAGCAATGATACTCTTTCCTTGTTTATAAATGGATGCACTGTTAGTGATTCTTGATTTAGAAGCTCTAAGGAATAAAGAACACACTGGTGGTTGGTCACCTAATATCATTCATGCATTGTAAAGGGAAACCACAAATTTGTGAAAGTAATGAAAAATGAATGCTTACATGAAAATTTATAAAGTTTCGTAACCTAACCTTTGACCTCTTATCATTAACATGGTAATAAAGAACATCTTGAAGAAATGTTTGTCACGAAATTCATTTTCCCCGACATAATTATCTTGTAATCAAGCTTTTACATTTTATTTTCTGCCATGAAACCTTTGAAATGTTGGTTCCGCTCAGAAAGTCCTACAACTTATAACTTTCCATTAACTTCCAAAGTAAACACATGTCCAGACTTAAAGTAGTCTTTATTTTTAATTAAATGATTGAACATGTATGTTACGAAAGCACCAAAACTCGTACTTCATTATAGATTATTATAAGAAATCATAAATGCAAAGCATTTTAAATATTTAGATATTGTTTGGTGTTCGCATTACTTTGCAGCAATTGCTTAAACATTAAACCTGCTAAAAAGAACAAAGGCAAAAACTATTTGAATCATACAAAACCATTAATATAAACCATATATGTATAATAAGACCTGAAGCTTTCCTGGCGACGAATATGCTAAAGTTGTTCTCAGTGAACAAGTCAGGTGAAAAGACGATTAGAAATTGATATTTCGGGAGTGTGTATCTCTCCCATCATCAGGATATTTATTGAATTTTATCAGGCACGTGTTTAGAAGTCAATTTCCAGGGGGGGGGGGGCGGAGTCCAAGAGATATACATTAAATTATTTGCTTTTAATAAATAATTAATCAGGGATGTGCTTTTTATCATCTTAGTAAAAAATAAAAACATGTAATATATTCACATGACTTTCTCCAAACAGGCTTCTACTAATTGTTCTTAGTTTGTTTTTGTCTTGTTTCTTTGGATAAAGTCTGTAGAAAGGACTTGCACATTTCACATTTTTTGTTCTTATATCTGGGATACAGTGATATAAGCAGTAATCAGATATTTAAAAAGCGAACCACTGATTGATGCATTTGAAGTATTAGTTCTCCTTGAATGAAAAAGGGAATAGAAACATAAAAGTTAAAAATTACATACCTTAAGTATCTGGGAATTCTAACCAACAAATTATAATATATCGGAATTGGTTAACTTTGCAACACATTATTGTAATTGACATTATTTGTGTATTTTAATGAGCTCTACAGCTGCTTTGCAGTAACTTTTCATTTCTCTTATATAACTTCATGTCTGCCTGACAGTGAATAGACACGTTAAGATGAAAAGCTTGAATAAACATTTTCGATTTTTTTTAAACTAATATGTATTTCAAATATTTATTAAAAGTTTGAAATGACAATTGATTTGGAGGGGGGGTCCGGACCCCCTGGAACCCCCGCCGCTTAAATACGTCCCTGAATGTTATAATCACAAATGAAACACTGGATATAACAAATAAATATATATCAGTATATATATATACCAGGATAAGGTTTTTCTGGGGTTTTTCCTTATCCTCAAAGACTAATTTGGGATAACTAAGCTCTATGGACCCTAGGTACATTTGAGCATCATTTCATTCATCGTCCAGTATGACTTGATGAAGGATGTAAATTACAACAACAAAGGATTAGTAAAAGTAGCATTCAAGATTAAACCTTTGAAAGTAAACCTTTATCTCTTATAAAATTTAAGTTTATTGTAAAGGAGCAAAATCAAAATAATAAGCATTAAAACCTGGAAGAAATCCTATTCCCCGTCCAGGATGCAGGATAATAAGATGCTGTCCAGCACTGTATACACTGCTGGAACATCGTCACTCTAACAACACTTGGAAACCGTGTAATGTGTGTGAATCCAGGTTTCATCCATGTATATCACTGGGTTATTTTCACCACGTTCATTTCTTCTGACTACTCTAAGAAATGATGCTCTTTGAGTCACTATGTCAGGAGGTTCGCTCATTATACTCCTTTTATTTTTACACTTTTTGAATTGAAATCCAGTAGCTTTCACTATTTTTCTAGGTTTTTCTTTACCCCCAATGAAATTCACCTCTTCTTTTATTAAGGTGCAGTGATTTTCGCAGTTTAGGGATTTCCTGTTTATAACCTCATAATACTCCTGTAATTTCTAATGATGCACTTATTCATTTCGTCCAAAACAATTTTGTTTGGAGGAGGTTTACCAATCTTGTGAGGTGATTTTATTTTGCTCACTCCACTGCTTCACACCGGCCCTCCTTTCTAATCTTGCAAATCATTGTCTTGCAGTAGCCAGCAGAAGCGACAGCATGTTTGGTGGCATTTGTAATGGGTACTTTCTGATCTTGTTTCTCATCACACAACAGAATAACATAATTAACTTGCCGAGCTTGCTCATGAATAACTTTATTTCCTGTATGTTCCATCACTAGCTGTGAATACTACGCTACACACTAGTAAATCAGACTATACAGAATTTTATGACGTATGCATGTCGTCATTGCGTTAGTTCGCCTGCTTGCTGCTTCCAGTGCAGGACTGCACTGGCTTTTGTCGGCTTATACCATATTTTATTGCACAAAATCTTTGATTGTGTAAACTGTAGATCCAACATAACATATTGCCTATATTATTCCTTTTCAGGATTTTTATGCAGAACTCATAATTTCCAAATTGATTCGAAGGCATCTTCAAGGTAAGTCATTTATTCACCTAGAAATTAATACAATTGTTTGCTTTGTCAAGAAGGAAAAAAATCAAGAAATTATATATGTATACTATTTAAAAGAAACTACAAACAGTATTTAGAGTAAGTTATGAGTATCATTCAAATCTGTTTATTCCTACATTAATTACAATCTATTTAATCCATTTAAAATCAGTCTAAATTTATCACAGAGGAAATGCCCACTAATACCTCATTTACAGAGCATTATTTGCGTTTCATTTGGATAGCCTTTATTTTATTCCTATATTGATGTGTATTTCATTCAGTTAGTTTGTTATGTTATTTTATGCCCTGATGGTCAATGGGTTTTAAATTTTTCGAAGTTCTTTGACTAGAAAGATGGATATGTTGTGTTCTGGTATTTCCTGTTCATTTTAAAATCACCTATGTTTCTTATGTATAAAACAAACTGTTTCTAAGATGCACAAACATGGTAGAGGTAATACATTCAATTTTTGAAAACATGGTGTGTAGTTTGGTATGCCAAATATAATTAGAACTATTTTCATTTGTAGTTTAAAGATTATTTGTAAATTGTTGTCGGTAGAACCCCAGAATGGTATGGCAGAAGTTAGGAGTGACTGTACATAGCCACAATATATAGTTTTTGATGCAGTTGTGATTCTGTTACTTAGACATCTAAAAGCGAATATTAATTTACATAGTTTTACAGACAGATAAGTTGTAAGATCCTTCAATTTTAGCTTTGAATCAATCATAATACCTAGAAATCTTGTGTTCTTTGCTTTCGAAAATAGGATTATTGTAAGCGGTGGTGACACTAAATTTTATGAACAAAGTTTTATTGGAATTTAGGGATAGTTGCTGCTACAGTTTCTTGTAATACGAGAGCATCTGTAGTTTCTTGACTAAATTTCAGAATTTACTCAGTAGTGGACCGTCAAGTTTGAAATGCTTCTGGAGCTAATATTTTCTTTTTTTCTAAGTACCATGTAAACATTTCTATCATTATATCAGTAATGTCTTACTGTAGTAAGCTATCACCTGCTGGTGGCCATCCTGGAATTGGTGTAGGACGCATCCAATGCAATGGTCACTGGCGTCGGTGTCCACAATGAAGGTGCTGCCTGTTTGTTGGATTTTTAATATAGGAGCACTGCAAACTATCTTCTTCAGGTGCTGGAAAGTGCATTCGGTGTCCTCTGTCCTCACAGGGCCGGTGTTCTTCTGTCAGGCGAGTGAGGGGTTTGGCGATGTTGGAGAAGCCCTTTACCAAGGGGCGGCAATTACTTCGCAGTTCTCTTATCTTTTGGCGAGGCCAATCACTCATAACCTTTGTCTTCTCTGGGTCTGTGCCGACTCCGGTTGGTGAGACTATGTGGCCGAATTAGTTCACTTCCTTGCAGAAGAGCTGGCACTGCTTCGCATTCAGCTTCAAGTTGGTCGCCTGAAGTCTTTGTAGCACCTTGCTCGGATTGTCGAGATGGTCTTCGAAGGTCTTGCCGACGTTGATGTCATTCAGGCATCATAAGTCCATCCTCTCAGCACTGACTCCATAAGGCGTTCGCATGTAGCTAGTGCGTTGCAGAGGACAAAGGGCATAACTGAACTGCCAAAGTCCTTGGCCTGTCGAGAATGAGGTCTTTTCCTTGTCTCTCGGGTCTAGAGGCACCTGCCCGTAACCCGACTTCAGGTCCAGGGTCGAGAACCACTGCGCACCAGCAAGCGTGTCCGGGGTAAGGGGAAACAGTCCTTCCTGGTGACAGCGTTCAGCTTCTTGTAGTCCACGCAGTTCATCAACAGAACTACAGGGGAACACCAAGGGCTGTCAGACTCTTCAATCACTCCTCTGGATCTCATGTTCACCAGCATGTCCCGTACCGCCGCTTGTTTTGCCAGCGGAGCGCGTCTGTGTGGTTGCCGAATAGGGTGAGCGTTTCCGGTGTCGATGCGGAATTATTGTATATATCGGTCGCCGTGGCATGTTGAATCGCTGAGACAGTATTCTGATATGCAGTTCACATAAGAAACAAGAATGTTTTGTGAAAGAAGCCTGCAGACCAAGTTAAAGTTCAATAATCTTGAAACCTTCACAGAGTAACCATAGATGGTTGTCGTACTGTAGTTTTTGTGGCAGAAACTCAAGATTTTCATGTGACTCCTTTAAAACAAAGGAACGGACAACAGGAATGCAACAGTGAATGTTTCCATTATGAAGTAAATAACCTGCAAGATTTTTTGAGAAGAATATATGAAGAAGCTCCATTCTTTAGAATTGTAATATATGTTATGAAACCTTAAGGGATGTCTTGATAATATACCAAACTTTTTTTTTTCAGCAAAAGAAGGGACAAGTTCCTTGTTACGATGCCTGTATCAAGAATAGGTATTCTCCGTCAATGATCTTTTTTTAACCTACAGCCTAAAAGTTCTGATTCCTTAAGCAAATTTAAATTTCTCAATAACTCATTAAGCTCGCTTTGACTGAAAAATATGTCATTGTCAGAATTGTGTTGTTCCTAAGTATCATCGACTGGAGATTTAGATTTCATGCATAAGGGAAACAAAATGATCAAGAGTGATGGACTGAAAGGCAGAGGTAGTACTTATATACAGTTTATTTCTTGTTTTAAGCATTATATTCTGCTTCTTTAACTATACGAATGTAACAATCGTCTTAATGATTCGTAGGTTCTCACCAAATCACAGGGATAGCAAAGGACAATGAATCCTTTCATCTACATTTGCAACTCCTTAACTCTGCAATACAACTACAACATACTTTATGACTGTACCAGGTCTAATAACTTAATGCTGAATTATTGAAAATAAGTTTCCTTTACAAATGCTATTATGTTTTGTCTTAGATTTACTTACCTATATGACCCACATATGTAGCAAATCAGATTTGGATCATTTATACAGTTATATTTTGACATTTCTGAGAACAAAACTATCATATATTCCCGCAGAAAAATGTCACTCACATACTTCACTCTTACTCGACAACCAGCAAAGCAACTGATCTCCCATTTTAAAACAGCTTTTGAAAGGGTATATTTTATTATCTCAGAAAGGAAGTCCTTAAGATAAATTGCACTTTGATATTGTGACTTTATGGGTTCGTAGAATTAAAAGTCCAATTTGCAGAAATTCCAAATGTTCTTTAGTTTCTTAGAAACACACTTTGGTCAAACCTTGCAGTAGCATAATTACGTAACAGACACAAATATAATCTGTCACTTCTGAACACTTGAATAAACACGAGTTTACTTTCAAAACAGCTGCAGGCACAAATCAGTTCCCATTACGACTCTGTCTCGATAAACTAGCCGCGGCTTTTATATATCCGCTCACTGTTCGAGAAATTACCGGTATTTTCTGTAACAAGCAAGACTGCACTAGAACCTTCCAGTTTGCTATCATTATCTGTTTCGGCAGGCTTTTTATCTCCGCGTTGCAGCTTCCAGTTATCTCTATCTGTTTCAGCTAGTCATATTTAGAGATTTTAAATTATTAGTACTGGAATGAGTTTTTTTATGTGCTTTTAATAGTTGAGTGTTTTTATTTTATCTTACTTTTTAACTTTGTGTAGCTTTTAGTTCTTGGAGTTGACTTCGGGCCCAAATGACCTTTTTGTCGATGGGCCCTAAAACACTACACACTCACTCACTCACACTCTCCACTCTGCATTATCTGTGGCTTTGTGCATGCCGGCCGCGCATCATCGCAACAATGGGTTTGCGACAGTATATATAAGAGAAGAGGAGCTCTGAAGAAGCTCTACATAGTAGAGACGCAGCCTTCTCTGGAAGACTTTATTACTATGGGCATTGGCCGCCGAAAGCCCACGTAGTGAACTTGATGTTAGTTGAACGTTATTTAGTTTAAGTTGTTGAGCAGCGTATTTTAAGATCAGGAAGCGCTCGTTGTTGATAGCTACATTTACAAACATGATAGCTAACAGTTCTACACAGGCAGAGCAGCAACAGTGAATAAACTTATATTTGCATATGCCTTTCGTTGTACCAATAGTTTGCCGCAAACCAACTAGCCACGCAGAAGACAATTCATTTATGTGTAACACAAAATGGAGGACGTTCAGAAAGAACTAAATCCAAAATTGAGTATCCTATGTTCCATCCGCAATAAAACATGTTCCGCCTGGACCTGAACTCCCAGTTCCCAGCCCATCTTCACATTTAGAAGAAACAGCTTCAGAACATGAGCAAGCAGATGTACCTTTCACTTTGATGCAGAATACTCTCCAGAACAAGAAAATAGACCCCTTGTGACCAATCAGTTCAAACTAAATGATTTAGTTACAGATATGAATTTCAGTTTTCAGTAAGAAACAAGAGCTTTCCAGTTACTATGCTAGGAAAAATTCCCTATGTACATGCATAGATATAGTTAAATGAATGTGCAAGGATTTAAACATTCATGTAGAATGGAGGTTGTTTGACTCTTTCTTCTAGGTTTCAAAGCAGTGTTGCTCCACAACAAATTACCAAGCCATTAATACCTGTGGCACATTTAGTAGATTTGAAACTTGTGAATGTATGTCCAATCTATTAGGTGCAATTAATTACATCTGGCATATACACATGTGGAGACTTGAAGCTCATTGCAATTTTATTATAGTCGGGGAGTACTTACTTTCTTATTGACACATCTCACTGTCATCTACAGACCTAATCATGATTGACTTGGAAGATTGTCTTCATAAGTTATTGTTCTGAGAGATACGCTGACTCCCGAGGACCGCATGTCGATCACAATGAAATTTCTCCCCGACTACAGGAGTACAGGTGGGATTTAG
This sequence comes from Mantis religiosa, assembly GCA_030765055.1. Classification (NCBI taxonomy): domain Eukaryota; kingdom Metazoa; phylum Arthropoda; class Insecta; order Mantodea; family Mantidae; genus Mantis; species Mantis religiosa. Next base: position 1,778,899 of record JAUKNK010000125.1, read on the forward strand.
AAGGTACTGTTATTTTTTATGATTGTGGGATAGTTGGGTCACTGGATCATACTACATTGTAAAAAAATGACTTCTAAGAGAAACTCATACAGCACGTCAAGTATGTAAAACATGCCTCGTAATAAGGTGCATTTGTTTTAAAACAATTGAAAACATACTAAAACACAATTAACATCATATGTATCCAGCAGATACATCATGACTAACGGCGTCACCAAAGTTGACGCACCCAACGGAAGGTTAAGGAGTTGATATTGCAATTATTCGAGAATAAACAACAATTCTTGTCTTTTAAATTTTTTGGATTCCACTCCAGCAAAGCAATTATAAATTCTGATACAATTTCAAATTACGTAAATGCTTTCCTATAACAAACAATGGTTGTTGCATCGATGAACTGTATCTGCAACACAACTGCATTCACATAAAACATTTTCTGCAAACTCACGGAGCGACACATGTAACACGTCTTACTCTCAAGACAGGTGCTTGCAGAAGGATGCTAAACTGATCCCTTTAGGTTCTCTGCTTTTTAGGTTCCACCTCACCACATTACCTAATCTTGTTCTTGCAAATACAAATAACGATAATATTATGTAACATTTAACTCGCATTACATTATCTCATTACCAACCTAATTTTACATTTCTACTTTATGTATAAATTACTCTTTCCATAACAATGCAAAGCAAATTTTATAAAATTTAAAAAAAAAACCTGAAATAACCGCCAAAGGATTTTAACTACAGGGCTCCCGGTTTCCGTCCACTTGTTCTTCACCATTGAGCTAAATTACTAGGGGACGGAAACCGGGAAATTCGTGGTTCAAATCCAAGCCATGACATTAAGTTTTTCAGTTTGACTCTCTGTACCCTAAACCTCACCCTGCACACGGCTAGTGTGAAAAAATGATTAACTTCTATCAATTAACTTAATAAAAAAGCCTGTGAATCAAGTACTTACAATAGTAAGTCGCCATAAATGGTGTATCTCGAATACGAGGGCCCCTAGTGGTTTACAGGGGAAATATACAAGTCAATTGGAGAACTTTATGTCATGACGGCACGTTGGCTATGGCAGCTGAATGGTTAAGAGCAACCGGATGGAAATACGGAGATCCGTGGTTCTATTCCGGACCATGTCATTCAATTTTTTAGTTTGACTATATATCCAAAACCTTAGTCTGTACACATCTAGTGTAGAAGAACGATTAGTTAGCATCAATTAACTTAAATTTTAGTAATATTTAAGCGTTTTGCAGTGAAAATATAAATGGTATGTAGATTCAAAGATTGTTTTCAATTTCCTTCTGATTAACAGGATCCAACTTGTTTAAAAATTGCCTGTATTGCTTCCAAAAAGGAGTAATCGTTCTTTTGTTTAGTTTTCTCGGACAAAACTACATTTGCATTACGTAACTCCATCATAGTTAAATCCGGAATCTCGAGATACTAGCGTTCTTATCTGCTTGTTCCACAAAATCTTATAGATTATGAGGCTAACACGAGGTTTATAGTATTACCACAGGAAGTATAAACATGTTCATGGAATTCTAGTATCCGATACCATAGAGAAACAAAATAACCATTACACTACACTTCTCTGGATCAGTAAGCTCATCTAGGTAACCTCATACAATATTGACGCTAATAGACTTTCTATAGAATTTACTTTCCTCTTGCCACAATTTCTTTTATTTCTTTTATGTCACATCAGACTCTCACTGAAAACAGCTGAATAACTTTGAAGATGGATTAATTTTTCTAACTTTCAATTTTGGCGTGCTTCTCATGGTCTAATTACTGTGTAGCTGGATTAAAGTAAATGGATAATATACCTGTAATAGGTATACAAATTTATTATTGGGCTATTAGTGAATGGTTCTGTTTATGCAGGGGAGCTAGTGTTGCCACACAGATAAAAAGTGGCAGTGCTACGCAAGGAGACGTACTTCCTCTTTATGTTTGTTAAAAGCGAAAATCTTTGTAGTGTTGCATTGAGGTTAAGGTTAAAGAGAAGTGAATTTGGCACAACTTCGTATTGTAATTTAGTCACAATATGTATTTAAAATTGCAATCATCAAAGAAATAGAACTTATTAGAATCTAAAAGTATAATTTGGTTTTTTGATTAGACTTAGGTCCAATCATGTTGGCTAAGCCAACATGATTAATCTGTGCTTTGGGCTAAAGGTTCTTGTAACAAATGAAGTTAATTTGGCACAACTTCGTGTTGTTATTCAGTCAGAATATTTTTAAAACTGTAATTATCAATGAAGTAGAATATATCAGCACCTGAAAATACAATTTGGGTTTCCGATGACACTTGGGGAAGTTTATTACTGAAGAATGTTTTATCACACTTTGAGGAAACTTAATCCAATAATGTTGGTGTAATTGTCCAACCTGCACGACATTTGCTCATCTATCTTTCTCATTCTGCAGGAAAATCGAGATGGACCGGAGGGTAAGCTTTGGAATTTAGTTTCGAAATTAGGTTTTAGCTTATTTAGGAGTGTAATTATATGTACACATTACTTTAGAAGTCAATACAAAATTGTATACTTTAACTCTAAATTATTGCGAAGTTTTGAGCGAAATTTTGGTAATTTTATAATGTGTATCATGTGCCGAATTCTGCACTCGCATTTGTTTCGTTTTCTCACTTCGTGCTTTTATTTTCGGACAATATGTAATTTCACCCAATTCTACAGAACGTACTGTTTTATAATGTTTTGTGGATGTGTTATAATGTTAACTTCGTACATGAATGGGATGGGAGTAGCCGAATGCATTATGTGGATAGATTAACCTGTAGGGTAATGGCAAGGGCTTTGTTAAGTCTGCTAAAAATAATAACACTAACCTAAATGACTAGGTTATATTGTGTTAAAACGGCCATACATACCAGGTTACCGATGACGTAACCTAGCAGGCTGTTCGTAACGGTGCAGTTCTGAAATCTGTAGGAAAAAGCGAAATATCGTTTACCAAAATGTATTTATGTAAAGATATACTTTCCTGAGGTAGCAATTTTGGCGGGCGTGACGTCACGGTTCGATCACTGTCTACATGCAAAGCATGCCTTCGCTGAAAATACCAACACTATTATACGGAAATTTCTATGGGGTGATTAACATATTTTGTTAGAGATGTTTCCAAGTATGGGAAACAATCTACATTAACAAAACTCATCATAGAGTAATGAATCATGAAACTTCACCACCGGGCTTCTTTGACAAGTACATCACGCCATCTATTGACAGTACAGAGAAAGAGGAAACCACTACAACTTGCACTAATCGAGTATCAGCTTATGATAGGAGCAAGAGCTCTTGAAACATGTCCTGTGAATAAACAGTGTGAGTGAAGCAATGTGTCAATATCTTCTAGATTCACTTATGTACTAATTTATGCTTCACTGTCCCTACGCTTCTTTCAAGTTTATACTTTTTGTGATGACCTACTCCAGGTGTTTAACAATATGGTTGAGATGATCTGTCACCATTATAAGCATGGTTATTAAATATGAAAATCTGCCGTATTTATCTGTTCACGGTCAGTTATTAGCAGTAAGAATAATTGTTGGCAATATTGTTAACCAGAAGTTGCAGAATATCCCTGAATATGCATATGGGTGGTGTGGATCTAGTATAGCAGGTATTATAAGCATATCTCTCCTTACAGTTGCATGGGATACCAAGCTGAAGAGAACCATATACAATTCTTTAGTAATTTGGCGAGCTGTAAACCCATGCAAGACAATGACTTACCTGACTTTATCTTTTAATAAGCTGACAGTTTTATCGAGCCCTATAACACTCCACAACCCCAGCATCCCTTAATCTTGAAAACACTATTCTAAAAGGATACTAGCCACAGCAAAAAAGGTCAGGAATATTTCCAAAATGTGTGGTATGTTGCAAAAAAGTTTTATGAGCACACCAATATGATATACCTTTGTGTTTATCATGTTTTGATGTGAAGCGTTCAAGATTAGTGAAGCCTGTCTCCGTAGCGTAGAAGGTAGCATGTCTACCTCACGTTCAAGATGTCCCAAGTTCGAATCTCGGTCAGTGCAACTTACCTGGATAAGGTTTTTTCTAGGTATTTTCCATATCCTCAGAGACGAATTTCGGGTACCTAAGCTCTATGGAGCCTGGGCTCATTTTAGCAACATTTCATTCACCGTTCTATATGACATGACGAATGATGTGAATTACAACAAAAAAGGATTACTAAGAGTAGTGTTCAAGATTAAACCTTTGATTATGTTAAATACATTACCCTCTACCTTATACATGGATCAGTTTTTGCAAAATCTGAATTTTTGTCTTAGCGCGAGTAGTATTTATTAGAGATTGATTAGTTTGGTGCTCGTCACACACCACTTAGGGAGAATGTAATATGACAGCACTGCCTGACTACGATTGGTTGCTCACCTGGTAGCGCACAAGGACAAACACCTTCCCATTTGAAACACATAATAAACCACAGCAACTAAAGGAGCATTCCTGAAAAGCTCATAACACTGTTTAAAAATTGATCATACAACCGTAATCGGTACCTGGATTTATTAAATGATTATTAGCGAAATGTTCTGTATGTGTCCAAAAGTTATGTTAGCGTGAGCTAATGTTATCACATAGACATAAAAAGGCACAGATTCTCAACTCCGTTTTAAAGTTTGAAGCCGAGCTATGGTGCATTTGCTTGCCGTTCCCTTCGGCTCCCGTTTTCACTGACTGATAGAATCTAACTTCTTTCAAAACCACATCTCGCCACACATGAATAGTTTACGCGCATTTCAGCTATCGCATATTAGCATAATATGCGTCAAATATGTTGAGGAAATATGCGGTAAACTATTCATCAGTGTGCGAGATGTGACTTCGAAAGAAGTTGTCCAATTTGTGAAAAAAATGTCAAGAATCCACTTTAACTTTTCCTGTTAAATATGAATAATTGACTTCCACAAAGCATTATATTTTTATTCCTGTTGCAAATTGATAATTTTGTCTTTAAAAACAATTAAAATTTTAAAAATGAGAGAGTGAGATCACTTAAGATGCTGTTCAGATTATACAAGACATCTGTATCCCCTTTCCCTCAAGCTTCTTAGTGTAATACTTAAAATAAAGATAACGTAACACTAAAATAATGACTCTGTAGATACAGGAAAACAGGTAAGGATACCATAATGTTATATGTAATGCAATTTCTTTGTACACAGGATGTTGAAAAATTCCCTGGAATAACAGTGAGAAAAAAAACCCTAAAGAAATATGTATATAAATTTGAAATGATAACAACTATGTACAAAAAATAGCACTATTTTTTAAAATAACAACAAAGCAGCTCTATTAATGGTTATATTTAATAAGAATTTTAAAAGCTCAATAGTACATACATTATTTTCAGCACAAGTATACTAAAGTATATTCAGAGAAAAACCTGAAATTTGTGATCGATTCATATAAGATTAATAATGTCAAATTAGTACAGAAGTCAGTATTTGCAACTGGTGACACAAATTTCATAAATGGCACTATTTTATATACCTCTAATCACTTTGGTTGAATTAACATTCACAAGTGCAGAATAAATTATGAAAAATAATAATTATATTAAAGCTGTATCATTCATTTAAAATTGTCATAAGCTTAACTCTGTCTTCACAACACAAGAATATTACAGCACTGAATTTTTAAATGCTTCAATGTCATGCATATGCACAGTAATGAATGCTGAAGAAGAAAATGTACAGTTTTAAAAATAAAATTTAATGCACAATGTATCTTCCAATAAGAGATTATTTCATGTAGTTATCTGACTGTGAAGTATAATTTGCTTAATGTGCACAGCAATTGTTTGGATAAATGGCTTGCTTTAACTTGATAAGACTTTAAGCAATGCACTTTATGACTAAGTTGGCAACTGGAGCCCTCTGCATAGTGTAAACCTCTCAGTCCATGACATACAACTGAATGTGTGTCAAATAAATAACTCAGTGAAAGATTACACTATGAACTAATGCTGTTTGTAGTTTTAGTTAAGAAGTGAAAGTCATGGAACTGTGTGTTTGAGTAGTTAATAGAAAATAATTTAGTAATGTTATTTATTTGCTCACACATCTATTCATTATTTGTTTTGACAGTCCATAATTCCCTTATGTGTTCACTACAAAGAAACAAGAGGTGCATTATATACCAAAATAATGTGCACTTTTATCTACTTTTTAAAACATATTATGTGGCTTCGCATCACTGCATGTAACGAATGGCTCATATATTAGGTTAAACATTTTTTTACATGCCAAAGATTGAGATTTTCATTCCAAATTAGAACAATGAGAGGATGTTTAACAGTGTAGTTCCATGTGACATGTAACATTTCTGAGGGTTACGCTAGTAACTTTATATCACCCTTAAACTGGTTAGCATTACAGAAATTGTGTACCAATATTACTCATAAATTGTGGCAAGTGTATGCCAAGCCACACTGTGTTTAGGTCCTAGCTAGCAGACTTTGTGCATGTTTTAAGAATAACTGGAATAATAGAAATAAAATTAAAAGTGGCATATAATGATGATGACACATTTGACATTTAAATCATTTCTTGCAATGCACAATTAAACCTAAAAACTTGTAAAGCTTTTTCAAATAAATTCTAATCCCACCAGATCTCTTCTAAGATGGTTATTCAGATAAATAGTTTAGTGTAGTGTGTACAATAATATTGCATAGTGACTACTGCATTAAACAATATAGAACAAATTAGGTTTATGGAATCTCAGATCATACTTTTAATTGCTGTTAAAAGCTGTGACATTCTTCATCAATGATGTAGATATACACTGATGAGTAAGGTTAAGAGAGCTTAATTCTTCAAAATACTTATCATTGCAATTTCCAGAAAAAGTTTATAAAATTCTTATCAAGCATCTCGCCCAAATATTTTAATTTAAGCCACCTAGATTATACGTAAACACAGATGATGCTAATTTTGGTATATCTGAAAATTCGCAGCTAATTTTTCAGTAATTTAAACTGGATATTACTTACCTTACATGGACTTATATATGACTTATATATTTTAAATTTAAAACTACAAGTACAAACACAAAAACTAATACACCCAATCAACTGTCTAAAATAACTTCACTTTTCACTTTTCCTTGTTGGCCACAGTATTCCTCAAAGTTTTTGTTAAATTTTCCACTGATATGAAATGAAACTCAAACTTTCAGAAATATTTGATATGCCACATTAAATTGCTCTATACGCGGGAAAGAATGCTTTGTGCTACATTACTAAAGTTTCTGAAGATCACTACCCATCACCAAAACAAGAAACATACACAATATTGTGACTTTGTGGGTTCGTGAAATGAAAAGTCCAATTTCACCACTCAAAAATGTTCTTTATTTACACCGACTTACAGTTCAACACTTGCCAATTACATAAAATTACTTGCTGCACACAATTACAATTCACCAGTTCGTCCGTTACAATTTCACTTGTACTCGCGATTACATAAACTCCGATGCACATACCAGTTACGTACAGTCTTCCGTTGCACAATCTTCTCGTTCATTAACACGTGACTGACTAACTCTTACACCAAGAACTGCGTCTGTCTCCTCACTAACACTTACTAACCAACTGCCCAACTGACTGACTGACTAGCTGCCGCCCTTTTTATAGGCATCTCGCCGTCTTCTCGACGTTTCCAGATGATGAACGATCCCGTAATTTCTAGAACCATGTGGAGAGAAACAGACGGCACACTGATGTTTTTCCTCCCAGCCACTGCCTGTCACCACTACAAGACAAACGAGGGGGAGGTGCGGCTAACACGAACCTCCCCTGTCTTCCGCTCCCAGCTGCTTCCATAGGGTGTTCCAGCGCTCGCGTCACACTGCTCCCTCCTCAAAGCTGTTCGCCCCGAACAGCACCATCGTAGCGTGCGAGGCGGTCCAGGTGTACCATCAGCATCTGCCCGGAGTCTGAGCCAGAAGTAGCGCTGCCGTAGTTTGTGAATCATACGGTTCGCTCCACGGTGTCCTCCTGAAGTACCGGCGTGCACTTCCTCCAAGACTTCCGGGACCTTGCTCCGGGGAAGTACCAACTGTTCTCTCTGCGCCTTCCCATCGGGTGACTCCCATACCCGGAACAGCATGCCCTCTCTGGTCTTCAACGAGTCCCATTGGGCCCAGTGCGACTTGTAGGTGGCGCTCCTCGGTGCGATGTCCTCCCAGGTTGGTCTCGTCCCTGCGTCCACTTCCCTCAAGAGTGGCCCCAAGTCTGCGTCCGCCAGCTGCTCCCTCCTCAGGCCTGCGCTATCCCAGCCTTCAGCACGCACTGCCACAACTACTCGGACTGCTGCGGCACGCTCCTTCTCTTCCACTCTTGTGCGCTCATGGCCGTCCTGGATCTGCGATAGGACACCTCCAATGTAATGGTCGCTAGCGTCGGTGTCCACAATGAAGGCGCCACCCGGTTGTGGGAAACCCAAAACTGGAGCACTGCACAGGGTCCCCTTCGGGTGCTGGAGAGCGTCTTCGGCGTCCTCCGTCCACACATAAGGCCGGTTTTCCTCCATCAGGCGGTAGAGGGGTTTTGCGATGTTGTCGGCCTTTTCCTCTAAACCATTAAGGCTGTCGTCGACTTGACCCATCCGCTTGCCCAGATTCGTGACGTCATCCCTCACGCCGGCCAACCGTTCCTCAAACTTGGCGGCGAGGACCTCGTTCGCCTCCTTCATTTCTTCCGTCTTCTCCGTGAGGTTATCGTTAGGCGTCTTCATTTCTCCCAGCTTTGCGGCCAGGTTGTTATTTGCCGCTTCTATTTCCGTTGTTAATTCGGCCTTCATTTCTTCCATCTTCGTGGCGATGTTGTCGTTGGCCGTCTTCATTTGTTTCAGTTCCGCGGCCAGGTTGTCATTCATAGTCTCCAGCTTCGCGGCCAGGCTGTTATTTGGCGCTTCCGTTTTTGTTATTAACTCGTTCATCTTCGCCAAAAGCATTTCCACTGCGGATTCCATGGCTGTAATGTTCGGTGCTGTTGTCTTCCCGCTTCCTGACACCAGTGTGACTTTGTGGGTTCGCGAAATGAAAAGTCCAATTTCACCTCTCAAAAATGTTCTTTATTTACACCGACTTACAGTTCAACACTTGCCAATTCATAAAATTACTTGCTGCACACAATTACAATTCACCAGTTCGTCCGTTACAATTTCACTTGTACTCGCGATTACATAAACTCCGATGCACATAACAGTTACGTACAGTCTTCTGTTGCACAATCTTCTCGTTCATTAACACGTCACTGACTAACTCTTACACCAAGAACTGCGTCTGTCTCCTCACTAACACTCACTAACCAACTGCCCAACTGACTGACTGACTAGCAGCAGCCCTTTTTATAGGCATCTCGCCGTCTTCTCGACGTTTCCAGATGATGAACGATCCCGTAATTTCTAGAACCAGGTGGAGAGAAACAGACGGCACACTGATGTTTTTCCTCCCAGCCACTGCCTGTCACCACTACAAGACAAACGAGGGGAAGGTGCGGCTAACACGAACCTCCCCTGTTTTCCGCTCCCAGCTGCTTCCACAGGGTGTTCCAGTGCTCGCGTCACAATATTCAAAAATCCTGCACTCTAATTTCTGCTATCGTATTCCTGATAACCTGAGATGATGGATGACCCCTGAAAGACAAAAAACAGAAAATTCCATTATTGCAGTAATAAAGTAACATGGTTAATGAAACTAATGCTTTTGCATGTAAAACAACACACTTTTTCCATTATAAGGTGCTACATTAATCTAGAGAATTTAACTATACATGAATATTTATTAAGGCACATTTCAGGTTATGTCATATTAATTGTCGGTATTTAGCTACATGCTAAATCTTACTTACGAATAGGTCTTTGTGAAAATTTATTCTCGTTCTTCCTGCTGACCACACGTCCTCGTAGTTCTTTCAAATTTTTACAATTTCACAAATGAATGAAAATTGTATTCAGAACTTAATTTGGCTTGGCCTCCTTGCCGTTTAACCTTTAATTCAAATATTTACAGGTTAGCCAACGTAGTGTCTTATGAATATTTTACATTGATTTCAAATAAGGTCGATAATGGGCCAATAATATTACGAAAATTACTTCATAAGTAGTAAAATAATACAATAACTATTAAATTTTGAACTAAGCAGAAGTTATTTTATATATTAGTATGCAACACGGCAGGCAAAATAATTATATTGGCGGCATTGGATCCGGCGCATGCAGCGCTCAAAATGTACCTTTAGGCCCCCGGGTGTTTCGCGAACCTTAATGTGTCTCCTGGTTTCCTATCTGAGTTAACAGGCCCTGCGTCTTGCTCAATCACTGCCACATCGTGACCCATCTTTTGGCGACTTCAGTGCGGATCGGAAGGTAAGCTTGCTTGGTAATGTAGTTTGAAAATTGTAACGAATTTTACAGTACGTATAATTTTATGTAGGACATTTTACATTTTGTATTTAATACCAATATACTTTACCTCTTAAGTGTTGCGAAGTTTTAAGTGGAATTTCAGCAATGTTAAAATGATATTTCTGTATTACGGAAGATATGGTACAACGCCATCTTAATGCACGTTTACTCAAAGTTGTACATTCCAGTTTGTTTAGTTTCGTTTCTTGATCTTGTGATATATATTGTGGGACAATATCTAATTTTACAAAATTGTACAGATTATATTGTTTTATAATTATTTGCGTATGTGTTCTGATGCTAAGTTAATATATGGATTACTTAGGATAAAAATGTGTTTTATCGTTCCGTATAATCCTCCATTGGGCAAATCCAAGCTAATTCCAAGTAGGATTAGCGTTGTAATGTACATTCGATATCAATCAGCATACCTTCACAAGTTCACTAAACTATATATATTTTACCAATTGAGCTCATTTTATTTGCAGTCATGTTATACCATGTTTTTTGGTCTCCCTCTCGCTCTTCGCACGAGTGATGGGAGTAATCGAATGTAAAACGTAGACAGATTATCCTGTAGAATAGCGGCAATAACCTTGTTAGGCTGCCGCAGCTACTGAAAATACCAACATAACCAAATGACTAGGTTATTTTGTGGTAAAGCTTCCACATATCTTGTCTGATTGGATATGTGATAACGTAACGTAACAGGCTGTTGCCAACTGCGCAGATCCTCATTCTCATATTAATCTGTGTTCTGCACTTTTACCAGTGATCCGTCTGAACGCGTCATTTGCTGTAATTATGAAATTATGTTTCTTCATATTTCTGTGCCAGGTCGCAATATTTTGTTCCATTTTCTGGTATTCACGGTAAAGCTCACATATTGCGCGGCTGTCGTCTGCTAGGAGGAAGGCGGTTGAGGAGTCTGTAACTGTAGTAAGCTGTTGCCAACAGCAGTTATTTTAAATGTGCTATGACAATGAAATGAGGACAATCCACATTTTCTTCCTTGTTCTCATTAATCTCATTATTATTCGTAAAGATGCACCTTTGCGGCGTAAGGATAACGTGTCTCGGACGTCATAGTTGGCCCGTTGCCAACTTCCACAGTATGTTAACGCGGAAAATACCAACATTACGTAGGCAAATCAGCTATACTGTAAGACATAAATTAACTGACGTAAATAGTTTATTATTACTACTATTACTATTATTATTTAAAAAGTAAGGAATTTAGCACAAAGTTAGGAGGAAGAAGATAAATAGATTTTTTCATTTATGTCCTCCAAATTTCAGTCATATCGGACGTTGAATGGAATGGGTGAAATGATGGTTAATGAGCCCAGGGTCCATAGAGCTTAGGGTTACCCGACATTCGTTTTTCAGGATAAGGGACAACCTTGAAAAAAACCTTATCCAGGTAATTCAGCCTGACCGAGATTCGCACGCGGAACCTGTTGAAGGTGAGGCTGATGCGGGCAGTGACCACCACCACCGCCACCAATGCACTATTCCCATAACAGTATTGCTATTTTCTAATAAGGAAAAAAAAAAAACGTATGCAACGTTCCCCTGTATGCACGTATATTGGAGTGCCACAGTTGGCAACTTGTTTTTGTGATGCCATTCCGTATCAATATAACTGTACGCAGCTCATCTACATCTTTACATTATTATCATTATTATTTGAGTCATAGTTACTTACTGTGTCATTTACCCACTGTTGTTTGGCTAGTTACACATTACAGAATCACTAGCTTGGTCATGCAATATTGGTAGCCTTAGTAAATGCATGTTTTCACTTTTGGCAGTTTTCTAGCCATTGAGACCATGCATGCTATTTTCGTAGCAGACGATGGCCATTCATCTTCAGTTTTAACTTTGTTTTTCTTTCACTTAAGGTTGCAATTTCTCACCACTCTAAGTCTATTGGCTACCAGTCCATGCTCAGGTTAGTTCATTAGGGTTCTTGTTTGATATGTTTGCATTATTCAAAGTCTACAAAATGAGTTTTGTATTTGGATTATGCACTTCATCAAGCCATAGTGCTTGGATTTAGTCATATTTTTACTGTATATGATATTTTTACCCAAGAGACATGTTTTCAAGGAATTCAAAGGGGCTTTAGCTCTCGAGTATAAAATGAAATTTTCAAACAACTACAGAGCTTGTGGACAGATTGGTAATCAGTCTGGTTATGTATGTGTTGCTGTCCATTTCATTATAGTTATTTCAGTGTTTTTAGCTATAGTAGAAAATTAATCCGAAAATTATGTATAAATTAAATATAAATAATTATTTTTTAAATGAATTTAAAGTTTGAATATATTCCACAGTGTATAGATTCTGGGATACCATTTTCAGATTTTATGTATTTTGGTATCGAAATGTCCTGGTTAACTGCTTTGCCGATGGCCATTTAAACCCTGTATGGCTGGGAACGGATACCCAATAAACAGAACAAGACATTTAAATTGTTAAATGCTGCAAAAATGCTTCATAAATAAATATTCGTATCTTCCGTATTTATTAAGTTATTTTAGCAAAAAAAAACTGGTTTAAAACCCATTTAAGACAGTATACATCTACAGTAATAATAAAGTAGAGACCACATTAATAAATTGTCGAAAATTCACTACTTTGTTTCACTGTAGCAAAAGCCATTATTTGCACCGAACGCGCTTAATATTTTAAACCTTCTGTTTTGTGTGTATGCGAACCAATGCCTGTCTGTTTAGCTGTGCGAGTGACTTCTCTGATTCAAGTTTAGTTTATTTATGCTATACCAAGCGATAGTCATACGATTATATGTTGCGTTATACTGAAAAGAAAACTCTCTGTCTGCATCTGTTATTACAGTGTTTCTCAACCAAGATTCCTGGTAGCCTTATGCAGCTGTTTTCGTTCAGTATTTTAGTTATTTATACTCTCTCTGTGTTCAAAGTGATTTCTTATAGCTATCAAGAGCTAAATGAATGACACATTTGAAATTGTTAAATTTCAATATTAACCATGGCTTATCCCCGTACTGTAGCACATAAATTAGCTTGCGTATGATGTATACAGGCTTCTGATATTACTGTAAAAAATCTGGAATATTTGTTGTGCGATTATGAAGGAGAGGATTCAGATATAGATAGCAGTGACCTGTACTGGTCTACAGATGGCATGTTAGCTACTCCATTGTTTGGGGGAAGTGGCAGATCAAATATGGGGGATGTGGATCAGCTATTACTAGCTATCCCTCTTTACGAAAAACAGTTAAATGGTAAAATAAGTACCTTTATACCACTGGATGTAACCATGCACAATTGTTTAGTAATTTTCAGAGCTGTAAATTCATGCAAGACATTCATCTACGTGTACTTGCGCATATAGATAGCTCGTAACCTAATTGAGTATTATAATACTCAGAGGTAAGGGGTAAGAAGTTCACCATGACATCACCCCTCATACTTTAGAGATATCACTTTCCTAAAAGCATACCACCCACAGCCAAAATAGTCGCAACCGTTTCGAAAATGTGTAGTGTGTTGCGAAAAAGAAATTCGCAAGGAAACCAATATTATTTGGTGTGAATCTGCAGATGTGCGCTTAGGTGATTATCCAGGTTTGGAGGTGTACAATTCAAAAAGAAACCTTTAAGGGTACGTTTACATCCCTTATAGAACTAACTTAAATCTATTGTAAGATAGGAAGATTAAAATAATTGGCATTATATAAGCACTAAATGCACGTAAGCGCAGGATGTCTAAACACGTCCATATCAGTTTTGGGCATTTTAACTTGGACGTCATATGACGTCCATATTGGTGAAAGGGTTATTGATGCAGCTTGTTTAAATGAATTTGGAAGTTTATTATATAAAATTATCACTTTGTAGTTAAAGTTTTCTTCATAAAGGCTCGTTTGGTGCGCTCAAATTGCCAGTTTATGCTTGTTACGAGTGTGGTACATCAGCATTTACTTGAAAATGATTTATATTTGTATGAACATTTGTGGATGTTATGGCTCTCGAAAGGGGACACATTATTATTCGTCTGCTTCCGTATAACTGTGATCTGAATGCAATAGAGTAAGTTTATTGGACCAAATTTTTTATATTTATAAATAGTTTAGGAATGAGCTTTCAATATTACATGATTTTGTACAATTTTTATCATTAAAATCAAAAGTTGTAATGCTAGGCCATCATTTATTTGGTTTTGGAATTTAATCCAATTTGCTTTTTTGAAATTCCGGGTTATTCTTGGTTTGTTAGCTGTGGATTTGTATTTATTTCTAGAAGCAATGTTGATACTGGATAATATAATGTTGTGATATGTTCCTATGTCGTCAACTCATCAATGACTTTCCTGAACACTACATGAGGTATATCTTAGGAGGATTAGTAGAATTTCCATGGTGTTGTAGATATATGTGGGTATCCTCACTTTTATATATCAGATCTCTATCGTTTGTATCCCTGCTGCATTATTATTTGGGTTGCAGACTTCTTAGAAATGGGCATTAAGTCTCCAATAAACAATGTTATATCAGTAATGTTTATTAACTGGGGTATTGCCTGGAGAGTTGTCTATACAGAAAATGTTATAATGTTCATTATGTTTCCAAATATCAGTTTTTACTCTTTTGTGTTTGTCTTCAGTCATTTCTGTAACAGAAGTGATGTTTTATTTCTTTATGGATACCACTGGCAATTTGACCAAGATTGGGTAATATATTCCAAATATTTTATAGTTTCTCGAGGTATATTGGCTTCTATGTTTTATTCAATTACTATTTGAATTATAGGTAGTTCAAATTTCTTGAGACATTTTTCCTGCATTCCATTGTGCAATTCGAATAATCTCCTCTGTGCTCTGCTGGTCTCCATCTAGAGATCCGAGTAGAGGACTGTTTTACCTGTGGTTTTATTTGCAGATAGAAGTAAGTTCATCATTAATTGGGCTTATATGTTGCTCCTTGTGCACCATGCAAAGCCACATGAAGATTAAGGCAGTCTATGGATGCAAACAATTTTGCCTTAGTTATGAAGTGATGAGATGGCATTTCCTCCACTTTGATGGAACAGCTATATGACTGTAACTCGGTTCCCAGAACCTCCTCTGTTCTAGGAAGTTGTACCACGGGCAGGCAGAGATCTGGGGTTTAGAAACAAGAGGCTATAAGAGTGTGATTATTACAGATAAATCCTTAGTTGGCAGGGGTATAATTTATTGAGGTTATACTTCAAGTGAGAGAAATATGTAGCCTTACTCTATTTGGCCTTAGTGTGTACGGATGTCAACAATGCACCATATCAACATTTTAAGCGAGCGAAACAGTGAAGCATGAATAGAAATAGTTTAAATTTAAAGGGAGTCGATTAATGACACTAAACACCTTCTTTTAAATGTTTCCGGAACATGTTTCAGAGACTTTGCCTCCATCTTCAGCCGGCCATCTACTGGTTTTCATTGGTGTTGTTGACAATATTTTGTCATAAGTTTCCTCTGTTGCCGGTACAAGGAACTTGCTGAAGAAATCTTTCTGGGGATATCAAAATTGAATACTTTGTTCCTAATTTTTGAAATGAAGATTTGTTCCCATGTGGATAGTTCTTGTTTTCCTGATGTATGTTTTAGAAGTTTTGGTTCTGGGTTTACGTTGTGGTTCTTTTTTTTTCCAAAAATGCATGGCAACTGCTGATTTTTTAATTGTTTATATTTTATGTTTCTAAAGTGTTCCTTTGCACTTTTTTCTAAATTTATTTTGCTTTTTCCGATATAAATTTGACTACAGTTATTGCATTCAATTTGATATATACCAGATTTTTTGTTAGATGGAATGGCATCTTTGATGTTTGAGCAAATTAGGTTTTTTAAGGAGAAGTGGTTAACTGGTGCTAGTTGAATGCTTTGTTTTTTGAAGACTTTTTTGAATTTATCAAAGGCCCATGGATTGTAAGTGAACTTTTTGAAAATCTATTAGTTCCTGTAACAGAGAGGGTTGTGGTTTCCTTTATTAACTTCTTTTTTGCTAAGTTTACTTTTTTGTCTACTAATGATTTGGGAAAGTTATTTTTTGTGCTATTTCAATTATTTTGTTGTATTCTGTTTTGTATTCTTCTCCTGTGAGAGGGATATTGAGCAGTCTGTGTGCTATAACTATTGAAGATTGCCTATTTGTGGGTGAAGATGATGATACATATAAGGGCCCTCAACTAGTCATGGCAAAATCCAGATATAAAACTTTCTAAAAACTATACAAGTGTAACAAAAGCTATTAAAAGTACACATACATAACAAACATCAATCAAAACCTACTAAGAATTTCGTTCACTAAATCCTAAACTCTAAACTAGACAAGAATCTAAAAACCTCTACGGGTCTCCACGCACGGTCTACACGTGGGTTGGCCTGTTGACTGTCTCCCTCAACCACGAAGAGGAGCCCACACGAGGGAGACTGTTGGCTCGGGATCCCGGGTGCGCCAAAGCCGTACATACCGAAGTAGGCCCCTGGGGGGTGCCTGTTTGTGGGATCTTGGGTTGTAGCCATTAGCTTTTATGCAGTTGTCTGTCTGTGTTGGTATTCTGTAAATGCCAAAGTTTAGTCTGTTTTTATTTCTCAGTATTTTTAGATCCAAAAATGGTAAATACTCATCTTTTTCTATTTCTACAGCGAACTTGATGCTTTTTTCTTGGATATTTAAAAGTTATAGTGCATCACTGATGTGTTTTTAGGATGTCATCTATATGTCGTTGCCAGAGTTTGAACATCCAAGGGAAACCTTTGGTGATCGTTATTTCTTATGCACTCATGTACAGATCGGCCAGGAAGGGTGATAGGAGGCTGCCCGTTGTTAAACCTCAAGTTTGGTGGAAATATTTTGTTTGAAACTGGAAGAAATTTTATTCTATGCGTAATTTGGTTAGTTCAATGTAGTCTGAAATTTCAGGTGATGACATTCCAGGTGATTTGAGCCATTTTTCTATCAACGGTGGGAGTTGATTAAATGGTATGCTGGGAAACAGTGATTTAACATCAAACGAGACTACTGTGTCCTCTTCTTTTAGTTCAGTATCCTTGTGTTCAGAAAGTTCATAGGTGTTTTTGATGCTTATGCTGTCGAATTTTGGAAATGAGTTGAATTTGTTCATTAGCCACTTTGGAAGTTTGTATGTTGGTGAATTTATACTGCTATCTATAGGTCTCATTGTTATGGATGGTTTGTGTATTTTGGGTAATCAATAAAGTCTAGGTAAGGTTGGGTTATCCGGTTTAACTGTATATTTGTTTGGTATTATGCTTGATTTTGGTATTGTTTTTTCAAATGATTGTATGCAAGTTTTTAGAGGATTTTTGTTAATGATTTCATTTTCATTGTCAGTTAGCATTTCTTCCATTTTTTCAATATATTCTGATTAAACTGTAGCTTATTTTACCTAAGCCTCAAGTAGGGTATCACAGGGAGGAAGGATTAGGTGAGAGACAGAGGGTGGTCATTTGAACGAATCACTGCAGCTCTGAAAAATTCAATGCCATAACTTGCCGAGCTTGCTCATGAATAACTTTATTTCCTGTATGTTGCATCACTAGCATGCTCACTGTGAATCCTACGCTGCACATTAGTAAAACAGACTGTACAGCATTTTGTGATGTATACATGTCTGACATTGCGTTAGTTTGCCTGCTTGCCGCTTCGAGTGCAGGACTGCACTGACCTTGGTCGGGTAATAGCATATTTTGTTGCACAAAATCTTTGATTGTGTAAACTGTAGATCCAACATAACATATTGCCTATATTATTCTTTTTCGGGATTTTTATGCAGAATTCATAATTTCCAAATTGATTTGAAGGCATCTTCAAGGTAAGTCATTTATTCACATAGAAATTGACACAATTTTTTGCTTCGTCAAGAAGGAAAAAAATCAAGAAAGTTATATATGTATACTATTTACAAGAAACGACAAACAGTATTTAGAGTAAGTTATGAGTATCATTTAAATCTGTTTATTCATACATTAATTACAATCAATTTAATCCATTTAGGATCAGTCTAAATTGGTCACGGCGGAAATGCGCACTAATACCTCATTTACAGAGTAGTATTTGCATTTCATTAGGATGGTTTTGATTTTCTGCCTATATAGATGTGTCATCCAATTAATCCCCTACTTAGTTTGTTATATAATTTTATGCTCTGATGGTCTATGGATTTTAAATTTTTTGAAGTTCTTTGACTAGATAGATGTATATGTTGTGTTCTGGTAATCCCTGTTCATATTAAAATTACCTATTTTTCTTATATATAAAACAAACTGTTTCTAAGATGTACAAACATGGTGTGTAATGTGGTATGCCAAATATAATTAGAATTATTTTCATTTATAGTTTAAAGATTATTTGTAAATTGGTGTTGGTAGAACCCGAGAATGGTATGGCAGAAGTGAGGATTGACTGTACATAGCCACAATATATAGTATTTGATGTAGTTGTGATTCTGGTACTTAGACATCTAAAAGCGAATATTAATTTACATAGATTTACAGACTGATAAGTTGTAAGATCCTTCAATTTTAGCTTTGAATCAATCATAATACTTAGAAATCTTGTGCTCTTTGCTTTGCAAATAGGATTATTGTAAGCAGATATGACACTAATATTTATGAACAAAGTTTTATAGGAATTTAGGGATAGTTGGTGCTACAGTTTCTTGTAAAACGAGAGCATCTGTAGTTTCTTAACTAAATTTCAGAGTCTGTTCAGTAGTGGACTGGCAAGTTTGAAATGCTTCTTGAACTAATATTTTCTTTTTTTCTAAGTACCATGTAAAGTGTAGACTGAACCATTCGTTTCATTGTCTTAGAGAATCAATCATAATGCTTAGAAATCTTGTGCTCTTTGCTTTGCAAATAGGATTATTGTAAGCAGATATGACACTAAAATTTATGAACAAAGTTTAATTGGAATTTAGGGACAGTTGGTGCTACAGTTTCTTGTAAAACGAGAGCATCTGTAGTTTCTTGACTAAATTTGAGAGTCTGTTCAGTAGTGGACTGGCAAGTTTGAAATGCTTCTTGAGCTAGTATTTTCTTTTTTTCTAAGTACCATGTAAAGTGTAGACTGAACCATTCGTTTTATTGTCTTAGAGAATATACGTCAGTGAAATTGCACAATAGAAAGATGTTCTGCAGGTTTCAGAATTGGTATTATGGCAGCTTTTTTCCATGTGGGGGGGGGGGGATACAGGTGTTCCTTATTTGATAAATAAAGTTTAGGCAAGTAGTTAATGCTCTAGGACCCAGTTGTTTAAGTAATTCTCCAAAAATGTGGTCAGGACGTGGCTGTAGTTTTTGTAATTTCTCTATAGATTTAAATAATTCTTGTATGGTGAAATTTGAATTAAAGATACCACCTTTATTGATGACTTTGGTAAATCGTTTCACTTTCTGAGTGTTATTCTCCATGTTTGTTTTCTGTTTGAATTATATTGTTGTAAAATGTTTGGTGGAGGCTCCACTGATTTTATGATCAAGTACTATATGCGCGCAATAAGAGGGATCGGGTTCCAAATCCTCATTCGGTAAGTTACGTTGAACTCCGTAAACATAGATGACAACTTTGAAATTTGAAATGTGCTATACACTGACATCTAGCCCATACGCTAAGCCTTATCATGTCCGCCATATTTCGTATTGATCAATATCGAGATTAATTTGCTAACCAATTTACAACAATCGTATGCTAGAATTAGAATTTTAGTTCATTTTTGGTAACATATACATGTTACGAGACACGTTAAAATGTATAAATACAGTATATACATAAAGTCAAATTGATTACATACAATATACACAGTAAGCAGCTTTTCTATGGTTTCATGTGGTATTTGCATAGACTAATTTACTACAAGAAATGTCATAATATAAATATTACAGGTTTATGAATGTTCTATGCTCCCAGTGCTCATTTACATGGTTATAGTTCTAAAAATTCATTAACCCTATAAAAACAGTGTGCATGCAAAAATTTCTTAACCTTATTCTTAAAGTGTTTTAATGATGGAGCATGTTTAAATGAATTTGGAAGTCTATTATATAACATCACTTTGTAGTTAAAGCTTCCTTCAGAACAGCTCGTTTGGTGCGCTCAAATTTCCAGTTTATCCTTGTTACGAGTGTGGTACATCAGCATTTACTTGAAAATGATTTATATTTGTATGAACATTTGTGGATGTTATGGCTCTCGAAAGGGGAGACCTCTGTTTAACTGTGATCTGAATGCAATTGACTTAAGTTTATTGGACCAAAATTTTTTATATTTAAAAATCTTTTAGGAATGTGTTTTCAATAAAACATCACATAATTTTGTACAATGTTTATCATTAAATTCAAAAGTCGTATTTTCTAAGCCATCATCTATATGGTTTTGGAATTTAATCCAATTTGCTTTTTTGACATTCCGGGTGATTCTTGGTTTGTTAGCTGTAGATTTGTATTTATTTCTAGAAGCAATGTTGAAACTGGATAATATGTTGTGATATGTTCCTATGTCGTCAACTCATCAATGACTTTCCTGAACACTACATGAGGTATATCTTAGGAGGATTAATAGAATTTCCATGGTGTTGTAGATATATGTGGGTATCCCCTCTTTTATATATTAGATCTCTACCGTTTGTATCCCTGCTGCATTAATATTTGTGTAGCAGACTTCTTAGAAATGGGCATTAAGTCTCCAATAAACAATGTTATATCAGTAATGTTTATTAACTGGGGTATTGCCTGGAGAGTTGTCTATAAAGAAAATGTTATAATGTTCATTATATTTCCAAATATCAGTTTTTACTCTTTTGTGTTTGTCTTCATCATTTCATTAACTGAAGTGATATTGTATGTCTTTATGGATACTACTGGCAATTTGAAGAAGACTGGGTAATATATTCACAATATTTTATAGTTTCTCGAGGTATATTGTCTTCTATGTTTTATTCAATTACTACTTGAATTAGTTCAAATTTCTCGAGACATTCTTCTTGCATTCCATTGTGCAATTGGAATAATCTTCTCTGTGCTCTACTGGTCTCCATCCAGAGATCCGAATAGAGGACTGTTTTACCTCTGGAATTATTTGCAAATAGAAGCAAGTTGATCATTAATTGGGCTTATATGTTGCTCATTTTTGCACCATGCAAAGGCACATGAAGAATAAGGCAGTCTATGGATGCAAACAATTTTGCCTTAGTTATGAAGTGATGAGATGGCATTTCCTCCACTTTGATGGAACAGCTATACGACTGTAACTCGGTGCCCAGAACCTCCTCTGTTCTAGGAAGTTGTACCATGGGCAGGAAGAGACTGGGGTTTGGAAAGGAGAGGCTATAAGATTGTGATTAGTACAGATAAATCCTTAGTTGGGAGGGGTTTAATTTGAGGTTAGACTTCAAGTGAGAGTAATATGTAGCTTTATTCTATTTGGCCTTAAAGTGTGTACGGATGTCAGTATTGCACCATATCACAACATTTTAACTGAGTGAAACAGTGAAGCATGAATGGAAATAGTTTGTTACTGCATTACATATATCATCGCTTATTTTATACATTCAAATAAAAATTGAATGAATACATACCGTAATTCAGGTTTTAATACATTTAAATGTGAAATTAAATATTTTACTTCTTTTTCTGGTCTTGTTGTATTTGGTACTTCTCCGTTTGCTTTGTGTATCTGCAGTGAAGTGATGCTTATAAGTTGTTAAACGCACTATGGTATTAATTGTATTTTAACTTTTTCTTTGACCGTTATGATATTCTGGAGGTTAAAGACCTAACCAGACTGCCGTCTGAAGCAAAATGTGTATTTGAGAACACTATTTCAAATGTGAGAAACAAAACAAACAAGAACTGAAAAATGGAGAATTTAATGTCAAGACGAAAGTGAATGTGTTTATTTGTGTTATATCCAGTGTTTCATTTGTGGTTATAACATTTAATAAATATCCTGATGATGGGAGAGATGCACACTCCCGAAACGTCTATTTCAAATTGTATTTTCACCTGCCTTATTTCCTGAGAACAACTTGAACATATGTATTAATTGTTAGATGAGTCGTATTTATTACACATCTGCTTCACTTTCGTACCTATTTTTAGGACATGTTTCGCAAATCATTGTTTGCATCTACGGCTCTTATGCGACTAAAGCTTGATCCAGCGGTGTGGGTAATTCTGGGGTTGCTGCTGCCATCTGTTGATTTAGTGATGAACTTAAATGTGGGATTATCTTCTGGCGGGATTTGTGTTGATTTAGTGATGAACTTAAATGTGGGATTATCTTCTGGCGGGATTTCAACAGATGGCAGCAGCAACCCCAGGATTACCCACACCGCTGGATCAAGCTTTAGTTGCATAAGAGCCGTAGATGCAAACGATGATTTGCGAAACATGTCCTCAAAATAGGTACGAAAGTGAAGCAGATGTGTAATAAATACGACTCATCTAAAAATTAATAATTTTTCGCTTCACTGTGGTGTTCCAATACAGTTAAATCTCGATATATTGAACATATGTGTTTGTTTGTGCTAATTGTGAATATAGGACCTATCAATGTATGCTCCTACGAAAGAATTTCCTAATCTAATCTCTTGACGAATTATGTTAATTACTGAATAAGAAATACATCTTTCATATAACGCACAATTCTAGAAATTTTGGTAAGGTATATTTCTTCAACTAGGATTACGATTACTACAGAGGGGAAACGGCACCAAAAACTGTAGTTCATTGTACCTAAGCACCAAGTGGGGCATCCCCGGGAGGAAGGATGAGGTGAGAGGAGACAGAGGGTGGTCTAAGGAATCATGGCAGCTCTGAGACACCAGTCAACACTTCTACTCTGAAAGAGACCACAAGATGGCATGATATGGAGATGAAATGGATGGACAGGGAATTTGTGGGATGTAATTGACTTACCCAGCATTTGCATGGTGACCCTGGAAAATCCACGAAGTATCCATGGGTCTGTAAGTCAGTCACAACAATCAAATGCGGGCCACAGATGAAACTACTTGAGCCATCGTGCTCTGTTTACCCCTCCCCTCCTCCAGTTAAGCAGTAGAAGACACAAAAGAAGAAAGTTCATATTTAGGATGTACTATAGCTTATACTTAATTCCAGTATTGGTTGGAGACTATTACAGTGAAAATAGGAATTCAAATTTAGTACTTCAAGAAGTTTTATGTTGTGTTCTGCAATTCATCATTGATGCACCAACAAATAAAAGTTTGAAATACCTAGTTCGCATAAAATGTTATTTAGTCAAAATGATGTATGAACTACCCTACAACACAAACCTTATTTGTGTGTATAAACCAGTTGTAGATTAAAATGGTTAAAGGATTAAATTTAAAGGGAGTCGATTAATGACACTAAACAACACTTTTAAATTTGTAGAAAGAGACATAAACATAGTTTATTGAGCAGGTTTCAAACGCTTCTTATGGACACCTCTTTTTTATAAGTAGGCAGTTGAATCGTTCCTTCTTAACCCTCATATTGTGGAGGGACCACACCTCTCATTGGTATACGGATCCGCCGGATCAGGCTTGGCAAATTATTATATCACCAGCCTTTCCTTCATCTGCCTGATGAAGGACGTTCCTACTGCCATGACAGGTCAGCAGTAAATTTATAAATGGCATTTCCTCCATTTTGATGGAACATTTATACCGCTGTAGCTCGGTCCCCTGAGCCTTATCTGTTAAAGTAGGGTGCACCACGGGCAGGAAGAGGATGAGATTTGGATAGGAGAGGCTATAAGAGGCGCATCACTATCCCTTATACCACATGACTTAGTAATTTGGAAATCAGGCAAACTTGAAATTCTAAAGACAAATATTCAAAATTTTTGAATACCCTTAAACAATGGTGTTCTAAAAACCTCATGGAAGTAAATACTGTGAAACGTAACTATCAGCTCTTCTCTAAGAAAGAAACAACCCAGTATTACCTTAAGTTATGATAATATCAAATTAACCAGAATAGAAAATGCTCAATATCTTGCAATATTGTTTGACAAAAAGTTAACTTGGAAAAAACATTGAAAAAATTAGAGATAAATCAATTAACCAGTTTAAGATATTAAAATGACTTGCAGGAAGATCTACATTAAATACTACATATAATACATTTATAAGGCCAGTTTTTAATTACTCTGGAGAAGTACTGATAACATCATCATCTTCAAGTTCCATGATACTGCAGAGCACTCAAAATCAAGCTCTTAGGTTAATTACCAGAGCTATAAAAACTACTCCTATAATAACCTTACAAGCATTTACATGTAACAGACCCATAATGACAGATTTAGAAATGCAAACCCTTTTAACATATGAAAAGCTCTTAAGAATTCCAGAGAATAATAAATGGGTAAAACAACACACATCCACCTTCAGTTTGAAAACTCAATTAGCCTTCATACAGAAAGTTCAACAACTAAGAAATAAACTAAATTACCCATCCAAAATAGAACCTTTCTTGTCTCTTAATAACCCACTGAACATCATTGAATTAGAATACTACCTAGATTTACTTGCAGATTTTAAAAACAAGGAATACTTATCTACAGAAGCTAAAGCATATGCCCTTGAAACCATAAATGTAAGATATCCAGTTGACAAATGGACACACATCTATACAGATGGCTCTCTTTATAATCAAGCAGATGGAGCAGGAGCTACCTGTATATTCTTTTCTTTCTATAAGCATGTTGGAATCTACTTAACAAGTTTTGATAGAGAAATTGAAGCAATTTATACTTCCTTACAAAATCTATTTGCCTGGACAAATGAGCTTTCCAACATAGTTTTCTTAATAGATTCTAAAGCAGCTATTCAGGCTATTATATCAAATGACAACCCAAAATCTGAAAAGATAAATTGAAATTCATAATATGATTAAACATCTTCAAAATTTAAATATGCATATGGTTTTCCAATGGACACCATCTCACTGTGGATTTTCTGGCAATGAGCAAGCAGATATGTGGGCCAAGAAGGGTTCCAAAATATCTCAAACAACGAAACAAAATATCCCCTAAGAAACAGTTAAAAGATTAATCAAAAACATCTTCACAAAACTATATAACAACTATCTAATTTCCTCTGAAAAACTTAATTGGAAAGATCTCCAAAACAAACTAAAGACAATTCCAGAACTAGCCCAAATGACCACGTTGTTGACTGGCCCTAAAACCCATTAATCCAATCAAAACCTCGAAAATCTTCAGTAGCAATGTTCGGATTAATCACAGGCCACGATTGTTTGAATGGACATTTATTCAAGGTTTGATTAACAACTTCTCCACAGTGCTGTTTATGTGGTAAAGACAATTTGATGAACATCGATCATCTTAACTGTATGTGAAACTCTCCAAAATCAAGATCTAGTCTGCAAATATTGGGAAGCAAGAAGAAAAATGATTTTATTATCATATTCTGAGCATTAAATACACACACACACTTTTAAATTTTTCCGGAACATGTGGCCAACCTGCCGCAATGACAGAAGTTCACTTGACTCGTGTGTTTCCCCGGTAAACAACTAGGGGACGGAAACCGGGAAATACGTGGTTAAAATCCCAGCCACGACATTAAGTTTTTCAGTTTAACTCTCTGTAAATTAAACCTCACCTACATGCGGCTAGTGCGAAAAAATGATTAACTTCCATCAATTAACTTAATAAAAAATCCTGTTAATCAAGTACTTACAATAGTAAGTCACCATAAACGGTGTATCTATAATACCAGGGCTCCTAGTGGTTTACTGGGGAAATGTACAAGTAATTGGAGAACTTAATGTCATGACGGCACGTTGGCTCAATGGTTAAGTGCAACCGGATGGAGATAGGGAGATCCATGGTTCAATTGCAGACCATGCCATCGAATTTTTTAGTTTGACTATATATCCAAAACAGCCTGTACACATCTAGTGTAGAAGAACGATTAATTAGCATCAATTAACTTAAATTGTTAGAACTATTTAAGCGTTTTACAGTGAAAATATTAATGGTATGTAGATTCAAAGATTGTTTTCAATTTCCTTCTGATTAACAGGATCCAACTTGTTTAAAAATTGCCTGTATTGCTTCCAAAAAGGAGTAATCGTTCTTTTGCGTAGTTTTCTTGGACGAAACTACATTAACATTAAGTAACTCCATCATAGTTAAATCCGGAATCTCGAGATACTAGCGCTCTTATCTGCAGGTTCCACAAAATCTTATAGATTATTTATGAGGCTAACACGAGGCTTATAGTATTACTACAGGAAGTATAAATATGTTCATGAAATTCTAGTAACCGATGCCAAAGAAAAACAAAATAACCATTACACTACGCTTCTCTGGATCAGTAAGCTTATCTTGGTAACATCTTACAATGTTGATGGTAATACACTTTTGCTATAGAATTTACTTTTGTCTTGCCACAAGTTCTTTTATGTCACATTGGTCTCTCACTGAAAACAGCTGAATAACTTTGAAGATGGATTAATTTTTCTAACTTTCAGTTTTGCGGTCCTTCTCATGGTCTAATTACCATGTGGCTGGATTACAGTAAATGGATAATATACCTGTAATACTTATCTGAATTTATTATTGGGCTATTAGTGAATGGTTCTGTTTATCCAAGTGGAGCTTTTTTGCCACACAGATAAAAGTGACTGTGCTACGGAAGTAGCGTACTTACTCTTTGTGTTTGTTAAAAGTGAAAAGGTTTGTATCATTGCATTGAGGTTAAGGTTAAAGAGAAGTGAATTTGGTGCAACTTCGTATTGTAATTTAGTCACAATAAATATCTAAAATTGCAATCATCAATGAAATAGAACTTATTAGCATCTAAAAGTATAATTTGGTTTTCTGATTAGACTTAGGTCCAATCATGATGGCTAAGCCAACATGATTAATCTGTGCTTTGGGCTTAAGATTCTTGTAACAAATGAAGTGAATTTGGCACAACTTTGTGTTGTTATTCAGTCAGAATATTTTTAAAATTGTAAATATCAATGAAGTAGAAGGTATCAGCACCTGAAAATATAATATGTGTTTCCGATGACACTTGGGGATGTTTATTACTAAAGAATGTTTTAATCACACTTTGAGGAAACTTAATCCAATAATTTTGGTATAATTGTCCAACCTGCACAACATTTTCTCATCTATATT
Source organism: Mantis religiosa (assembly GCA_030765055.1). NCBI lineage: Eukaryota > Metazoa > Arthropoda > Insecta > Mantodea > Mantidae > Mantis > Mantis religiosa. Next base: position 1,806,588 of record JAUKNK010000125.1, read on the forward strand.
TCTCATTCTGCAGGCAAATTGGGAGTGGACCGGAAGATAAGCTTTGGAATTTAGTTTCGAAATTAGGTTTTAGCATATTTAGGAGTGTAATTATATGACCACATTACTTCAGAAATCAATACAAAATTGTATACTTTAACTCTAAATTATTGCGAAGTTTTAAGCGAAATTTTGGTAATTTTTTAATGTGTATCATGCGCCAAATTCTGCCCTCGCATTTTTTTCCTTTCCTCACTTCGTGTTTTTATTCTCTGACAATATGTAATTTCACCCAATTCTATAGAAATTATTGTTTTATAATGTTTTGTGGATGTGTTATAATGTTAACTTCGTACATGAGTGGGATGGGAGTATCCAAATGTATTATGTGGATAGGTTAACCTGTAGGATAATGGCAAGAGCTTTGGGAAGTCTGCTGGAGCTGCTAAAAATATCAACACTAACCTAAATGACTAGGTTATATTGTGTTAAAACGGCCATACATAACATCGTTACCGATGATGTAATCTATCAGGCTGTTGCTAATGGTGCAGTTCTGAAATCTGTAGGAAAAAGCGAAATGTTGTTTACCAAAATGTATGTGTGTAAAGATGTACTTTCACGAGGTAGCAATTTTGGCGGGCGTGACGTCACGTTTCGAGCGTTGTCTATATGCAAAGCATGCCTTCGCTGAAAATACCAACACAATTATACGGAAATTTCTATGGGGTGATTAACATATTTTATTAGAGATGTTTCCAAGTTGATGTTTCCAAGAATGGGGAAAAATCTTCATTAACAAAACTCGTCATAGAGTAATGAATTATGATTCTCCACCACCGGACTTCTTTGACAAGTACATCATGCCATCTATTGACAGTACAGAGAAAGAGGAAACCACTACAACCTGCACAAATCGAGTATCAGCTGATGATAGGATCAAGAGCTCTTGAAACATGTCCTGTGAATAAACAGTGTGAGTGAAGCAGTGTGTCAATATCTTCTTGATTTACTTTTGTACTAAGTTTATCTTAGTTTTTATTACAAGTTTCAGAGTTTATCTGTTAAATTTCCGGTGTCAGAGTGTTGGGGATTGAATTTTTTAGTGGTTTACTTAGCAGGTTCTTCAGACTGAATTGGTTTTGGGGTGCTAGTTTTAAGTTTAGTCTTTTGAAGATTCGTTCAAATTTTCTAAAATCCCATGGATGGTATATGAATTTTCTATATTGCCAATTTGTGTTTTTAAGTGGTGTGAGAGTGGTATGTTTTGATATTATCTTCAGTTTTTCCTTTCTCTTCAGCATGCTCGTTGTGATGACTGGGTTCAATCCATTTAATACCGCTATGTTTTTACGTGTTGTTCTTTCAAAACCTCCTGCTTACTCAGTGGGATGTTGTATAGCTGGTGAATTTGACTTCTAAATGCAGCTAGTTGATGTGAAACTGGGTTCTATTCATTTTTCTTTATGTAATTATCTATGTGTGTGGGCTTCCTGTATATTTCAAAATGTACACCATGACGATTTCTAGTTATCTTGAGGTTCAAAAAGGGTAGGATGTTGTCTCTTTCTACCTCCATTGTAAACTGGATGTGATTATCTGGCAGGTTCAGTAATTTTAGAGAATCTTCTTTAAGTTTTTCCAGAATGATAGCGGTTGCTATTATAAATAAATAAAGCAGAATGGGTACTTCAAGAACCAAAAGCCTATAAAAATGGCTTAAAAGCTAAAAATGAAGGCAACAGCTCCTGAAACTAGTTCCTCAAAAAATAAAAATGTAACTGACAGAGTGTTAAAAAACCGAATAAAAAAAGTGTTATGAATTAATTTGAACTTAAGTCTTACTAAATTTCTTGAAAATGATGTAACAGCCATTAATTAACAACTGTATATGAATCTTCTCCATTATTCCCATTTTCGTATAAAGTGACTGAGTGGGATGTTATACAGTTTGATAGATAATTACCTCCTACTTTGTTTTTGAGTTACGTTTTGTTATACCTGAATGGACCTTATGCTAAATATGCTCTTCTTCTCATTTATCAAAATACTCAATATGTATATTTCCTGTATAACTTGTAGGCTCCAATTTTAGGGAAAATAAGTCAAATATGGGTGTGGTGAATTAGGTATTTCAAGCTATCCCTTTTTACGAAAAACAGATGTTATCTGAAAGTATTTATATAATACTGGATGTAACCATACACAATTGTTTAGTGATTTACAGAGCTCTAAATTCATTCAGGACAACCTACCTAGACTTGCAGGCATCAATAGCTCACAGCCTAATTGAGTACTATAACATTCAGATATCTGTTCATACTGGGAGTAAAAAATGCACCACACACTTGAAAGAAAACACTTTCCTAAAAGGATATCACTCACACTAAAAAAGATGCGACCATTTTGAAAATGCCAAGTGTGTCATGAAAAAGAAGTTCGCAAGGAAACTTCTGTTATTTGCCATGAATCTGAAAATATGCCCTGTGTGTTTATCCAAATTTTGAGGTGTACCATTCAAAAACAAATCTTTAAGAGTAAGTTTTCTATTTCAGAACTAACTTAAATTTATTGTAAAATAGAAAGCTTAAAACAATTGGTGTTAAATAAGCATTAAATGTACTGTGACTTTGTGGGTTTGTAGAATTAAAAGTCCAAGTTGCAGAAATACAAGATGTTCTTTATTTCCCTAATCTCTGTTTCATATAACCTTGCCCGGCTGAAATGTATCACTCCGCGTTCAACTACCCTCCCCCTCACCCTAATTGGCTAATGCTTTCGCGTCATAGGCCATAGGCGGTGCCTTCCCGTCACATTTTAACTGCGGAAATGTCATAATAATTGCCGGGAAGATAAATAAAATCATACAAATAAGGATATGAAGGCATGCAAAAATACAAGTTTATAATGAACTGAGCAATTTGAAACAGAATGACTGAGCAATGAAACTGAAAGAGTTTATAATGAAAGGCCTTTGGCCTTTTCCACTGGGATTTTTTAAACCAGCACACATACCTTTCAAAAATGCTTGTCTTTCAGTCTTAAAAGTATTGTCACACCATACTTTACTTTTCGTGTGTTCTTCGTGTTTATTTTGCGATTTGTATCTCGGTGCAGTGTGGTTGTCCTTAAAAAACGTCTTCGCCACACAGCAATATTGCCTCTGTCTTTTAGCACATTTTTCTTGCCTCTTTTTTCATTCACAAATCCCAGCTGTATAAGCAATCTGCTGAAATTTGGTAAATCTGCATCCTCATTTACAGCAGACGAAATGTTACTTATGTTAGGGAGTTCGTTTCTAAAGAAAAACTACACACATGATGACGCACAACACTTTTCACGTATTTTCTCCGAGCGCGCACTTTTGTTTATTCCTGATTTTGCCTGGAGTGGTCAGTTTTCCTGTTTTCTCAATTTCATGTCGAGATGTTCCTACGGATCTAACACTCACACCTGTAACTTCAGTGCACAGCTGTTCGACTTCTCTCACTGACAAAACCGGATTCTTCTCTGAGTGCATTAAACACATGCAACACAATTCTTTTTTTGCCTGTTTTTAAATAATTATCCTTGCGATAGTTCAGCGAAAAACTGGCGGTGGACTCTGCCATTATACATATAATAAGTACATGCGCAATAAACGATCAATAAAATATTTTAGCTCCCGCACTCTCGAATGGCGAGCATGACTAATCCAGTTCAAAACAAGGTCAGTGATAAAAGTCATATAAACAAATGTCACCACTACCGCTAAATCACGTGCTATCGTACCATGTGCTTGAGAGCAATGGACCCTGCTCTTTACTTCGTTTAAGAATTAACATGCATTTCAGATAAATCAACTCTGTTGCGTAATATATTTAATTAAAACAGTTATGAAAATATAAATTTGACAATTCTCTTCCAACATATAATGATATATCACCATGTTAAATAACGAACTAATTTTTACCGCACGGCAGTCATTACCACAACAGCAACCAATGAGAGGTGATTAGGTCACGTGACTGTTGAGAGATACTGGGCAAGCTTACGTGAAACAAGGTATAGAAATACACTCTGTCTGCCAGCAGAATTACGTAACACAAATAAAATCGTCCAACAGAACAAAGAGCTTACTCAACTTTCACTGTTTACGACAACTCTTGTTATAATTCCTGTTTACGGCTGTCTTTTCACTGTCCCTTGGCGTAGTTGCAGCTTTCTTATATATACACCACGACTCATACTACGAGACACTTCTCAAAAATTCTTTAACAAACAAGAAATGGAATGTTCTGTTAGACAATCACGATGTCACTAGAATGTTCCTTCTTTATTTAACTTTATCTGTTTTGGCATGTCTTTTATCTCTGCATTATGTTTATCTGCTTAGGCAAGCTGTTTATCTCCACACTACGCTATGTCTCTTATGACGCTCTGTGTCGCACCACCATAAATAATGGGTCCGCAACAGTATGTATGTGCAGGAAATGCTATATCGGTTTGGGGCATTTTAACTTGGATATCATATGATACTGATGAATGTGTAAATGTGATGGATTATCGGAGGGTTTTCAGTAAGCATCTGCATTGTCTTTATGGGAGTATATTTAACACCACCTGTTATCAATTGTAGAGAGTTGTTTTGAGTTGTTTCTAATTTATTAAGGATTTTGTTAGTGAATGTAACCAGATTATCATATTCCATCATATATTAGAGTAGGTTTAATGTCTGTCTTGTAGGTGTTTGCTAGAGCAGCCCCGCTTTGTTCCTACTAATCTCTTTAATATATTGCATTTTTGTTTATTTTTTCCGTTATATTTTTAACATGATATTCCCAAAATAATTTTCTGTCATAGTCTATACTAAAGGATTTAAGTTAATCTTGCTGTAGAATGTTTTGACCATCTACTTTAAGGAGAACTCAGGTGCAGTATGTGTTAGGGAAAAAAAAAGTCTTATGTTCTGTTAGTATTAATTTTCATGCAGTTATGCTAACATTATTGTTCTATGGATTGTATGGCATTATTCACTTGTGAAGTGAGTTTATGCCAAGTATTTTGAGATGGTTAGATCGTCTGCGTAAAGCATATAATTGTTATTTTTGTGTGGCTCTATTGGTAAATCATTAATCATGATAAGTGTGGGGCAAATTGCTGAGCCTTGACGATGTTCTATTTTCAACTGTTTGTATTTAGATGTTATTACTCGACCAAGGCCACTAGAGTTCTGCTTAGTGGTGTGCCATTTGGACTCGTTACTGCTAGCCCGCCCTCAGGTACAGTCCGCTTAGTAAAACGTGAAGGATAACAGACCTCATGCAGATATTATTACTGTTAGTATAATCATATGCATATTCATATCATAAGCAATGAAATATATTAACAAACGCTTTAAAATACAATGTGAGCATCTCTCTTTTACACACACTCATACATACACAGACACACACACACACACACACACACACACACACACACACACACACACACCTTAAACTGACTTTCTTCTGGGATGTCTCTCTCACTTGCAGTGTCGGTCTCTAATCTGGTGGTCGTTTCTTCTCCGACCACACTGCTCCCCAGTACTGTATTATTATTCTTTCCATTTCTTCTTCCAGAACTGCTTTTAGCCAGTATGTTTTTTGAATATCCTTCACCTTCTGAACAGAGTTTTTCCAGTCATTTACTGTAATTGCTCTAATAGCATATGTCAAAGATTTTAGAATTGACAGAGAAACATGGTCAACATTACCCAAATATAAATATTTGTACTAAGGCTCCACTTATCTTAAGAAATTGATGTTAATACTTCTTTCTAATGGAAATCGATTTTAAAAGCAAATCGCCTTCGTCCTCGGTCCATCAAGAACAAACTCAGTTGTCAGGGAAATCTGTTACCATGTTTTTTCAGCATTACCAACATCTGAAGACGAAATAAAGCTAAAAAAAGAATCAACTGCTGGTATGTCAAAATTCATTACACGATGTTTATTTTTTAAAATAAATATCTGTTACCAAATTAATAAATCTGTGGAATCAGACACCTGGAATGAATCCCATTTGTCAGCCGGCATGCACGATAATAAGGCGCTGTCCAGCACTGTTATTTGTATACACTCCTGGAACAATCTCCCTCTGCCAACACTTCGAGACTGTGTAATGTGTGTGAATCCAGGTTTCATCCATGTATATCACTGGGCTATTTTCACCCCGTTTGTTTCTTCTGAGTGCTCAAAGAAATGATGCTCTTTGCGTCACTGTCAGGATGTTCGCTCAGTACACTCGTTTTAGTTTTACACTTTTTGAATTGAAATTCAGTAGATTTCACTATTTTTTTAAGTGTTTCCTTACCTCCAGTGAAATTCACCTCATTTTTACAAAAGTGCAATGATTTTTGCAGTGTAGAGGTATATTTTTTAACCTTATACTACTCCTGATATTTTTTTCTAATGATGCACTTATCCATTTTGTCCAAAACGAGTTTATTTGCAGGGGGTTTAGCAATCTTGGGAGGTGATTTTATTTTGCTGGCTCCACTTTCTTCACACCGGCCCTCCTTTCTAATCTCGCAAATCATTGTCTTGCTGTAACCAGTAGAAGCGACAGTACGTTCGGTGGGAATTGTAATGGATATTTTCTGACCTTCTTGCTTCTCTTCATCACAAAACTGAATAACATATATAACTTGCTGAGCTTGCTTGTGAATAACTTCATTTCCTGTATATTCCATCACTATCATGCTCACTGTGAATACTACGTTGCACATAAGTAAATCCGACTGTACAGCATTTTGTGACGTATACATGTTGTCATTGCGTTAGTTCGCCTGCTTGCCGCATCCAGTGCAGGACTGCACTGACCTTGGTCAGCTTATACCATATTTTGTTGCACAAAACATTTGATTGTGTAAACTGTAGATCCAATATAACATATTGCTTTTAATATTTAATTTTAGGAACTTTATGCAGAACTAATTTTCAAATTGGTTCGAAGGCATCTTCAAGGTAAGTCATTTATTCACATAGAAATTGATGCAATTTTTTGCTTCGTCAAGAAGGAAAAAAATCAAGAAAGTTATATATGTATACTATTTACAAGAAACTACAAACAGTATTTAGAGTAAGTGATGAGTATCAGTTAAATCTGTTTATTCATACATTAATTGCAACCAATTTAATCCATTTAAATAGAGTGTAAATTTATCACGGAGAAAAAAGCCCACTAATACCTCATTTAGAGAGTAGTATTTGCATTTCGTTTGGATAGTTTTGATTTTATTCCTATAATGAAGTGTATTTCATTCAATTAATCCCCTACTTAGTTTTTTATATAATTTGATGCCCTGATGGTCTATGGATTTTGAATTTTTTGAAGTTCTTTGACTAGAAAGATGGATATGTTGTGTACTGGTATTCCCTGTTCATTTTAAAATCACCTATATTTCTTATGTATAAAGCAAGCTGTTTCTAAGATGTACAAACATAGTAGAGGTAGTATATTTAGTTTTTGTAAACATGCTGTGTAATGTGGTACGCAAAATATAATTAGAATTATTTTCTTTTGTAGTTTTATAGATTATTTGTAAATTATTGACGGTAGAACCCCAGAATTGTATGGCAGAAGTGAGGATTGACTGTACATAGCCACAATATATAGTTTTTGATGTAGTTGTGATTGTTACTGAGACATCTGAAAGCGAATATTAATTTACATAGATTTACAGACTGATAAGTTGTAAGATCCTTCAATTTTAGCTTTGAATCGATCATAATACCTAGAAATCTTGTGTTATTTGCTTCGCAAATAGGATTATTGTAAGCAGATGTGACACTAAAATTTTTGAACAAAGTCTTAATGGAATTTAGGGAGAGTTGCTGCTACAGTTTCTTGTAAAACGAGAGCATCTACAGTTTCTTGACTAAATTTCAGAGCCTGTGGAGTGGCGAGTTTGAAATGCTGCTTGAGCTAATGATATTTTCTTTTTTTCTAAGTACCATGTAAAGTGTAAACTGAACCATTCATTTCATTGTCTTAGAGAATATACGTGAGTGAAATTGGACAATAGAAGGATGTGCTGCAGGTTTCAGAATTGGAATTATGGCTGCTTTTTTCCATGTGGTGGGGGATACTGGTTTTCCTTATTTGATAAATAATGTTTAGGCAAGTACTTATTGCTCTAGGACCTAGTTGTTTAAGTAAATCTCCAAAAATTTGGTCAGGACCTGGTTGTAGTTTTTGTAATTTCTCTATAGATTTTAATAATTCTTGTAGGGTGAAATTTGAATTAAATATTACCACCTTTACTGATGACTTTGGTAAATTGTTTTTTTTTCTGTTTGTTACTCTCCGTGTTTGTTTTCTGTTTGGATTATTTTGTTGTAAAATGTTTGGTGGAGGCTTCACTGATTTTATGATCAAGTACTATATGTGCGCAATAAGAGCGAACAGGTTCCAAGTCCTCATTAGGTAAGTTTCGTTTAACTCCGTAAACATAGATGACAACTTTGAAATTTGGAATGCGCTATACACTGACATCTATACCTTGTTTCACGTAAGCTTGCGCAGTATCTGTTAACGGTCACCTGACCTAATCATCTCTCATTGGTTGCTGTTGTGGTAATGACTGTCGTGCGGTAAAAATTAGTTCGTTATTTACCATGGTGATATATCATTATATGTTGGAAGAGAATTGTCAAATTTATATTTTTGAAACTGTTTTAATTAAATATATTACGCAATAGAGTTGATTTAACTGAAATGCATATTAGTTCTTAAACGAAGTAAAGAGGAGGTTCCTTTGCTCTCAAGCACATGGCACAATAGCACGTGAATTGGCGGTAGTGGTGACATTTGCTTATATTACTTTTATCACTGACCTTGTTTTGAACTGGATTAGTCATGCATTGCCATTCGTGAGTGCGGGAGCTAAATTATTTTATTGATCGTTTATTGCGCATGTACTTATTATATGTATAATGGCAGAGTCTACCCCCAGCTTTTCGCTGAAGTATCGCAAGGATAATTATTTACAAACAGGCGAAAAAAGAATTGTGTTGCATGTATTTAATGCAATCTCAGAGAAGAATCCATCTTTGTCAGTGAGAGAAGTCCAACAGCTGTGCTCTGATGTTACAGGTGTGAGTGTTAGATCCGTAGGAACATCGCGACATGAAATTGAAGAAAGAGGAAAACCTACCACTCCCGGCAAAATCAGGAATAAACAAAAGTGCGTGCTCAGAGAAAATACGTGAAAAGTGTTGTGCGTCGTCATGAGTGTAGATTTTCTTTAGAAACAAACTCCCTAACATAAGTAACATTTCGTCTGCTGCAAATGAGGATGCAGATTTACCAAATTTCAGCAGATTGCTTATACAGCTGGGATTTGTGAATGAAAAAATAGGCAAGAAATATGTGCTAAAAGACAGAGGCGATATTGCTGTGAGGCGAAGACATTATTTAAGGACAACCACACCGCACCGAGATACAAATCACAAAATATACACGAGAAACACACGAAAAGTAAAGTATGGTGTGACACGACTTTAAGACTGCAAGACAAGCATTTTTGAAAGGAATGTGTGCTGGTTTAAAAAATTCCAGTGGAAAAGGCCAAAGGCCTTTCATTATAAACTCTTTCAGTTTCATTGCTCAGTCATTCTGTTTCAGTTTGCTCAGTTCATTATAAACTTGTATTTTTGCATTCCTTCATATCGTTTTTTGTGTGATTTTATTTATCTTCCCGGCAATTATTACGACATTTACTGCAGGCTTAATGTGACGGGAAGGCACCGCCTATGGCCTATGACGCGAAAGCATTAGCCAATCAGGGTGAGGGGGACGGTAGTTGAACGCGGAGTGATACATTTCAGCGGGGCAAGGTTATATGAAACAGAGATTAGTGGCCCATACGCTAAGCTTTATCATGTCCGCCATATTTCGTTTTGATCAATATCGAGATTAATTAGCTAACCAGTTTACAACAATCGTATGTTAGAATTAGAATTTTAGTTCGTCCTTGGTAACATATACATGTTACGAGACACGTCAAAATGTATAAATACAATATATACATAAAGTCAAATTGATTACATACGATATACACAGTAAGCAGCTTTTCCATGTTTGATGTTTGAGCAAATAAGGTTTTTTAAGGAGAATTGATTGACTGGAGCTAGTTGAAGGTTTTGTTTTTTTTAAGTCTTTTTTTAATTTATCAAAGGCCCATGGATTGTAAGTGAACTTTTTGAAAATATATTAGTTCCTGTAACAGAGAGGGTTGTGGTTTCCTTTATTAGCTTCTTTTTTGCTAAGTTCACTTTTTTGTCTACTAATGATTTGGGAAAGTTATTTTTTTGTGCTATTTCGGTTATTTTGTTGTATTCTGTTTTGTATTCTTGCACACTGCCGCTGACTCCCTTGTTTTAAAAATACAGGCCCAGATCTCGCAAATGTTCGGTCGAGGATACCATTTTGTTTTTACTTGGACCCCAGGCCATGTGGGCATTTCCGGGAACGAGGAGGCAGACGCGGCTGCTAAGTCCGCTTGCAGATTGCCCGGGAGTTTAACAGCTATGGTGCCATACCAGGATGTGCAACGTTTTTTTCCGTCGCCTGCTCCCATCTGCTTGGCAGCAATCCTGGACAGCTTTAGAAGGCACAGAACTCCGGGCTATAAAGGAGAGCGTACAACCCTGGCCAACTTCCTGCAGGGATAACCGGCGGGCCGAGGTGATACTCACCCGGCTGAGAATTGAGCACACACGAGCGACTCATGGCCTCCTGTTAAGAGGGGAACCGGCCCCTGTGTGTGCTCCGTGTGCAGTACGCCTTACGGTGTGGCCGTATTGCTTGATTGCCCGCAGTACGCCCGCATTTGCCAGTCAATAAGCTTGGGGACTAACTGCCTGGGAGTTTTAAGGGACGACCCAGTGGCCATGGTAAAGGCACTGCGGTTTGTTGCCAAAATTGGTTTTTATAAACATATATGACCTATATTTTAAATTTCTTAATTTTAGAGATTTTAAATTGTTAGTCTTGGGGTGGGCTTTTTTTATGTATTTTTAATAGTTGAGTGATTTTATTTTATTTTACCTTTTTAGCCTAATTTGTGTTGCTTTTAGGTTTTATTCTTGACTTCGGGCGCAAATGTCCTTGCTGTCGACGGGCCCTAAAACACCACACACTCACTCACTCTCCTGTGAGAGGGATGTGTGCTAAACTATTGAAGATTGCCTGTTTGTGGGATCTTGTGTTGTAGCCATTAGCTTTTATGTAGTTGTCTGTCTGTGTTGGTATTCTGTAAATGCCAAAGCTTAGTCTGTTTTTATTTCCCATTATTTTTAGGTCCAAAATTGGTAAATACTCGTCTTTTTCTACTTCTACAGTGAACTTGATGCTTTTTTCTTGGATATCTTAAAGTTTTAGTGCATCACTGATGTGTTTTTAGGATGTCATCTACATGTCCTTGCCAGAGTTTGAACATCCAAGGGAAACCTTTGGTGATACTTATTTTTAATGCACTCATGTACAGATCGGCCAGGAAGGGTGATAGGGGGTTGTCCATTGCTAAACCTGAAGTTTGGTGGAAATATTTTGTTTGAAACTGGAAGAAATTTTGTTCTTTTTTGAAAAGTGCACACTTCACAAATAAAGCTTCTCTCTGCCTTTTCAATAGTTTTGTAAGATCCAAACTGGAATATTGTTTCGTAATCTGGTCACCGTACTATAAATCTCATTTAGCACGAATTGAAAAAGTACAGAATTAGTTTCTTAGAATGCTGTATTACTAACCGTTCATGATATATCCTAATTACATAAGTACATTGCGTTGCTAAAGGTATGTGAAGTTATGTCATTAGAAAATGCAGGAAAATACAACAGTTACCCCTTTACAAAATGATTAACGGCATTGTAGATAACCCTAGATTTTTACAAGAAATTAATTTAAACACCAGACATGTATATCTGAAGTCCCATTCCTTATTTAAAATAATAAATCCAAGATGTTAATTCACCAGAACTCTCCACTCATAAAGATGGTAGCTCAGTACAATCAGCTTAGTAACATTTATCATCTTGATCATAGTACTACCTATTGTATATTTAAAAAATAACTTCAGAACATGTTTCTGTAGTTTGTTTTTCTTAATAAAGAGGGCGTTATTTGGTATGTGATATTGAATGATTGTGTTACCAATAATATGTAATGCTGTGTTTCTTACACTTCCAGGTTTGTTTCTTAAATTTCAAAGGTTGTATGTCCGTTATTCTTAGTTCTTAGATGGTTCATAATTCTATTTCAGTTATGCTTTTCAGTTGCTAGTTGCTTTCCATTTAACAGTTCTGTATGTTATTTGATGTGTAGTTGTTATTTATACATTTTATTTCTATATTTTTGTTTGTTTATAATGTAATTTTTTTTATTATTCATGTATTGGTTGTAATCAACTGCATACACTATGATAACTGGGGCAATGCCCTGTAACAGCAAATTTAAGTAAATAAAGCAGAATAGGTACTTCAAGGAACAAAAAGCTATAAAAATGGCTTAAGAATTAGAAATGGAGGCAACAACTCCTGAAAGTAGTTCCTCAAAAAATTAAAATGTAAATGACGGAGTGTTAAAAACCGACTACAAATAGTGTTATGAATTAATTTGAACTGAACCGTTACTAAATTTCTTGAAAATGATGTAACTGCCATTAATCTACAACAGTATATGAATCTTCTCCATTATTCCCATTTTCGTATAAAGTGACTGGGAGGAATGTTACACAGTTTGATAGGCAATTACCTCCTACTTTGTTTTTGAGTTACATTTTGTTATACCTGAAGGAACCTTATGCTAAATATGCTCTTTTTCTCTTTTATCAAAATACTCAATATGTGTATTTCCAGTATAACTTGTAGGCTCCATTTTTAGGGAAAATAAGTCAATTCTGGGTGTGGTGAATCAGGTATTTCAAGCTATCCCTTTTTACAAAAAACAGTTAAATGTTATCTAAAAGTATTTTTATACCACTGGATGTAACCATACACAGTTGTTTAGTGATTTACAGAGCTCTAAATTCATTCAAGACAACGACCTACCTGGACTTGCACGCATATATAGCTCACAGCCTAATTGGGTACCATAACATTCAGATGCCTGTTCATAATGGGAGTAAGAAATCCACCACATACTTGAAAGAAAACACTTTCCTAAAAGGATATCACTCATTAAAACAGTTGCTGCCGTTTTGAAAATGCCTAGTGTGTCACGAAAAAGAAGTTCGCAAGGAAACTTGTATTATTGGTCATGAATCTGAAGATGTGCCCTGTGTGTTTATCCAAATTTTGTGGTGTACCATTCAAAACCAATTCTTTAAGAGTAAGTTTTCTATTAAAGAAGTAATTTAAATTTATTATAAAATAGAAAGCTTAAAACAATTGGTGTTAAATAAGCATTAAATGTATTGTATTTTTGTGGGTTCGTTGAATTAAAAGTCCAAGTTGCAGAAGTTCAAAATATTCTTTATTTCCGTAGAAATACACTCTGTCCGCCAGCAGAATTATGTAACTCAAATAACATCTTCCAACACAACAAAGCACTTACTCAACTTCCACTGTTTACGACAACTCTTGTTACAATTCCTATTTACGACTGTCTTTTCACTGTCCCTTGGCAAGTTGCAGCTTTCTTATATATACACCACGACTGATATTATGAGACACTTCTCTAATATCCTTTAACAAACAAGAAATGGAATCTTCTGTTAGACAATCATGATGTCACTAGAGTGTTCCTTTTTTATCTAACTTTATCTGTTTTGGCATGTCTTTTATCTCTGCACTATGTTTATCTGCTTAGGCAAGCTGTTTATCTCCACACTACGCTATGTCTTATTGCTCTGCATTGCGCCATGGTAAATAATGGGTTTGCGACAGTATGTATGTGCAGGAAGTCCTATATCGGTTTGGGGCATTTTAACTTGGACATCATATGACATTGATATCGATGAAAGGGTAAATGTGATAGATTATTGGAAGGTTTTCAGTAAGCATCTGCATTGTGGTTATGGGAGTAGATTTAACACCACCTGTTATCAATTGTAGAGAGTTGTTTTGAATTGTTTCTAATTTATTAAGGATTTTGTTATTGAATGTAACTTGATTACCATATTCTATCATATATTAGAGTAGGTTTAATGTCTGTCTTGTAGGTGTTTGCTAGAGCAGCCCCGCTTTACTCCTGCTAATCTCTTTAATATATTGCATCTTTTGTTTATTTGTTCCGTTTTATTTTTAACATGACATTCATAACATGATTTTCTGTCCGAGTATATAGCCAAGTATTTAAGTTAATCTTGCTGTTGAAAGTTTTGACCATTTATTTTAAGGAGAACTCAGGTCCAGTATGTGTTAGGGAAAAAGAAATGTTATGTTCTATTAGTATTAATTTTCATGCAGTTATCTTAACATTATTGTGACTTTGTGGGTTCGTGGAATAAAAAGTCCAATTTCACCACTCAACAATGTTCTTTATTTCCACCGACTTACAGTTAAACTCTTGCCAATTACACAAAATTACTTGCTGCACACAATTACAATTTACCAGTTCGTCCGTTACAACTTCACTTGTACTCGCGATTACATAAACTCCGGTACACCTTCACAGTTACGTACAGTCTTCCGTTGCACAATCCTTTCGTTCATTAACACGTCACTGACTAACTCTTACACCAAGAACTGCGACTGTCTTCTCGCTCACACTCACTAACCAACTGATTGACCAACTCAACCAACAACTGACTGACTCCCCTTGCACGACGTGTCGCTTATATAGGGTCCGCTTGCCCATCTAGAAGGTTCTCGATTAAATTGAATGTCCCGTAATTTCCAGACCCTAGTAGAAGGGTAAAGAGACGGCTCAGGGGCCCGACATCCCTCCCCTAACCATCCCTTCAGTTAGTGACAGAGACTAATGGGAGGCGTGGTACGGCTGCCCTTTGGTTTCCTGACAGCTGTTGCCCTCAAGCCTACCGCTAATTGGGTGACATTATTGTTCCAGGGATTGTATGGCATTCATTTGTGATGGGAGTTTATGCCAAGTATTTTGACATGGTTAGATCGTCTGCATCAAGCATATAATTTTTATTTTTGTGTGGTTCTATTGGTAAATCATTAATCATGATGTTAAGTGTGGGGCAAATTGCTGAACCTTGAGGAAGTTCTATTTTCAATTGTTTGTATTTAGATGTTATGTTATTACCCGACCAAGGCCACCGCAGTCCTGCTTAGTGGTGCGCCACTTGTACTCGTTACCGCTAGCCTGCCCTAAGGTACAGTCCGCTTGGCAAAACATGAAGATTACAGATCTCATGCAGATATTTTCACTGTTAGTATAATCATATGCATATTCATATCATAAGCAATGAAATATATTTACAAACGCTTTAAAATACAATGTGAGCATCTCTCTTTCACACACACTCATACATACATATACAGACACACACACACCTTAAACTGATTTTCTTCTGGGATGTCTCTCTCACTTGCAGTGTCGGTCTCTAATCCGGTGGTCGTTTCTTCTCCGAACACACTGCTCCCCAGTCCTGTATTATTATTCTTTCCATTTCTTCTTCCAGAAGTGCTTTTAGCCATTGTCAATGACAACAATGCTGCTTTCTGGTAGTCCAGGTATCAGTTGTTTCTACACCCACTTGGAGTAGTTTTCGTAGTTCATTTTATTATGGTAATCTGAGGTATAGGATTTAGAATTAAACACGTGAAATAAATCTCATTTCCCAGCCGGCATGCACGATAATAAGATGCTGTTCAGCACTGTTATTTTGCATACTCTCCTGGAACATCGTCCAATACTTGGAAACTGTGTAATGTGTGTGAATCCAGATATCATCCATGTATATCACTGTGTTATTTTCCCTGGATTCTTCTGAGTACTCTAAGAAATGATGATCTTTGAGTCGCTATGTTAGGACGTCTGCTCATTATACTCCTTTCATTTTTACACTTTTTGAATTGAAGTCCAGTAGGTTTCACTATTTTTCTAAGTTTTCCTTTACACCTAATAAAATTCACCTCTTTTTTTATAAAAGTGCAATGATTTTCACAGTGTAGGGATTTCCTGTTTATAACCTCATAGACTCCTGTAATTTCTAATGATGCACTTATCCATTTTGTTCAGAACAATTTTATTTGGATGATGTTTACCAATCTTGCGAGGTGATTTAATTTTGCTCACTCCACTTTCTTCAAACCGGCCCTCCTTTCTAATCTTGCAAATCGTTGTCTTGCTGTAGCCAGTAGAAGTAACAGCATGTTTGGTGGCATTTGTAATGGGTATTTTCTGATCTTGTTTCTCATCACAAAACTGAATAACATAAATAACTTGCCGAGCTTGCTCATGAATAACTATTTCCTGTATGTTCCATCACTAGCTGTGAATATTACGCTGCACACTAGTAAATCGGACTATACAGAATTTTGTGATGAATACATGTCATCATTGCGTTAGATTGCGTGCTTACTGCTTCCAGTGCAGGACTGCACTGGCCTCGGTCGGGTTATACCATATTTTGTTTCACAAAATCTTTGAGTGTGTCAACTGTAGATCCAACATAACATATTGCCTTTAATATTTAAATTCAGGATTTTTATGCAGAACTTATAATTTCCAAATTAATTCGAAGGCATCTTCAAAGTAAGTCATTTATTCACATAGAAACTGATACAATTTTTTGCTTCGTCAAGAAAAAAAACAAGAAAATTATAATCTGTGTTATTTACTTTGGAGGTAGGATTATTGTAAACAGATGTGATACTACAATTTATGAAAAAAGTTTTATTGGAATTTAGGGATATTTGGTGCTACAGTTTCTTGTTAATCGAGAGCATCTGTAGTTTCTTGACTAAATTTGAGAATCTGTTCAGTAGTGGAGTGGCGAGTTCGAAATGTAAGTCTAGACTGAGCCAGTCATTTCATGTCTTTGAGAATATACTTGCCGGTGAAATTGGACAATAGAAAGATGTTCTGCAGGTTTCAGAATTGGAATTATAATGGCTTTTTTCCATGTGGGGGGGAAATACTGGTACTCCGTATTTGATTAATAAAGTTTAGGCAAGTAAACGCTCTGCGACCTAGATGTTTAAGTAATTCTCCAAAAATGTGGTCAGGACCTGGCTGTAGTTTTTTGTAATTTATCTATAGATTTAATTAATTCTTGTATGGTGACATTTGAAATAATAATACCATCTTTTATTGATCATTTTAGTAAATTGTTTCATTTTATTCTGTTGGTTTTGGAAATTGCATTTTTGTTTGGAATTCTACTGGCTCTATTTCGTGTCAGCATTTGTTATTACAGTATTTCACAACTTAAGTTTCTGTAGGCTTATTGAGCTATTTCAGTTATTTATACTCTGTGTTCAGAGTGATTTCTTATAGCTATCAAGAGCTAAATGAATGTCACATTAGAAATTCTTAAATATCAGTGTTACCATGGCTTATCCCAGTAATGTAGCAAATAAATTAGATTGCATCGGATGTGTATGGGCTTCTGATATTACTTTGGAAAATCTGGAAGATTTGTTGTGCGTTTATGAAGGAGATGTTTAGGATATAGGTAGCAGTGAGGAAGTGAATGTCCCACTTCCTTCAAGTGTCCATGAAGAATCAGCTCTGTGAAGTGGTCAAAATAACTTAGCACAAATAGACATATAGGCAAATAAACATTTCCTGGTATAAGCTAACTTCTGCCATCCAACCAACTGACATTTTCACACAAAAAAGTTATTGCTGATGTAGTGTTTCCCATTCTTGTGGAAACAAATGAAGGTATATGTGAGTAGGACGAAACAAGCCCTGACTTCTAAAGGCAATTTACCGCTAAGAGGAGAATTGAGAAGTGAACAGTGTACATGTTATATTTCGTAAGTCTACATTAGACATGTATTGGTCTACAGATGGCATGTTTGCTACTCCATTGTTTGGGGAAATGACAGGTCAGATATGGGTTATGTGGATCAGCTATTACTAGCTATACCTCTTTACGAAAAAGAGCTATATGGTAAAATAAAAGTATTTTTATACCACTGGATGTAAATATACACAATTGTTTAGTAATATGCAGAGTTGCAAATTCATGCAAGACATTGACCTACCTGTACTTGCGCGTATAAATAGCTCGTAACCTAATTGAGTACCATAATACTCTTGAGGTGTCTTCATACTGGGGGTATACAGCACTCCTCATACTTCAGAGAAAACACTTTTCTAAAAGAATACTATCCACAACCATTTCGAAAAAGTCAAGCGTGTCGTGAAAAAGAAGTTTTTAAGGAAACCAATATTTGGTGTGAATCTGCGGATGTGCCCTTGGTTGTTTATCCTGGTTTTGAGGTGTACAATTAAAAAAGAAGCCTTTAATGGTACATTTACATCCGTTATAGAACTAATTTAAATTTATTTAAAATAGGAAGATAAAAATAATTGGCATTAAAAGCATGTTTGTGCAGGACATCTATACACATCCATATCGGTTTTGGGTATTTTAACTTGAACATCATATGACATCCGTACTGGTGAAAGGGTCGACGTGAAGGACTCGGCCATAGACATACTTAAAACACATACGTCTCCCAACTCAGCTGTTTCTTTTAGACACCCTTAACTGTTACCCTGTCTCTAATGATAGACATGCACAAATAATCGCTGACTTACATCCTGCTAGTCAGCGGTTCCATTTAAGACACTTTTAACTATATTGGCAGCATGGAGTTTTCCAATATCTGTTATAGTTCTTATTATTAGGTTCTAAAGTGCCATAAACTATTAACCGTTTTTCTAAGGAGTTGTATTTGTCAATTGAGAGCAGAATGCCAAGGAATGTGGTGGCTGCATGTTTAGTGTTATGGTTATTTTGTTTGTTATAGCCATTGTATAGAAGCAAATGTTCCATCGGGCAGCACTCTGTTTCTTGTGGTTGAAAATTTTGTAATCTGTTGTAGCTCTGGATGAACATGTTTCATTCAAAGCTGCCTGTAGTGTTTTCTCAATATCTTGCGCACCTGGAAGGCTGATACTGGGTTTAAATTTTGGTTGGAAAAAGGCATGGTTTTTTTTTCGTATTTTAAAGAGTTGGTTGTACTCCATCTTCAAGGTGGAGTGAAACAGCCTTTTTTGTTGATGATGCTAAATGTATCAGACTCTGTTTTTAAGGCAAGCTCTGTTGGGAACCCATATTCTACATGTCGCTTTCCTTGCTAATGAGCAATTGCTTCACGTTCTTGGTAGCGCTTCCTGGAACTGCCATTTGCAAATTGATGCTGCAGCTCTAAGAGTGGATCCTGTACTTGATTAGCAGTGGAGGATTTTGTACCTGTCCCATCTGTAGTTTAAATGGAGATTTTGGGAAACTGTAATGCTGGATATGTTGACATATGCTCCTTTTTTATTTTATTACCTTACATGCAATGTTTTCTCAACCTAACTATCCTACATCCTTTGGTACGGATCTCTGCAGAATGTAGATTTAGAAACCCATTGTCCAAATTGGACAGGGCACTTCCTTGACTTCCTTTAGAGGATTTACTATATCTTCCATTGATACAGTGTGTGTTTAATGCCAGCTTTTACTGTATGTGGCACCGCAGACAATGATGCTGACGATACATTAGATGAACATGGACCACTGGTGGAATGAGATTGCAGGGGAAACCAGAAATCCCGGAGAAAAGCTGTCACAGCAGGTTGTAGTCCACAACAAATCTCACTTTGCAGTTGTCTGGGATCGAAACCAGTCTGCCTGGGTGAGAGCGGAAAGGTCTATAACCACTCAACCAGAGCGTGCCCTTTCCATTTACAAATGCCATGTATGAGTCATCTTTATTTTGGTCAGTTACCCAAGGAGACCACTGTCTTTTACATAGTGGATTTGGTAGCTTTAAAATCTACTTTCCCAGATACTATTTTTTATATGCTTACTGACTCTCTAACATCTTCAGGTATTGGCTGTTCATTCTTATTTCTCTTACTAGAGTTGCTTTCAACTTAGCATTTCTGTTTATACTTAGAACTATTGCAATTTTCATGCACTTCTTTGACCTCAATCCAGTTTTATCTGTTCTGATTCCCTCATTTATTTAGTTAATAGGTTCCCTATACCCCGCAGCTGCTTATTCAAAAAATCCATGATCAGTTGCTCTCTTACATATTGTTGGCACGGTAATGTGCTGTTAGCAGTGAAGCATTTCCTCACTCAGTGTCAGTTTTTCTCACTATCGAAAGAGCTTTGTTTATCTAACGATTTAGTTACTGGTTTAGGTAATGACTTTGTCTCTATTTCCAAACTTCTCCAATAGGTTCAATTCACTGGTTTTCTTAGACACTTCAACTTTTGCAGTTCCCCATGTGTTATCAATCTAGAACTCTTCCAGAACTGTCTTAGCTGCTTGCTGGTGAAGGTGTGTTATTGGTTTAACATGAATTGTGGCCCTAAAACACCACACACTCACTCACTCACCCTGTTTAATATTTCCACTTTAGCAACATGTTCACTCCTGTACTTGCCTTTTTATAAGCATTAAAAAATAGATGCAAAATAGCTTGGCACCTAGCGGTTTTGTGCTAACCAAATGCTGCTGCTGATATTTCATAGTTGTGGCAATTTAAATATTGTGACTTTGTGGGTGAATAAAAGTGAATGAACAGAAGAGTTCACTTTCAAATCACAGTGCTCGACTCCAATTACGACTGTCCACTCAACTAGCTACGGCTCCCTTTTATACATCCATTCATGGTTCTAGAAGTTTCTGGAATGTTCTCCAAAAATCAAGACGGCACTAGCAAGACAAACTTTCCAGTTATCTATCTTATATCAGTTTTACTAGCCTTTTATCTGCGCAATGCATTATCTGTTGCTTTGTACGCGCTGGCTGTGCTGTCGCAATAATTCGACAATATTCAGTATATTCAGCATAATGGTTAAGTTCATCACTGTTTATTGCTGATGCTATACTAATATTGAATCAGTCAAATTTATTTTAGAGCAATTAACTTCATCATTGGCACGACAGTCCTTTGTGAGCCTTAGGCTTCTGAAGTTTCCCCATTGTTTGCTGTTAAGTGCAGTGCTTCTCCAGTTGTTGATTCCAGTTGTTCTTACATCCTCTCTCAGCCCGTCCTCCCATCTTAACTTTGGTCTTCCAGCTATCTTGGTTCCTTCTGGCACTGCATTAAATATCCTTTTTATCATTCTGTCATAGGCACACACATGTCCCTACCCACTCCAACC
The DNA here is from genome assembly GCA_030765055.1 of Mantis religiosa. Taxonomy (NCBI): domain Eukaryota; kingdom Metazoa; phylum Arthropoda; class Insecta; order Mantodea; family Mantidae; genus Mantis; species Mantis religiosa. Next base: position 1,827,848 of record JAUKNK010000125.1, read on the forward strand.
TTCTGCTTTTTATACAATTAGCAATTATTGGTTTGAAATATCAATTATACAATTCATGATTATATCTTCTTCTTCAGACACCGTTTTTTTCCGCTGACTCCAAAATTTGCCTCAAAATCTTTCATTTAAATATACTAAGCCATCTTTCAACTCAGCAATTAGTTAAAACTCACATAAAATAACTTATAATTGTCATCTTCGGTAACCACTATTAAACATTTTAAATAGGTCATAGTGATACCTTATAACTTCACATGTACTTTGTTTCAGATTTAACATCACTGCTCAACCCCAACCTAACGAACAACTGCTTCCAAGGATTATCGCTTTGGAGGGGAAGATAAATAATATGACTGCTGAACTCCAACCTAACGAACAACTTCTTCCAAGGATTATCGCTTTGTATGAGAAGATGAGTTTAAACTCCGAGCAAATATTGACAAATATCGACTCTGTGAAAAAACACCTAGATACCCTGGATGTCAATAAAGAACAAGAGAATGTCAAGCTGAAGCAACAACTTGAGACAAGCCAAAAAATGATTAAAGATCTGGAGGAAGAGTTAAAGGATTCAGGGAAGAGATATGAAGAAATGAAAGTCCAAATGATGACTAGTAACACTGCCAATAACAGCAATGGTGACGTAAGTAAAATGTACTGACGTTCTTTACAATTTGCTGAGATTCTTGATTCTTTATGAATGTTGAATTGTTTTAACTTTGATGTAAGATGGAGTATTTAAAGTTATACCAGGTGAGTCTTCTGCCCCTATTTATTGTGATCTATGCAACCAGCAGTTTATAGTTTAATGTGAAAACATTGATCCTTTTAATATAAGAGCCGTTACAGCACCTCTGTCCTTGTATTTGGTACTCTAGTCACCCAACATTAGTACTTTCAGCGCTGAATGAGGACCAAGAAGTTGCAAAGAGCTTAAATAAATGATTTTTCATGCATATAATACTAACAAGGTGATAAATGAATACTTTCGTAAAGGGCACCAGAGAGTATGTGAAAGCTGGCCGAGAGGGTTAGCTTTCTGGAATATAGTGATACAAAGGCCAGGTTCAAAACGTCTCATAGGTTGTTTTTTTCCTTCCAAATTTTATTGCTTGTATTTTGTATTAACATTTGTTAAACTTCCACTGATATTGAAATGAAACTCAAACTTTAAGAAATATCTGATAAGCCACAATAAATTGCTGTATAGGTGAGAAAGAAAGCTTTTTTCTGCATTAATAATGTTCCTGAAGATCACTTCACATCAACAAAGCAATAAACACAAAATTTCTAATTATGCCGCACTTTTGATTTCTGCCATCGTATTCCTGGTAGCCTGAGATGATGAGGTAGCTAAAAAAACAGAAAAACATTGTACAAAATTGAATCGAGAATATATTGACACATTGCTTCACTTACACTGTTTATTCACAGGACATGTTTCAAGAGCTCTTGCTCCTATCCTCAGCTGATACTCGACTAGTGCAAGTTGTAGTGGTTTCTTCTTTCTCCGTATTGTCAATAGATGGCGTGATGTACTTGTCAAAGATGTCCGGTGGTGGAGTTTCAAAATTCATGACTCTATGACGATTTTTGTTAATGAAGATTTTTTCCCATACGGAAAGGTCTATGGGGTGATTAACGTATTTTATTAGAGATATTTCCAAATAGATGTCATGTCTAGTATTCAAAAAATGAAAAGCCACTGCTGATTTTTCTGTTTCACCATTTTTAATGTTTTTCATATGTTCTTTAGTTCTGATGTTAATATTTCTTTTTGTTTTTCCTATATAAATATTAGGGCAAGTTTCACATTTTATCTCATAGATTCCTGGTTTTTCTTTGGTAGTGATTGAATTTTTGGGAGGGACTTTTAACAAATTTCTGATATTAAACCTGTTTTGAGGTGCAAGAGTTATGTTGTGTTTTGAGAAGATATTTTGGAATTTGTTATAGGCTGATGGGTGGAAGGTGAATTTTTTAAAAAGTTTTTTCTCTTTTTCTCCTGTAGGTTCTAGGGTGGTGGTTTCTTTTATTTTCTTAGCTTTGTTGAGTCTGTTAAAACAAAAATTCATGAATCTTCAAAAGAAGCAAGAACCGTATCCACATAAAAAGCAAGATCTATTACTCTCATGTCAAAAACCTAACAATGTTACGAATCTATCCACATGCAACTTCACGGAGAAAGAAATAGATTTTCTAAACAAAGGCCTAAAAACATGTGTAGATTACACAAAAAACATTGAAAACTATATCGCGGACATTGAAATAGCGATATATAATTTGCCCGATAACAAAAAATCTATGATCAGAACACAGTGCTTAGAAACTCTAGATTATATTCAAAATGGAAATTCAAAAAGATATTCATACAAAAAATTAATCAAAAATTTAAATGAAAAACCGGTAGTCTACACAAAAGCAGGCAAGGGTAACAAAATAGTAATATTGGACGAAGAAGACTATCGCAAAAAAAATGGACAACCTTTTAAACGGAAAAGAATTTGTTAAACTAGAAAACAATCCATTAAAGAAAGCATGCAAATCAAATCTGTGGAATTAGCAATTAAAAACAGTAAAATCATGACTAAAAGAGATAAATTGAACAATAAAATAGACAGTCCAAAAGCACCATACATATATGGTTTACCCAAAATACATAAACCTGAAATTACCCTCAGACCAATAATTAATAACATTGATGCACCCACTTACCAACTATCAAACTGGCTGGTTCAAATCTTCAGATCCTTCACAAAATTTGAAAATTTAAGTATCAAAAACTCGTTTGAATTGTTAAATCTCCTGAAGGACAAAAAGATCAACTCTACAGATGCTTTAGTTTCCTTTGACGTCATTTCTTTATATCCAAGTATATCGACCAATGAGCTTATTCCACTTCTCAAAAAATGGCTGGAATCAATACAAATAACACCTGAAGAAATAGAAGAACTTTCACAACTTACAGAAATTTGTATCAATCAAAATTTTTTCAGCTTTAATGGACAGATCTATAAACAAAAAACGGGCCTAGCTATGGGCAACCCATTGTCTCCCTTCTTGGCAGATTTATTCATGAGTGCTTTTCAAACACATATCACAAAAGCTTTTCCAAATTATTTCAAAGTGTGGTATCGCTATGTTGACGACATTTTTGCAATAGTACCTAAAAAACTCATACAAGATGGTCTTAAACTTTTGAATATACAAAATCCAGCTATAAAATTTACATTGGAAACAGAAGAGGATGGTGTGCTACCCTTTTTGGACATCAAGATCAAAAAAATGAACAACAAACTCACTTTTGGTATCTACAGGAAACCGACACACACAGATAATTACATTAAGAGCAACAGTTTCAACCCAAAACAACACCAACATGCCATTTTCAACAGTTTAATCTTTCGGATGATCAACTTTCCACTAAACAGAGAAGATTATCAAGAAGGATACCTACACATAAAAAAGTAGCTATATCCAACGGTTTCAACCCAAATTTAATAGACAAAACTGTTAACAGACTCAGCAAAGCTAAGAAAATAAAAGAAACCACCACCCTAGAACCTACAGGAGAAAAAGAGAAAAAACTTTTTAAAAAATTCACCTTCCACCCATCAGCCTATAACAAATTCCAAAAAATCTCAAAACACAACATAACTCTTGCACCTCAAAACAGGTTTAATATCAGAAATTTATTAAAAGGCCCTCCCAAAAATTCAATCACTACCAAAGAAAAACCAGGAATCTATGAGATCAAATGTGAAACTTGCCCTAAAATTTATATAGGAAAAACAAAAAGAAATACTAATATCAGAACTAAAGAATTAATGAGAAACATTAAAAATGGTGAAACAGAAAAATCAGCAGTGGCTTTTCATTTTTTGAATACTAGACATGATATCAATTTGGAAACATCTCTAATAAAATACGTTAATCACCCCATAGACCTTTCCGTATAGGAAAAAATCATCAACAAAAATCGTCATAGAGTCATGAATTTTGAAACTCCACCACCGGACATCTTTGACAAGTACATCACGCCATCTATTGACAATACGGAGAAAGAAGAAACCACTACAACTTGCACTAGTCGAGTATCAGCTGAGGATAGGAGCAAGAGCTCTTGAAACATGTCCTGTGAATAAACAGTGTAAGTGAAGCAATGTGTCAATATATTCTCGATTCAATTTTGTACTAGTGTGTGCTTCACTGTCCCTACACTTCTTTCAAGTTTATACTTTGAGAAAAACATAGTTTTTGCATTAATACTTAAGTGACAAGGTTGATGAAACTAATGCTTTTACATGTATGTGGTACATAATCTAAAGAATTTAATTACAAATGAAAGTGTATGAAGGTAAAATTCAGGTTAAGTTATGATATTATTTTTCAATATTTACCTATATGCTAACATCTTACCGATAGGTCTTTGTTAAAGTCCATTCCCTTCCTTCTGGCTGCTTATATGCCATCACAGGCCTTACAAATCTTGCGTATTTTACAAATCAATGACCAGTTTTCACGTTTAATTTGGCTTTGCTTAGAAACCGTTAACACTGACAGATTTTAAAGTTGGGTGAAGAGAGACATCTGTTGACACCGACAGATTTTAAAGTTCATGTGCAGCGCTCAATCTGTCGGACGACAGTTTCGACAAGCTTAATGTGGATTCAGAGTCTGTATCCCAGTTAACACCCCCTACCCAGATCCTATCAAAATAATATAATTACACACAGTGCGCAGGAAATCCAATTATATCAGTGTAAAACATGTAATGCAAATACAGCATACCATACCTTGAAGCAATTAACTATTCATATTACAAGGTGCGTTCAAGTTACAACACCTATTTTTTTCTCGACTGTTACCAGATAGAAAGTTGTTTTTTTTCTTTGTGAATGCATGATAGTTGGCAGCACTGTACAGTGTATAGCACTCTATTGGTAGTGACGAGAGTAAGCACTGTTTTTGATACCTATTATGGTGATGTTTTCATTACAAGAACAGCATATAATCATTCGTTTTCTCCATTTTCTGGTGTGCACCTATGGAAATTCATCACCAGTTGAGTGATGATGGTACCACGGATGTGCCTAATGTGTTCCTGGGTGCAACAGTTTAATGAAGGCAGAACAATATGTGACACCACACCAACATCGCCTCCAAAATTGGTATTTCCGTGGGATCTGTGCACACAATCCTGCATGCAGATTTGAAAATGCTGTATCAGCAATGCTCCAAAACGTTCTCCACTTGCTGGATCATGTCAGACGGGCTGGTGCAAGACCGTGACTCTTGGTTTGTTGTCACAAGATGTTCTGCCTTCGTTGAACTGTTGCACTCAGGAACGCACATTAGACACATCCGTGGTACCATCACTACATGTCTCACTCAACTGGTGATGAATTTCAGTGGGTGTCACACGAGAAAATGGAGAAAACAAATGATTACATGCTGTTCTTGCAATGAAAACATCGCCATTTTAAGTATAAAGAAGTCCTAACTCTTTTCGCTGCTACTAGAATTCTATGTACTGTACAGTGCTACCATCTGTCACTCAGAAAGTCCAAGTGTATTTTAAAAAAGGTCCTGCGGCTCTTATCTGGTCCCATTGCTGGAAAAAAAAATAGGTGTCATAACTTAAATGCAACTCGTACAATTAAATATAGTAAGAATAAATATTAATATAATGTAAGGATCTCTGAAGTTGGTAACAAATTATTAAATTTTATTGTGATATTTGTATTGCTTCGCTGTCAGTAGCTTTAGTTCTTATTTCTCACACACTAATTGAGAAGTAACGTCAGAAATTCTCTAGTGTTAATTTACATTCAGTATCACTTGAACGTATATGTACATTGTTTACTCATGACTTTAACTATGATATTGTATAATTCTTTATTATCACCTTATGTTCATACAGAAACAGGTGAATCGTCAATTTACACATTTACAGTGCAACAAGCTTTTCATATTTACATATTTACAGTGCTTTAAGCTTCTTGGTCAGTGTAATAATTATACTAAGGTTATTAAACTAATAATTTATAATACAATATACATAATACATGTCATTATTTAAAAGTAGATTGTATTTACATTTTCGTTAGTGTACTAAGTATACTTATTAATGGCTCAACAACTAATAATATACTTACTTAAAACTTAATTATATTTCCATTTCATTTAGCTAAGAATTCCTCTAAAGATTAAAATACATTTTTAATTAAATAAGTTTGAAGAGCAGTTTTAAATTCTTTATAATTCTCACATTTTTTTATCTCAGCTGGCAGCCTATTATACAAGTTTGCACCAGCATAACTGGGCAGCTATTCAAATAGTGGAAGTGGAAGTCTGTGTGTAGTAATGGTAAGGTAACTTTTGCTTCTTGTGTTATGATGCTGGAATTGGAAATTTCTATCTGATCATATATAACCCCCAGGGGCCTACTTCGGTAGGTACGGGTTTGGAGCACCCGGGGTCCCGAGCCAACAGTCTCTCTCGTGCGGGCTCCTCTTCGTGGCTGAGGGAGACGGTCAACAGGCCCACCCACGTGTAGGCCGTGCGTAGAGACCCGTGGAGAAGGATTTTAGATTCTTTTCTAGTTTAAGAGTTTACGTTTTAGTGAACGAAATTTTTAGTAGGTTTTGATTGATATTTTTTATGTACGTGTATTTTTAATTGTTTTTGTTACACTTATATAGTTTCTAGAAAGCTTTATATCTGGCTTTTGCCATGACTAGTTATTTAAAGGGTGCTGATGACCGCCGTATTTGAGCGCCCTTATATATATCATCATCATATGATCATATATAAAATAGTTTTATATATATACAGGCTTGGTAATGTCATTATTTTTTGTTCTCTGAAGGCTCCCCTACATGTATCCAATTTTTTTTAAGTTTAATGTTGATGTGTTGCCCCATTCATTTATTCATTATCAATGTGTGGAATATTATGATTGTTGATTTCATTTGTTGCAGCTTTGGATGAATGTACCAAACACAGATGCTATACAAAATTTTGCTACAAGAGTTGAAGATCTATTTATGTTTACAAGAGATGGAAATTTATCTGAGGTGAAGTCCATCTTAACATCAGGAGCAGATGTGAATGTTGTAAATAATAAGGGTTACCATCTTCTACATTATGCAGTACAACATGGGCATTTTGCAGTTTGTGAATATCTTCTGGACAAGGGGGCATGTGTTTATGTTAAGGATGTTAAGGGTGACACTCCCCTACACAAGGCTTGTTATACAGGACGTACTGATATTGTAAAGCTGCTAATTGCTTGTGGTGCTTCTGTTAACATAACTAACTTAGCTAAATCTACTCCTCTACATTATGCATCAGAACAAGGACATACAGCAATCTGTGAATATCTTCTGGACAACGGGGCAAAAGTTAATGGTGAGGGTTACAGGTGTACCACTCCCCTACACAAGGCTTGTTATAAAGGACATATTGATATTGTAAGGCTGCTTATTGCTTGTGGTGATTCTGTTAACATAACTAACTTAGCTAAATCTACTCCTCTACATTATGTATTAGAACAAGGACATACAGCAACCTGTGAATATCTTCTGGACAACGGGGCAAAAGTTAATGGTGAGGGTTACAGGTGTACCACTCCCCTACACAATTCTTGTTATAAAGGACATATTGATACTGTAAAGCTGCTTATTGCTTCTGGTGATTCTGTTAACATAACTAACTTAGATAAATCTTTTCCTCTACATTATGCATAAGCACAAGGACATACAGCAATATGTGAATATCTTCTGGACAAGGGGGCAAAAGTTAATGTTAAGGGTTACAGGTGTAACACTCCCCTACACATGGCTTGTTATAAAGGACATATTGATATTGTAAAGCTGCTTATTGCTCGTAGTGCTTCAGTTACTATACATGATAGGAAGCGCAGAAGCCCTTTGTTATATGCACAAGGTCACACATCACTTTGTAAGTACTTGAAGAGGTAGATTATTTACTTGGAATATGTCTCCCTGAGAGAAGTGTTAACCTATACACTTAGCTCTAGGATAACAGCCACCATTGCAGTTCCTCTTATATCCGATTATAATTGCTACATAGCACAGCCATTTTATAAACTGAATGTGTTACTGATTATAAACTGTTTTTCTTCACACAAACATCAGGTTTTCATGATGTACTTGTAATTTTGTTTTGCAGGTTAATTTGTGTCTATATTAGTTATTGGAATTCTAATCATATCTCAATCTTTGTTAATAATATCTAATGAAACTCTCAGTAACTGTTATAGAATTATATGCACATTACAACTTCACTCTAAGTTTGTTCAGTGTTCATATATGTACTACAAAGAATTCTCAGTGAGACACCCTCACTCATTAACATTGGATATGTTTATTGTGGAAACGTAGAGTCAGACTGAAAAATTTAAAGCCATAGCCGGGATTTGAACCACGGATCTTCTGGTTTCCGTCCAGCCGTACTACCATTGTGCTGCTATGGCCAACGTGCCGACATGACATTAAGTTCTCCAACTGACTCGTATTTTCCCGGTAAACCACTTAGGAGTTCTCATAAATACATGAGACAACTACCTTAATGGCGACTTACTACTTGTAAGCACTTTAAGGCCCGGGTGTTTATATAGTAAACCACTAATAGGTTAATTAATGGAAATTATTCTTTCACACTGGCCATGTGTAGGCTAAATTGTTTTTATATAGTAAACCACTATTAGGTTAATTAATGTAAATTAATTATTCTTTCACACTGACCGTGTGTAGGCTAAATTGTGTGGTTTACCCGCAAAATACGAGTCAGTTGGAGAATTTAATGTCATGTCGGCACATTGGCCATAGTAGCACAATGGTAGTGCGGCTGGACGGAAACCAGAAGATCCGTGGTTCAAATCCCGGCTATGGCATTGAATTTTTCAGTCTGACTACGTTTCCACAATTTAGCCTACACATGGCCAGTGTGAAAAAATAAATAATTTCTATATGTTTATTCTCTGTAACAGACACAAATTCTTTTACTACTTCAAGTGTTTAGTTATGTAAGTAACTATGACTGTCTCAAGTAATAATGATAATAATGTAAAGATGTAGATGGTCGGCGTACAGTTATAATGATGAGGAATGGCATCACACAAACAAGTTGCCAACTGCGGCACTCCAATATACGCACATACAGGGGAACGTTGCCTACGCTTTTTTTCCCTTACTTATTAGAAACTAGCGATACTGTTATGGAATAGTGCATTGGTGGTGGTGGTGGTCGTGGTGGTGGTGGTGGTGGTGGTGGTGGTGGTGGTGGTGACGGTGGTCACTGCCTGCCTTGGCAGCGTATCAGCCTTACCTTCAACAGGTCCCGCATGCGAATCTCGGTCAGGCTGAATTACCTAAATAAGGTTCTTTCCAAGGTTGTCCCTTGTCCTGAAAAACGAATGTCGGGTAACCCTAAGCTCTGTGGACCATGGCCTCATTAACCATCATTTCACTCATTCCGTTCAACGTCCGATATGACTGAAATTTGGAGGACATAAATTAAAAAACCTATTTTTCCTCTTCCTCCTAAATTTGTGCTAAATTTCTTAGTTTTTAAATAATAATAGTAATAATAAACTAGCAGTGACCTACTGATCCTCACATTAGTTAATTTACGTCTTACAGTATAGCTGGTTTGCTTACGTAATGTTGGTATTTTCCACGTTAACATACTGTGGAAGTTGGCAACGGTTCAACTATGACGTCGGAGCCACGTTATCCGTACGCCGCCCAGGTGCATCTTAACGAATAATAATGAGATGAATGAGAATAACAAGGAAAAAAATGTGGATTGTCCTCATTTCATTGTCATAGAACATTTAAAATCTCTGCTGTTGGCAACAGCTTACTACAGTTACAGACTCCTCAACCTCCTTCCTCCTAGCAGACGACAGCCGCGCAATATGTGAGCTTTTCCGTGAATACCAGAAAATGGAACAAAATATTGCGACCATGTACAGAAATATGAAGAAACATAATTTCATAATTACAGCAAATGACGCGTTCAGACGGATCACTGGTAAAAGTGCTGAACACAGATTAATATGAGAATGTGGATCTGCGCAATTGGCAACAGCCTGTTAGGTTACGTTATCACGTATCCAATCAGACAACATATGTGGAAGCTTTACTACAAAATAACCTAGTCATTTGGTTATGTTGGTATTTTCAGCAGCTGAGGCAGCCTACAGTCCGGCCGTTGTATCTCCGGCTCTGACGTTTTGCGACTGTAAAAGGTGGAAGGGGAAACATAATAGTACCAACATACAGTAATGAGCAATTGAAAACATAACCTCAAAATTATCTTTAGAATGAAAATATAGGACTATATTAACTTTAAAACACTGAAATACAATTTATAATTTCATCATAATGCAAGGTATTTATTACAACACCACTCTATTCGAATATTTCATTCACACCTCTCACACACACACTAACTGCATCTGTTGGTAGAACTGGGAGTCTGTGCATCCGGTGTCGTGGTCAGGAAGTTAAAACTGTCTGCTAGCGCCAATCAGCATTGTCGCTGGTAGGCGTGGCTCCCGAAACCAACACCGTGTTGCCAGCTTAAATTTGTTTGAGCCACGTGGCCTAATAGCGGCTTGCGCTGGTGAACTTTCTTTGGTATAATTTTCGTGCGTGAACTCCGATGTTTAGTGTTCGTAAGTCCTATTATTATCGCTATTATAATAATATGGCTACTGGTTCATGAATTATGCAAATACATGAAATATTTAAAATATGCGTTGTTCCTTTGCTTGAAATTCCCGCTAAAGAACTGGCAACAGCCTGCTTCCCCCTCTTGAGAAATGTCAGAGCCGGAGATAGAACGGCCGAGGTATAACAAGGTTATTGCCGCTATTCTACAGGATAATCTGTCTACGTTTTATATTCGATTACTCGCATCTTTCGTGCGAAGAGCGGGAGGGAGACCAAAAAACATGATGTAACACGATTGCAAGTAAAATGAGCTCAGTTGGTAAAATATATAATTAAGTGAACTTGTGAAGGTATGCTGATTGATATCGTATGTACATTACAACGCTAATCCTTCTTGGAATTAGCTTCCATTCGCCCAATGCAGGATTATACGGAACGATAAAATACATTTTTATTCGAAGTAATCCGTATATTAACTTAGCTTCAGAACATATACACAAATAATTATAAAACAACATATTCTGTAGAATTTTGTAAAATTAGATATTGTCCGACAACATATATCACAAGATCAAGAAACGAAACTACAAAACTCGAGTGTACAACTTTGAGTAAACGTGCATTAAGATGGCGTTGTACCATATCTCTCGTATTACAGAAATATCATTATAACATTGCTGAAACTCCACTTAAAACGACGCAACAATTTTGAGGTAAAGTATATTGGTATTAAATACAAAAGGTAAAATGTCGTACATAAAATTATAGGTACTGTAAAAAACGCTACAATTTCCAAACTACATTACCAAGCAAGCTTACCTTCTGATCCGCACTGAAGTCGCCAAATGTTTGATTCACGATGTGGCAGTGATTGAGCAAGACGTGAGAAAGACAGATACAGGTCGCGCAGGGTCGCCAATTGTACCAGTCCAAATTCACCAACATTATTATATCAAATTCTGTCAAGGAGTGTTAAAGACACAGACTAATAAAAATTTAACAAAAACATTCTTTTATACTAAACTTTCCTAAGTGTCATCGGAAAACAAATTATATTTACAGATGCTGATACCTCCTGCTTCATTGATAATTACAATTTTAAATATATTCTGATCAAATAACACAAAGTTGGGACAAACTCGCTTCATTTGGGTTTTAGCCCAAAGACCTGTTCACTTTGTCCCTATACACAGAGAAAACGTGTCGCTCCGTAGCGTTGTGCTTTTTATGTCTATGTGATAACATAACTCACGCTACACATAACTTTTGGACACACACAGAACATTTCGCTAATAGCCACTTAATAAATCCAGGTACCGATTACGGTTGTATTATCAATTTTGAAACAGAGTTATGAGCTTTTCAGGAGCGCTCCTTTAGTTGCTGTGGTTTATTATGTGTTTCAAATGGGAAGGTGTTTGTCCTTGAGCGCTACCAGGTGAGCAACCAATCGTAGTCCGGCGGTGTTGTCGTATTGCATTCTCCCGAAGTGCTGTGTGACGAGCGCCAAATTAATCAATCTCTAATAAATACCATTCGCGCTAAGACAAAAATTCAGATTTTGAAAAAACTGATCCATGTAGAAGGTAGAGGGTAATGTATTTAATATAACCGTAAAAATCTATTATTTTTAGCTCAAATAGTTTTCTTAATACAAATAAATAAAGTAGATATTATATTATAACAATGTATTGTGACGTAAGCACTGTAATGAGTATCATTATTGGTTGGCATGTATGCGTGAACGTATATTTGAAATTACTCAGAACTGAAACGTAAACATTTGACATGACGTGATAAAAGAAATATATACTTTGAATAAGCCAAAATGTTTGTTAAATTCCATGAGAGGAAACGATACACTTCTTTCTGGTCTGGCACAACGTGGCTGGCCACATTATATCTTTGTATATCAATGGTTCTTAATCTCTATTTACTTTAGAGAGTTCAAGGCCACATTATTCAGTTACTCTTACATGAAAAAGTGTATCAGATGGATCAATGAGACACGATCCACCTTCTCCTCCCCTTACTACTGCTAGAACAATCCAATAGAGTTAATGTGGGCTCAAATTATGTTGCAAACAGAAATAATATTTTAATCTGACTTACTCAACGAAGAAACTGACAAGGAACACAACAAGACTGTGAAAACTGTGAGACATCCGATAAACTACAAGAGTACGACTTTTGGAAAGAAATAGCACGTAACGAGATTTTCGAACCTATCATCATAAATTTGCAGTATTCAGACCTTGAAGACAATGACAATGACGAATTATCTGTTAACGTAAGTAACATTCACAGCTATACGGTGTAACCATCCATCTTAATCAGAGTGACAGGGATATAATTTTATAATCTGGCGCCAACTCGTTACTAACACAAATATAACATCCACAACATAAAACAATAAACATACATTAAATGAAATATAATAATAAATGAACATTTAACAACTTAGCATTACTACAACACGTTTCTTTTATATATATCTTTGTCATTATGAGTGGGGTGTGCCGCGCTCCAAATTTGCATTAAGTATTTTTATAATTAACATTTTTAAATTATTCACATTGAACAAACATGCTATAACAATATAAAAATAATTTAACATAACAATTTGCAAACGAATGTATATAATTAAAATGAAATAAAATAAATTATTGACAATTAATTAAATGTGTTTTACAATTAAATATTCATGACTTGAACATGAAAGGCTTATACTTGTGTTCTAACCTTAAATATGCATATTCCATTTGCCTATTTCTGTATGGCGATACGGTTTTCACAATATATTCACAAAATTAGTGTATCATGTGTCGTGTTAAATCTTTACATTACCGTGTGTATTGTGTAAGTCACGACAGGATACCTGAAGGTCTTGAATTGCCCCCATCGACTCTAGGTATTGAAGATTGTCTCAGTGGCTTCAAAAACATCAGGTGGAATCTACCATAAAGACTTCCATCAGTCCCCTTGACCTCAAATGTATAGTCCCTGAACTTGTTGGCTATCAAAAATGGTCCATCAAAAAGTAAGGCGAATTTTGCTGTTCTCTTCTTCTTGGCACTTGACAGATGGTGCTGTCGAACTAGTACCTCTTCACCGACTATGGGCATCCATCGTTTATTCGTCCTCTTGGTCCACTTCTTCCTCCTTTCTGCTGTGACGAATATCCTTTGACAGGCCAACTCTGCCTTCTCTTCTGGGGTTAGCTGTTTTCCTTTCGGAATGGGCGGCGGAATCTGCCTGAATAAGGGTGTTGGTTCATCTTCGAGCATCAACTCTGCTGAGGTGAATCCTGTCGTAGAATCCTTAGTGGGGTTGATATGATCTTCAATCTGTTGGTAGTATTTAACCCAACTTTTGTGGTTGGAGTGACACATTATACGGAAAAAGTTGGTGACATTTCGAAGACTTCTTTCTATTAAGTTGCCCCGGGGAAAGTATGCTGAAAAATGATAGAGTTTTACTCCTAAATCGTTTAATGTTTGAATTTCTTGCTCGTGTGGACTGAAGCATTGTCTGACAGTAGAGCCGCCATTTTCCCGTACTTAGGGATATAATCCTCTACAATCTCCTTTAAACACTATTTTAAAGTAATTTTCTTCATGGGGTAGATTTTGATGAATTTTGTAAACGTGTCCTGATTCAGAAAGATATATTTATAATTGTGCTGTACAGCTGGTAATTCACCATATGAGTGAATAGTTACCAGGGCATTTTTCTTATCCCATATAGTAGCTTGAGGTTCAACAAAATATTTTATATTCAATGGCTTAGCTTTTTGGCAAAGAAGGCAGATCAAAATGATTTGCCTGACCTTCTGTAGAAGTATTTGACATATAAACACTCTTGAATAGCAGTTGCTGTTTTGGCAACGCCGACATGCATAAGCGAGGTATGGAAGGTGGTAATCGTTTCCACTTCCATGCTCTTAGGGATAATTGCTGTCCACTTTAAGCAATACCTGCCATGTAATTTATATAAGATGTTATTATGTCTTCCTATGCTCCATGTATTGTTACTGTTAATCTCAGATGCTGTATTAAATAAATGTGATAAATGAATGTCTTCCCTTTGAGGATTTCCCAAAATTTCTAAGTTTCTTTGCGAAAGAAGACGTTATTGTGAGGTTAAGTGCCATTAGTTTAACTTCATGTGTAGGAATTGCTATCGTCTCGCGTAAGGGGCGGTTTGCACGGAGGCGTGAAACTGCATCAGCGAAAACATTGTCTGATCCTGCAATGTATTTAATTTCTATGTCATGAGATGTGATTTCATTAATGTATCGTAGAATCTTTGAATTTGTGAGTTTGAACTTATGAATAAAGGACAAACTGATGTGGTCTGTGTACAATATTATCTTGCAATTGAATACGTAATCCTTGAACTTAGATAAAGCGTAGAAAATACATATAATTTCAAGTTCTGTGACACATGCATTGGACTCTGTTTTTGTCAGACTTCGTGAAGCTGTAGCTATTAAATGATTATCTCCGTCCCAAACTTGGCATAAATCAGTTCCAAACGAAGTTTCAGAAGCATCTATAAATATGTGGTATGGTAAATCTAGGTTAGGACACACCAGTAGAATAGATACTTTGAATAAAAATTTGCTTCGTTCGAACGCTGCCTGGTGACGCTCTTCCCATTTCCATTTTACTTTTCCTTTAGAAGTTCTCTCAATGGAGAGATGACTGCAGAATAATTAAAGATGAATTTCGACTGGTAATTGAGTATGCCTATATATATATATATATATATATATATATATATATATATATATATATATATATATATATATATATATATATATATATATATTCGAAGTTGCCTCTGGTTCTTAGGAGGTGGGATATCCTCAATAGCTTTTACACGTTCTGGGTTAGGTTTTATGCCGTCAGACGAAATGACATAACATAAAAACTTTGCTTCTTTGACGAAGAATCTGGATTTTCCAAAATTTATGGCCATTCCGCTCATGGAGTTTTGATAAAATACAGTACAAAAGTTGTAGATGCGTTTCTAAATCTGTATCATAAATCAAGATGTCATCTACATAATTTACAGCGAATTCTTTCATCCCCTCACCGAAAATTTCATGTAAAGCACGGAGTAGTCGTGTCTAAAACCTGTATATGGACGTACTGCTTGGTCCAAAGTGATTTGAGGAAATGATTTATTGAGGTAGATTAAACTGAAGTACTTATTTTTACTCATTCGGGCCAAAATTGAATTAACGCTAGGTGCGGAAAGTGGTCCGGGAGTGTATATGATTTTAAGTATCTTGCATCAAGCCTCATTCATACTTTTTGATTACCGGTAACCCAACACAAAGCACTGACATGAATAGATGTTAACAATTCTATTATATCATGCTTCAACAGTTCCTGGATTAATTTGTCTGCTTGTTTACGAACTGCATTTGGTACGGGGCGACATTTGTGTGAAAATGCTGGTAAACCCTTCACTACAAAACTGTGAACATACTTGTTGCACAATCCTATCCTCTTAGAAAGTACTGTCTTGTGTTTTCTAAGGATATTAGCTAGTTTCTGTTTCTGCATTTTACTTAGGTTAAAAGTTTCCTCAAGCTTAACTTGGATAGCTTTTTCAAACTTGTTTGGTGTATTGTTGTCTATGTGCCTATCTTGTGAACCGATAAAATCATTTAATTCATGTTCCTCAGACTGATTACAGCTGAAACAAGGCACTGTGTGGAAAATATTAACTTCCATCTTCTCCTGGTCACATAAATATTGTGCAAAGTTTGTTAACTCTAACCCAACTTTGACTAAATAACAATCATCATTAATCGTAATGTGCTCTACGAAAATTTTATCATCTTCTAAATCTCTCTCCTCTTGCGTTTCCTCTTCAATGGAGGAACTGTCTACCTCTAGCAGGGGTAGCACAAAATAAATATTATTGTTTTTTATAGACAAAGTGTGCCTTAAGAAATCTAAGATGCAGGACCATGAAATCAGTAGATCGGTACGTATTATGATGTTAGTAACCAGTTTTGGTACAACTAGAGCGATAAAATCTAGCTCATATCCGCCTAGTGTGATCTGTAACATCACTTGGAAACGGATTCTTTCCTTTTTCTTGCCAATTGCAGTAGTGCAAGAAACCCCCTCAGACTGGTAGATATATAAGTCTGCTGTTTACTTTTATCGCAGTGAACAGTTCTTCATTAATGACAGTCATGGTACTACCACTGTCAACCATGGTATCGTACTCATTTCCCCATTTATTTATCCTTGCATAAGGTGGATTTCTTATGTCTGTCATGTGCTTGTGTGGGCTATCATTAATTCTTGCTTCTCTGTTAGCAAGTAAAGTTGCCAGGGAACTCCTATTTACTGTATTATGTGCCACCCAGTTGGTACCCGGAGCATCAATACCATCTTGAGTTAGTTTTCCTGCGGCAGGGGTTCAGCTACAGGGGGTACTGTATTGCATTGAGGTTAAGTGCGTCGCTTGTGTTTTGTTCATTAGGTGGCTAGCCTGCTCTCCGTAAAAACTTGGTTCGGGTAACCTTCCTATTTCACTTCTGGGATCCTGCCACCTACTATTTACATTTTGCCTGTTATAGGGGTGAGAGTAGTTTATATGTCTCCTCCCTCTATAAAAACCCCGGAAATTTAACTTGTTTATGTAATGCGATCTCCCAAAGTTACTTCTATGGCCATTCCTGTTATAGCTGATATTACTACGGCCGGAAGTTTGTTAGCCATTACCCCTCCTGGGTTGCATTGAGTAGAAAGGGCTCCTCTGGTCGTTAGATTGCGTGCCCCTTTGCCCGCGAATGTAATGCTCTTGCCTTTGGCAACCACGGGGAGAATTGAGGTTATATTCACGCTGTGGCATTCTATGTAGTCTGTTATCGTTCTGGTGTTGGGAGTTGTGACCATGACGCTCCCTGTTTTCCCTGTTATTATTTCTGGCATCAGGTGGGATTACCTGTGCCTCAAATTCACGTAATAAGCTCAGAACATCTATGTCGACCGGACGAGTAACTATTAAATTGTTACGGATATGTTCTGGGAAATGGCGAATGACAGCAGTCATTATGTCCTGTTCATTCATACATGGTTCCATCACCCTCGCGTTAGATGTGAGCATCATACAGTATTCCATCAAGCTCTTATGAATTCTAGGATTAAATGTCACTGTGGCCAATTCCACCCGGATAAGGTTCTGCTTGGCCGGGTTCCAGTGTCTAGCAAAAAATCTAGTCCTGGATGTGGCGTAGTCCTCTAAGTTAACTCCAGTGGACTTAAACCATCTAAGGGTGTTACCCTTCAATGCGTCTTTAAGTGTTAGCATTCTTATTTCGGATGGGATTTTCTTTATCCGAAAATACTTCTCAAGTTCGCGAAGGAAATTTTTCACGCTGTCGCCAGCCTCTTCGGCAAAAGATGGTATATTAATTTCGTTTAGGATGCAACTCCTGTATTGGCATACTAGTGCTAAGGTTAGATTCCCTTCCTCCTGCGAAATTGGGTTGAATTCTAGGTTACCATGATCGTGACAGTGATGTGTATGTGTGTGTGTGTTTGTGTACGTGATGCATTAGGTATTTGGCTACTTATGCCAACATTGTCATAATTCTGATCACAAACAGGTACAGTTTCTGATCTCGCCTGAATCGCGAAGACCACACCTGTCAAATCATTAAGACTTTCTTTTACTTTAAGTAAATTTGTATGCAAATGTTCTATTATTTCTTGTAAATTAGGCTGGTTTTCCACTACACTACTTATTTGTGTGGTTTGGTTTCGAATTTCAGATGAAATATTGTTTACACTGGCATTATTGTCCAGATTTAAGTTAGCAATTTGGTTTTCTAACATTGTGTTAACATTTGTCTGTAAATTGCTTATTTCTTGGCTACCTAGTTGCCTTAATTCATTAGATTGGCAATTCTGTACAAATGCTAACCTATCTGGTTGTTCTCTTAGGTTAGTTCTATCTTTCTCTTGTGATCCTAATTGACTATGCACGGCTTCGATGGATTGAGAGTATTCAGTTCTCAATACTTCCAGTTTGTGTGCATGACCGTTAGAAAACCTAATTTGTTCCTCTGTTAAATCCTGTACGTTTCAACGAATAGAATTTTTTCCGTAGAAAAGTGTTCCTGCATAGTTTCTATTCTATTACCTAGCTATTCTTATGTGCTAGTAATCTGATTTTTAATTATGCTTAGCTCCAGATCAAGTTTATTACTAAGCATTGCATTCACATTATCTATTTGAGCATCTAATTTGCTACTGAGTTCTGCATTCTGATTTTCCATCTTCCTATTCAAATCTGCATTTTGACTTTCTATCTTATAATTTACGTCTGCTATCTTATGGTATACATCTCCTAACTTGCTACTGAGTTCTGCTATCATCTTCACCATCTGGTCTAAGGTATTTACATCTGGTGATTCACTAACATGTCCCTCACCCTGTGCAAGCACGTTTGCTTCAATCACATGTTCACTAAACTGCTGGCGGTGATCCATCCTTTCCGGCAATTTATGTCCGCTTAGGAGTCTCATATACTGACGTATTTTAACTTGCAGTTGGTCGTCTTGATTCTCTAACGATGTGCAGATAGAGGTTTCCATTGACCGTTGTGTAAATAATCTTGCTTCCAATTCGAAGCCCCAAGTTGGGCGCCAATTTTTGTGGCGAAAATGATTCTCCACTCCCAGCAGATAGGAAGCATGCCGACAGTTGAAGATCCAGGTCGAGATTTGAATAAATAACAGTCATGAGTTCTTTCCTCAGGTGTGAATTTTTGGTGACAGATATAAAATTTTATATATGTTTTATTTCGTTATATATTTAATTGATAATCCACTCGTTAATATTACGAATTTCGAATAACTCTTTTTGAAGGTTATTAACCTTCCTTTACAATTATATTCACCGCAAAATTTTTCATCCTCATCAAACAAGACTGAAGAACCTATCTATTTCAAGATTATTGATTTTCTGTAACTATCGTTACTCCTCTATTAATTTTGTGATTGGTCGATGTACTGCTACGTCACCACATTACGTAATACAATTATTACTACCGCCAGTCACAAAACTACACATATATTTCATTTTAATAGGTCATTACATGGCCTTCTAAGTCATATCCGAGAACAATATTCATATAAGTTCTAACTAAAACATATCGTTACAGACCATAACATTCTTTCGTACTAAACTTCCCTAAATGTCATCGCAAAAGCAAAATATATTTTTAGATGATAATACCTTCAACTTCATTGATCATTGCAAGTTTAAATATTGTGACTTTGTGAATTCATATACTTAAAAGTCCAATTTGCCGAAATTCTAAACGTTCTTTATTTCTGTCGAAATACACTGCTAAATTCTCACGTAACAACATTACATCATCAATACAGTACAATCTTCCAGGGTCGATGACAATAACAAACAGCGTCCAGTTTACAACACTCTTCTTACACAACTCAACTGGCTCATCACTAGCCATGGCTCCTTTTTATACAGCCATTCATGAATTCCAGACTGTTATCGAATTTTCTCTAACATGTCACTAGAAAAGCAGAATGTTCTAGAATGTAACTATATCAGTGCCGGCAGGTCTTTCACATCTGTGATAACCTATCCGTCTCTTGTTTATGGTTAATTTTCGGCTCTTTGTGAGCGCTAGCCGCCTATCAGTTCCTTTGTGTACACCAGCCGCGCGATTGTTAACTGCTTATGCAAGCTAGTGAAACATTATCCACCGTCTATTATCTATTTGTGCCGAAACTTTTATGGCTGTTGCCGCGACAGTGCTCCCTCCTCAAGGCTGGTCGTCCCAAACAGCACCATCGCAGTGGGCCAGACGATCCAGGTGTACCACTATCTCCCCTCGGGGCACCTTCTGGATACGGTAGACCACGTCGTTAATCCTCTTTGCCACCCGGTACAGTCCTTGTCATGGTTACTGGAGCTTCCCGCATCGTCCCTTGGTCCGGGTAGTGTGGTACAACCAGACCAGGTCACCCTGCTGGAACCCTTGGCTGTTGGCTTGCTTGTCATATCGGGTCTGCATGCAGTCGCTCACCTTCTGGATGTTCTGATGGGCGATCTCATGCATGCTGTGGAGATGGTCGCGATACCCATACCCGGCACAGCACGCCCTCTCTTGTCTTCAGTGAGTCCCATTGGGCCCAGTAGGTCTTGTAGGTGGCGCTCCTTGGTGCAATGTCCTCCCAGGTCAGTCTTGTCCCTGTCTCCACTTCTCTCAAGAGTGGCCCCAATTCTGCTTCCGCCAGCTGCTCCTTCCTCAGGCCTGCGCTATCCCCGCCTACGCAGGTACTGCCGTGATTACTCTGAGTGCTGTGGCACGCTCCTTCACTTTCACTCTTGTGCACTGACCGCATTTCTCTGGGCAGGTTCTTCGGGATATGGCGTCTGCGTTACCATGGCTCTTCCCTCTACGGTGTTCAGAGCTGAAATTATACTCCTGCAGCCTCTGTACCCAGCGTTCAGTCTGGCCTTCCAGGTTTCAAAGCTTAGTAGCCAGGTAAGGGCGGAGTGGTCAGTCCTCAGGTGAAATGGATGGCCCTACAGATATTCATGGAAGTGCTCCAATGGCTTTACTACCGCCAGTAATTCTCGCCGGGTGACGCAGTAGTTCCGCTCTGCCTTGGATGGCGTCCTGCTGTAGTAGTCTATCACCTGCTCATTGCCGTCCTGGATTTTTGATAGGACGCCTCCAATGCAATAGTCGCTGGCGTCGGTGTCCACAGTGAAAGCACCACCTTGTTGTGGGAATCCCAAAATAAGAGCACTGCACAGGGTCTATTTCAGGTACTCGAAAGCGTCTTCGGCGTCATCAGTCCACGCATAAGGTTGGAGTTCCTCTGTCAGTCGGGCAAGGGGTTTGGCGATGTTGGAGAACCCCTTTATGAAGCGACGGTAATAACTTCACAACCCTAGGAGACTGCGCAATTCTCTCTTATCCTTTGGGCGAGGCCAATCTCTCACAACTTGGGTCTTCTCCGAGTCTGTGGACACTTTGTTGGTGAGACTATGTAGCCCAAGTAGTTAAATTCCTTGCGGAAGAGCTGGCACTTCTTTGCGTTCAGCTTCAAGCTGGTTGCATGCAGTCTCTGTAACACCTAGCTTAGGTTGTCGAGATGGTCTTTGAACGTCTTACCGACGATGACGATGTCGTCCAAGTATAGCAGGCAGGCGTCATATGTCAATTCTCTCATTGCTGATTCCATGAGGCGTTGAAATGTGGCTGGTGCATTGCAGAGGTCGAAGGGCATAACTGTGATCTGCCAAAATCCTTGGTCTCTCGAGAATGCAGTCTTTTCCTTATCTTTCGGGTCTAGAGCCACCTGTCGGTGACCTGACTTCAGGTCCAGGGTCGAGAACCACTGTGCGCCCGCATATCCAGGAAGTCGTCAATCCGGGGTAAGGGGAAACAGTACTTCCGGGTGAGAGCGCTCTGCTTCCTGTAGTCCACACAGAACAGTACCTCACCGTTCTTTTTCGTCACCAGAACTACAGGGGAACACCAAGGGCGGTCAGTCTCTTCGATCACTCCTCTGGATTTCATGTCATATACTATATCCCGTACCGAAGCTTGTTTTGCCAGCGGAAAGCCCCTATATGATTGCCGAATAGGCCGGGCGTCTCCGTCATCGATGCGGTGAAGCACTTTGTCCTTGTGGCCGTAGTCACTGTTTCCTTGGCTGAAGACGCGCTGGTATTGTCTCAGCAGTTGTCGAACCTTCTTCAGTTGTTCTGCAGTCAGGTGGTCGGCTGCCCTCTCCAGTAAGCCTTCCAGCCAGGGCCCCAGGTGTTGCGTCGGCACCGGCTCCTGTGTCTTGTCGATTGCGGTTACGCTGACCACAGACTCGCACGTCCCCAGCTCCGTTCTGGCCTGGACGTCGTGATTGGTATCTGCCAGGTTAGGCAGCCTCACTGGCACCTCCTCTCGGCATTGCAATAATGTCCTGGCTGCACAGAGTCCGTGCACAGGTGTCATCTGGTCCAGCATCATGTTATTCGTCCACTGGCCTTCCAGTCGCGCCGTCACAACCACCTAGGGGACCACCACATCTTTCAAGATGACCCTTCAGATTCCCAGGCGCTTGTCGGTGTGCAGGAGTATGACCTCTTCTCTATTGAGCCGCAGGACTCATGTCCCAGCTGCCTTATAGATCGCCTTCTTTTCACAGCAAAATGGAGAATGTTGCACATGATATAACCTGAGCATTCGTGCAAGCAACATTAACATTCGAAAGAACACCGCCAATTGTAATCGTTTTGTTGTCCTTGCTACGGTGTACATATGTTGCACACATCTTCTCAACTGTGTCAACGCCGCCTTTTGTAAGGTTGTAGGAGGTAATTGTCTGCGACTTTTTCTCGTCACCTATTTTAGCATTAATACTCTTGGAATTTGGACGCATTGTTGATAGGATTATGACAATTTTTACGTTTCTTAGGTACATATGAATAGGAAGTGATGTCCCCTTTGTAAGCGAAAATTGTACTTGCAGTTTTCGTGAGGCTTATTTTTTATTTCATAGTTTAAACGTTTCTTCAAGCAAGCAACATACAAGTGTACCAATTGTCTGTTGTAATGTTTCGGTCAGGTTCTTGAATCCACTCAGTAAGTCTCAACACAACGTCTTTCTCTGGATTAGAAACTAGGAAGGGGCCTTTTGGCTTACTTCCGGCATACACTTCCATTTGAGATTATATCAAGCACCTGCATTACATATTAACTGTATCTTGATTCCATATTTAGCAGACTCACATGCAATAAACACTATAAAGGGACATTTACCTCTGAAGGGCGTCGTGTCACTTGTACAGTAACTCATAAATCTATATGCATTTCTGCAGTTGTCGCTCAACAACATGAATATTTTGTGATTTTATAATTCACCGAATTATGTGGATAATATACTGTCCACCTCCCGTCTTGAAACATTCAAGTCAGTCGTCACTTGTCCTTCTTCGCTCCTCGTTTTAAATTTACGTAATACTGACGAAGTTGTTTCGTGCTTCTAGTGAGTCACATGCCTTTGAAATAACTTTTTCTCACGTGATATCTTTCTTTTACATTCACCAAAACCATCATTTGATTTTCCACAATACCCTTATACTTCGTCACCAATTCAGTTAACATTTCTTTCTCCATCGATGAAAAAATTGTCTCACAGCTTTTGTTTACGATGTTGTTTACCCGCCATTTGTCAGCCGTGTGCAGACAAAAATTAAAACAAAAGCGCATCACAGTAGGTTCAGAAAAATACCACTCATCCATAGCGTTCTATAGGTGTAATATTTACACGTTTCTTGGCTTTAACACTTGTTTGTTAATATTTTCAGAAAATAGGTTGGTGAAATGCAAGAAATTTAAGAGCCTTGTTAGTGCTGTGACAATTAATACGTTACATTTTTTTTACAATGTCCTCAATTGCTTAAATCTGGTACATTTCACACAAATTGTGAAACACGTTCAATACATTGCTTTCACCACTTTTAAGATTTCCCTCTGTGATGTCTAAATATTGCACGGAAGCAGCCTTGTTGTGCATCTGATTCTCTCTTCCTTCTCCATTTGAACTGCGCAAGCGCAGCGTACACTCTGATAAATACAAAGGACACATTTACCAAATAATATAACAATTAATTACTGTTTGACTGTTTCATTTGTAATAATATGTTGTTTAGGTATTTTCCATTAGATGTCAAGTCCTTAGAAATGATATGGAACCATGTTTTTCATTTACATTGAGTTACATGGCTAAACAGCCAATGACGTCGCACACGTACACGTGGTTTTGTTTACATCACCACATAAAATAAGGACGGCGCCGGTTTATATAAAAGTGAGGTTTAAAAAATGTTTGGAAATGCAGTACAATAATTTGGCAAAATTAATTATTGAATATATTTGCTCAAAAGTTTCTCTAAATTCCTATTTGACATTTCAAATACTTTTTCATGATCCTCAAGGTAAAAACACTTTTATTCTAGAGGTAATTAAGGCAGTAAAACAGTTTTGTTGGAACAAAGGTGTCAAAACACATTTTAAGGCGGTATCAATATACAATGTCGTGCCCCCTGGCGTAGTGGACTGCCCCAGTGCTTTGGTTCGCTGCCACGGTATGCGCCATACTTCCACCCCCCTGGTAGGGTGCAGATTTTAGGTCCCAAGTATAGGACCGGTGCCCACTCAACATGAGGAAATTGAGGACCTACGTTAGATAGCGAACCCTGATCTAGAATGTCAACTTTCCGGCTGATACTGACCACATCTCTATACTATGTGACAGTGAGGCGGGCAGTCAGGTCGGACGGCAGTAGGGCGCTGTTACACCATGGGTTATGTTTACTTCTTTATCAGTACACAGGTTCAAATAATGTGATATATACCGATATACGATAATATCGCATAGAGACCGGAAATGATGCTCAAATGTGTAGCTGAGAGCTACTGACATTCGTCTTTAAGGATAAAGGAAAAACCCGGAAAAACCTTATTCAGATAACTCACCCTGTTCGAGATTCGAACTCGGTGACCTTTTGAACCTGAGTCAGACACGCTACCATCTACGCTACCGAGGCAGACAGTACAAATGTGATACAGCTCAAATTTTGTCAATTTAACTTTCATACATAGAAAATATATCACACAAAAGGTCCCTTGCGACAAAATAACTTAAATTTTGGTCCAATTTTTTAACGACAGGTTCCCAATACCTCCATTTGTGTAATTAGCTCTAGGTTTCACTGTCTCAATAACTTTAGGCTTCAGAAATTTTTAAAGCTATGAATATGGCTTTTTTGCCCAGAATTTGAAAATATTTGTGTTTTGAAGTGAAGAAAGTATGCTTAAATGCATCTCACAATAAAACCCAGGACAATTTCTATTCACTGTGTCTCTGTGAACATGTGTAGCAAGTTTCATTACTTTAATATCAAAACTGTGGTAGGCGATACTGAACACGTGTGAACTTGCCTGGTTCTCACAGGAGGGAACCAGGAGTACCAACAATGAAACTACTATGGCGTGTTTGTTTCACATTAAGCTAACAAAATATAAGATTGAATGTTAGTGCGAACTATATCATTCTTTATTGAACAGCCCTCGTTTATATTCATATAGTTTGTACGTATGAAAAAATTAAGCTGACTTACAAATTTTGAGGCACTTGACGCACAGAATGACGTTTGGTACAAAGAAACAAAATAGTGAAGTTTCCTGTTTTGTCGATACTCTACTATTTTGATATATACATAGACTGCCCTTAACATGTTCAAGTTGTTTCATTTAAATAATTTAAGAAACATGGAACATAGAAATTGTATTTATGAAGTATTGTTGCAGCATTTAACGATCTAAATGTCTGGCATTGCTTTTGGATATCCATTGCCGGCCCATACAGAGTTTAAATGGCCATCCTGGAGTGGTTATGCTGGTCACCAATCTAGAAAGTGACATTACGGATGGAGAGAGGCGACGTTGCTGCTTACTGCTGCCACGTGGAGAGTGAAATAGGATTATAAGTGCGAAGGTGTTTCAGCTGCAACTGCAATGGGTATTTATTATTTATAATACTATACACAAAGACAATAGAAAAGTCGTGGATCTACATGCAAACACTAGAACATGCAAAAACACATCAAAGTAAAGGTCATCGTAGCAAAAGAGGCATACCTGTGACATTTTGAAGCTTATTGAAGTGCGGAAATGCCGTCTACATACTTTTTACCGAGAGTTTCTAACTTAGACCCAATGCCAGACTTTTTTCTTTAAAATACTTTTCTTTCCCAATCTTAACCTCAATGCTGATACCTATAGCATGGGAAGTCCTATCAAGCACCTTAGTGAATGGAATAATAGGCTCCCGTTTCAATGTCTCTTCTTCGAAGTATTCTCTCACGGAGCATATTACTCGTATTTCCTGTGTCTGTCCTTTAATTGGAATACCTTTACCAAATACAGTTTAATTTGGTTCCCAAGCCCGTTCAGATTTTCACTTGTCACTATATTAGACATACTTAAACATTCATTAAAGCACAATTGCAAATGATCACAACACACGCACAGAAACACGAACTCATACACATGTAAACCAAAGGAAATTGTCACAAAATGCAAAGAAACTTGCCAGTACAAGATGTCTAACTGTTATAACCTTATATAAAATAAAAGCAACATTTACGTCAAAGCATTCTGTTTCTGCAGCGTTATTAGAAGATAAACAAACACCAAGGGATTGTGTTTACTGCAGCATTTGCATAACTCACTTGTCCCACATAATGCTAAGCACTTGTGAGAATATTGGCAACCAAGGTTTAGCATCTAACGTCATAGAAACATCTTAATTCTAACGGGTCCTTCTAATGGTTACTATGACAACCGTTATGACGTACTCATCCCCTCCCATTTATTTACAGCATTTTTCCATGTGCTTACTGTCAATCACATTCTAGTTTGGCGACCAGTATAGTTATTTTTACTGAAACATTACAAATGTACATCTTCAATTTCATTCCAGTTGATGAAAATGTGCTTTTTATACAGCAAAGGAGGATTAATGGGAAATTTAATCATTAAGAGACAAACTTCCATACAGAGTGTACATATGATAAAACATTTATTAGCAGTATTTTCTTCATATTCCTTTAAATAATATATGTTGCATATCATATATTTGGATGAGTGATATTTGCACATAATAACAGATGTATGGTTGTGTGAAATAATACAAATAATACATGTCAATAAAACAACTAATATTTAGTATGATATACAAAGCTTTCATCTGATACATATTTGGCTTTCTTACATTACTGCTGTATACAGCAGAGGTAACCACAAATATAATGAACTAAAATAATGAGTAGTGCTAGAGCTATGTGAAAAACATAAAGCTTTTCTCTGGTAGCCAACATTTCATGAAATTTTGTTCAAGTATTCAACAACAAAAGTGTGGCCTACAAGGCTTGCTTCTTGACAAGCTCTGTTGGAAAATTTATAAACGTCAGCACCATGAATAACAAGCAGCTTCACTACAGAAATATGTCCTTTACTAGAAGCCAATGTCAGTGGAGTTTTAGAGTACTCATCTACAGGATCATCATCTACCCCTTTGTCCATAAAATACTGACATGCTGCTAAATGTCCATATTCTGCTGCATAATGTAGAGGTGTACGTTTCCAAAAAACAATTGAATTGAGTGAAGCACCATGAGAAATTAAAAATTTTACCATAGAAGAACGACCTTCGGAACAAACAACATGCAGCAATGTCATCTCGTCTTCATCCAGAGCCTCAATATCTGACCCATTCTTCAGCAGATATTCACCTATTGCTGTGTGTCCATGAATCAAAGCACAATAAAGAGGCGTCCGGAAGGCTGAGCTATTTAAATTAAAAGATCCACGAGATATGAGCAACTTCACCACAGAAAGATGTCCTGTGCTACAAGCAGCATGTAGAGGGTTCTACATGTCTCCACCGGCATTAACATCTGCGCCCTTGTCCAGAAGATATTGACAAATTGTAGCATTCCTGTGTTCTGCTGCATAATGTAGAAGAGAGTCGCCATCACCATCTATAACATTGATATCTGCTCCTGACGATATGAAGAGCTTCACCACAGGCAGATGTCCTTTGGAACAAGCAAGATGTAGAGGTGTGATTGTGCATTAGCATCTGCCCCCTTCTCCAGAGGAAAATAACAAACTACAACACTCCCATGTTCTGCTGCATAGTGTAGAAGAGAGTAACCATTATCATCTAGAGCATGCACATCTTCTGATGCTATGCTGGACTTCAGCTGCCATAGAGGTCCAGTTCTTGCAAGCTCGAATAGCTGCTCAGCTCTTATAGCAACTTTTTGTGTAACATCTCTCTTTGTTGCATTCACCGGCTGCTGCAATAAAAGAAAGCATTAATCAGTAATTGCAACAACATTTTAATAGAACAGAATTTATTCACTGATTGATATACAATAAGTATATATGGCTTCATCAATCTTACATAATATTATTTTCAGTAGACACATAACAGAAGAAATGACATAAACAATAAACATGTTACAGTTTGAATTAGAGAAAATAATTTACAATTTTTTTTTTTAACAGAATGTGCTCCACTTTTTTCTAGAACATTTTGTCTGAGAATGCCCTAATAGATTTGGGTATCTTGTACAAAATTAATCCTTTGTAGGAAATACTGTTGATTATTCTGATCAATCGGTGATGGTGCAGATGTGTCAGTTCAGTTGCTCGACTACTATGATACATTTTATTTTTTAAAACAATGATTATGAATAAAAGATAATTTCTAGAATATATATCCAAGGCAGTGGCAATATGTTAAGTTCGTCAAAAATTTGTTTACTTGTGGTAAAGATTGATACTTGTTTAATTATTGTCTTTTTTTTTTAGGTCGAATACCATGGCAGCCTGATTAGCAACCCCCCAGAGAGGTATCCCATATACCAGTATTGAGTAAACATACCCAAAGAATGTAATTCTTATTGTCTCTGTTAGAGAATTGGGTCAGCATTCGAAATACATATCCTGTATGGCTTAACTTTTTACATAAACATAAAATATGTTCATTCCAGAATAGAGTTGCATCAATAGTAATGCCTAGGAAATTAGTGCTATTTTGACTGCTTATTACTGAATTATCAATAATTACTTGGTACTGTTGATCAGGGTTTGAGTGTCCACTAAATCTATGTAGCTAGTCTTATCAATGTTTATAATCAGTCTATTATGTTTTAGCCAGTGATTTAGTTTAAGCATTTAATTATAATGAAGTTTCACTATGATTCTTAAAGGTAAAGTTTGACTCAGAAAATGAAACACTATTTTCAGGTGCTACATGTAATGGAAGATCATTGATACACAACAAAAATAGCAGTGCCCTTAATAATGAATCTCGTGGCACATCATACTTAAGACTATAGATCAGACCACTCATTGTCATTTTCCACCATATGAAATCTATTTTTACAACACAAATTATCCAATCATTTGCTGTGCCTCTAATTCCATAACTCAAATTTATTTGAGAGAATAGGTACATTTTACTTACCTCAACACTGTCGTCAGACGCAATATTTCCCATTTCCTTCTCCTTTCACTTCTCTTTTATAAATCAATTATTTTTCCTCCAAATCTTTATTCAACTTCTGGCTTGTATAAAGTTCTAGCTTCAGCTCAGCTGCTCTTTGTTTTTTATGGACACCAGGTTATGGAGATATCGCGTTTTCCAAGAGAAGCTAATTCTTTTCAGCAATTTGCCTGGAGAAGATCAAATTCAGTTTAAATAAATTTTTACTGAAGAGTAATAATTGCTGAAATAATTTTTTCTTAGGATGGAGTTGGAGTTTAATCTTTTAACAAGATATGTGTGAAGTTATAGTGTTCTGAACTGTTGACAATGTTTTAGTACTGTAATGTTAAAACAGTCAACTATTAAAAATTGTTTTACAGAACTTTAATTAATGATTTGATTTATATATGAACAAGCCATTGGAGTTTTAACCTTGTTCACCCTCAGCATGAAAAATCATTAGCCTCTCGCTTTCAGAAACTGGAGCTATGAAACCTAGAGTTAACACTACATGGTTTTGGGTTACTGTGGCTACTGTGTATATTCTTCCTCTATGTAAATAATGAATTATCTTCCTAATGAATGTGGATAAACTAAACATGCCTGCAAAGCGTATGAATTTGTGATGACTTACTCCAGGTGTTTAAAAGTATGGTTGAGATGATCTGTCACCATTATAAGCATGGTTATTAAATATGAAAATCTGCCGTATTTGTTCATGGTCAGTTATTAGCAGTAAGAATAATTGTTGGCAATATTGTTAACCAGAAGTTGCAGAGTAACCCTGAATATGCTTATGGGTGGTGTGGATCTAGTATAGCAGGTATTATAAGCATATCTCACCTTACAGTTACATGAGATACCAAGCTAGATAGAACCATATACAATTCTTTAGTAATTTGGAGAGCTGTAAACCCATGCAAGACAATGACTTTCCTGGACTTTATTAATAAGCTGACAGTTTAATCAAGCCCTATAACATTCCAGAACCCCAGGATCCCTTAATCATGGAAACACTATACTAATAGGATACTAGCTACAGCAAAAATGGTCAGGAATATTTCCAAAATGTGTAGTATGTTGCAAAAAAGGTTTATGAGGAAACCAATACGATGTGCCTTTGTGTTTATCATGTTTTGATGTGTAGCGTTCAAGATTAATGAAGCCTATCTCAGTAGCGTAGAGGGTAGCATGTCTACCTCACATTCAAGAAGTCCCGAGTTCAAATCTCGGTCAGGGCGACTTACCTGGATAAGGTTTTCCGGGGTTTTTCCTTATCCTCAAAGACTAATTTCGGATAACTAAGCTCTACAGACCCTGGGTTCATTTGAGCATCATTTCACTCACCGTCCAATACGACTGGACGAAGTATGTAAATTACAAAAAAGGATTAGTGAAGTGTAGCATTCAAGATTAAACCTTTGAAAGTAAACCTTTATCTCTTATAAAATGTAAGTGTATTGTAAAGGAGTAAAATCAAAATAACAAGCATTAAATGCATTTGTGCACAAGACATCTGTTGGAATCCATGACACTTTGCCTCCATTTTTAAATGGACCTCCTATGATGTTCAAATCTTTTAAATGGTTAATGTGGTGTTATATAAATTTAAAACATACCTACATGTTTTTAGTATTTAGTATATTTTTATGCAGAAAAACCAAATTAAAATTCAGAATTGACAGGAAGCCAAAACCATCTGAAAATTACATAAATGATCATGGCTGCAACCCCATTACTCATGAATGCACATTAAACAGTCTTGCACCCACACTAGTTAACATACCCACTTTGCTAAATCTGTTAAAGATTTAGGTGTCAGTTTAATTGAAAATGTTTCTTTCAAAATGCACATGGATTCAGCAGTGAACCAGGCCTTTAAAAGCTTAGGATTCATAATTAGGAATAGCACACACTTCACAAATATAGCTTCTCTTTGCCTTTTCAATAGTTTTGTAAGATCCAAACTGGAATACTGTTTCGTGATTTGGTCACCATACTATAAATCTCATTTAGCACAAATTGAAAAAGTACAGAATAAGTTTTTTAAAGTGCTGTATTACAAACCGTTCATGATATATCCTAATTACATAAGTACGTTGGCTTGCTAAAACTATATAAAGTGATGTCATTATAAAATGCAAGAAAATGCAACAGTTATTCCTTAATAAAGTGATTAACGGCAATATAGATAAACCTAGATTTTTATAAGAAATTAATTTAAACACCAGACACCTAAATCATAGGTCCCATTCTTTATTTAATTGTAATAAATCCAAGACTTTCATTTACCAGAACTCTCCACTCATAAAGATGGTAGCTCAGTACAATCAGCTTAGTGACATTTATCATCTTCATCATAGTACTACCTATCGTATATTTAAAAAATAACTTCAGAACATATTTGTGTAGTTTGTTTTGCTTTATAAAGAGGGCATTATTTGGTGATATCATCGAATTATTGTCTTAACAATAATATGTAATGCTGTGTTTTTTACACTTCCAGGGTTGTTTGTTACTTAAATTTCAATGGTTGTATGTCCGTTATTCTTAGTTCTTAGATGGCTCATAGTTACATTTATGTTATGCTTGTCAGTTGCTGTTGCTTTTCATTTAACCGTTCTGTATGTTATTTGATGTGCAGTTGTTACTTATACATTTTGTTTTTATATTTTTGTTTGTTTATAATATAATTTTTTTTTATTATTCATGTATTGGTTAAAATCAACTGCATACACTGATAACTGGGGCAATGCCCTGTAACAGCAAATTTAAGTAAATAAAGCAGAATAGGTACTTCAAGGAACAAAAAGCTATAAAAATGGCTTCAGAATTAGAAATGGAGGCAACAGCTCCTGAAAGTAGTTCCTCAAAAAATTAAAATGTAAATGACGGAGTGTTAAAAACCGACTAAAAATACCGCTATGAATTAATTTGAACTGAACTGTTATTAGATTTCTTGAAAATGATGTAAGTACCATTAATCTACAACTGTATATGAATCTTCTCCATTATTCCCAGTTTCGTATAAAGTGTACGTGGAGGGATGTTATACATACATACATACATTCATACTTTGTTTTTGAGTTACATTTGGTTATACCTGAATGGACCTTACGCTAAATATGCTCTTCTTCTCTTTTATCAAAGTACTTTATATGTGTATTTCCAGTATAACTTGTAGGCTCCATATTTAGGGAAAATAAGTCAAATATGAGTGTGGTGAATTAGGCATTTCAAGCTATCCCTTTTTACCAAAAACAGCTAAATGCTATAGAAAAGTATTTTTATACCACTGGATGTAACCATACACAATGTTTAGTGATTTACAGAGCTCTAAATTCAGTCAAGACAACGACCTACCTGGACTTGCGCGCATCAATAGCTCACAGCCTAATTGAGTACTATAACATTCAGATTTCTGTTCATACTGGGAGTAAGAAATCCACCACACACTTGAAAGAAGACACT
The DNA here is from genome assembly GCA_030765055.1 of Mantis religiosa. Taxonomy (NCBI): domain Eukaryota; kingdom Metazoa; phylum Arthropoda; class Insecta; order Mantodea; family Mantidae; genus Mantis; species Mantis religiosa. Next base: position 1,861,166 of record JAUKNK010000125.1, read on the forward strand.
TTCCTAAAACGTAATCACTCTCACTAAAACAGTTGCGACTATTTTGAAAATGCCTAGTATGTCACGAAAAAGAAGTTTGCAAGGAAAGTTGTATTATTTGCTATAAATCTGAAGATGTGCCCTGTGTGTTTATCCAAATTTTGAGGTGTACCATTCAAAAACAAATCTTTAAGAGTAAGCCTTCTATTTCAGAACTAATTTAAATTTATTGCCAAATAGAAAGCTTAAAACAATTGGTGTTAAATAAGCATTAAAGGTATTGTGACTTTGTGGGTTCGTAGAATTAAAAGTACAATTTGCAGAAATTGAAAATGTTCTTTATTTCCGTAAAAATACACTCTGTCCACCAGTAGAATTACGTAACTCAAATAAAATCTTGCAGCACAACAAAGACCTTACTCAACTTCCACTGTTAACAACAACTCTTCTTACAATTCCTGTTTACAACTGTCTTTTCACTGTCTCTTGGTGAGTTGCAGCTCTCTTATATATACACCATGACTCATATTACGAGACACTTCTCAAATATTCTTTAACAAACAAGAAATGGAATGTTCTGTTACACAATCAAGATGTCACTAGAATGTTCCTTTTTTATCTAACTTTATCTGTTGTGGCATGTCTTTTATCTCTGCACTATGTTTATTTGCTTAGGCAAGCTGTTTATCTCCACACTGAGCTATGTCGCTTATCGCTCTGCGTCGCGCCATCGTAAATAATGGGTTCGCGACAGTATGTATGAGCAGGAAGTGCTATATGAGTTTGGGGCATTTTAACTTGGACATCATATGATATTGATATTGATGAATGGGTAAATGTGATGGATTATAGGAGGGTTTACAGTAAGCATCTGCATTGTGGTTATGGGAGTAGATTTAACACCACCTGTTATCAATTGTAAAGAGCTGTTTTGAATTGTTTCTAAGTAATTAAGTATTTTGTTACTGAATGTAACCAGATTACCATATTCTATCATATATTAGAGTAGGTTTAATGTATGTCTTGTAGGTGTTTAACATGATATTCCCAAAATAATTTTCTGTCATAGTATATACCCAAGTATTTAACTTAATCTTGCTGTTGAATGTTTTGACCATTTATTTTTAGGAGAGCTCAGGTCCAGTATGTGATAGGGGAAAAAAATTGTATATGTTCTATTAGTATTAATTTTCATGCAGTTATCATAACATTATTGTTCTAGGAATTGTATGGCATTCATTTGTGAGGTGAGTTTGATTTGATTTGATTTATTGATTAATCCATTAAAACATGTACATGTTATAGGACACGTCAAATTAAAAACTAAGAACTAAAAACTAAAAATTAAGTACAATATTTATAATTAAGGTAGCTAACTAAATATTTACAAATTTAAAAATTCATCCACGCTGTAGAAGCTATTGGCTCTAAGGAAGTTTAATAACAATTTCTTAAATTGATGTTGTGATTCAATCTTTTTTATAATTTCAGGTAGCTTATTGTAAAGATGTAAGCCAGCATATGTGAAACTATTTTCATACATCTTTGTTTTTTGTGACTTCACAAATAAATTATTCTTTGTTCTAGTGTTGTGTATATGAATTTCAGAACTTGTTTTGAATAAACTTAGGCTTGCTTTCATATGTACAAGAGTTTCATATATGTATAAACTTGGCAGTGGTAAGATACCTAATTTATTGAAGTATGGCTTACAACTAGTTGTGCTTGAGACATCTGCTATGAATCTAATTATTTTCTTTTGGTATATGAATACTTTTATACTGTCTTTAGAATTTCCCCAAAAAATTATACCATATGCCAACAAACTGTGTATATATGAAAAGTACACTATTCTCCGAACTTTCAAGCTTGACATGCCTGTAATCGCCCTCACTAAGAAACACATTTTACTAAGCTTCTTCGTCAATGCCTCTATGTGAGTTTCCCAATTTAAGTTTTCATCTAGTATTAGTCCCAAAAATTTGATAGTTTGTACGTAATATATTTGGTCTTGTCCCAGCATTAATTTTTGATACAATTGAATTCCACTCATTTTATTATAGAAGCTTAGGGCTGCTGTTTTCTCCTTACTCAATATTAACATATTGGCACTAAACCATTTTTGAATATATTTTAGATTATTTTCAATATGTACATCTGCCCCTTCCTTATTCACCCCTTTGATAAAAATATTTGTATCATCTGCAAAAAGTGTAACATTTATATTGGTTCTGTTTTCTACATTATCTGCCAAATCATTAATGTACACTATAAATAAAAGAGGTCCAAGCACCGAACCTTGAGGGACCCCATATTTCATTATAGCGCTACTTGAAATCTGAGCTTTAACTTCACTCGTTTCGCTATCAAAATATTCTATATCCACTGATTGCTCTCTATTCTCCAGATAAGATCTGAACCAATCTAAAGCTAACCCCCTTATGCCATATGAGGATAATTTTTCTAATAAAAGTTTGTGATCAACCAGGTCAAACGCCTTTGTAAGATCTAAAAAATGCCTATCCCTAGTTGTTTATTCCAAGCATTTTGATATGGTTAGATTGACTGCATAAAGTGTATAATTGTTATTTTTGTGTGGTTCTATTGGTAAATCATTAATCATGATGTTAAGTGTGGAGCAAATTGCTGAGCCTTGAGCAAGTTCTATTTTCAATTGTTTGTATTTAGATGTTATTATCCTGACCAAGGCCACTGCAGTCCTTGTTAGGGGTGCGCCACTTGTACTCGCTACCGCTAGCCTACCCTCCGGTACAGTCCGCTTGGCAAAACATGAACTGTAACAGATCTCATGCAGTTATTTTCACTGCTAGTATAATCATGCATATTCATATCATAGGCAATGACATATATTTACAAACGCTGTAAAATAAAATGTGATCATCTCTCTATCTCACTCTCTCTCTCTTACACACACACACACACACACACACACACACACACACACACACACATTTTCTCTGATATACTTTAAACTGACTTTTTTCCGGGTTGTCTCTCTGACTTGCAGTGTGAGTCTCTGATCCGGTGGTCGTTTCTTCTACAGACTCATCACTGCTCTCCAGTCCTGTATTATCATTCTTTCCATTTCTTTTTCCAGAAGTGCATCTTTTAGCCAGTATGTGTCTTGAATGTCCTTCACCTTCTGAACAGAGTTTTTCCAGTCATTTACTATTTTTGCTCTAATAGCATATGTTAAACATTTTAGTGTTGACAGAGAAACATGGTCGGCATTGTTGTCAGCAACTTTTGCTTTCATTAAATTCCAAACTAATTCAATAGGGTTCAATTCCAGTTGATAGGGTGGTAATCTAAGTGTTGTAATGCCAGCATCTATGAATATTTTGTCCGTGGAGTATGTTTTCTTTGGTCTGCGCTGTTTTGCGTGAATGAGAAGTTCCGCTTTTGTCACTTCCGAGTCAAATGGTATTTTGTTCTGCAACCATTCCTGAATTTCTGGCTTTAAATTGTTGGTTGAGGGCACCTTATTGTTTTCTTAATTGTGTTACGGAGCATTGTCAGTGACAACAATGCTGCTTTCTGGTAGTCCAGGTATCAGTAGGTTTTGCACCCACTTGGAGTAGTTTTTGTAGTTCATTTTGTTGTGGTAATCTGAGGTTCAGGATTTAGAATAAAAAACCTGGAATAAATCCCATTTCCCAGCCAGGATGCACGATAATAAGAGGCTGCCCAGCACTGTATACACTCCTGGAACATCGTCACTCTGCCAACACTTGGAAACTGTGTAATGTGTGTGAATCCAGGTTTCATCCATGTATATCACTGGGTTATTTTCACCCCGTTCATTTCTTCTGAGTGCTCAAAGAAATGATGCTCTTTGCGTCACTGTCAGGATGTTCGCTCAGTTTACTCCTTTTAGTGTTACACTTTTTGAATTGAAATGCAGTAGATTTCATTCTTTCTAAGTGTTTCTTTACTTCCAGCAAAATTCACCTCATTTTTACAAAAGTGCAATGATTTTTTCAGTGTGGGTATTTCTTTTTTAACCTTGTAATACTCCTGATATTGCCTTCTAATGATGCACTTAACCATTTTGTCCAAAACGATTTTATTCTTGCAAGGTAATTTTATTTTCCTGGCTCCACTCTCTTCACACCGGCCCTCCTTTCTAATCTTGCAAATCATTGTCTTGCAGTACACAGTAGAAGAAACAGCATATATGGTGGCATTTGTAATGGGTATTTTCTGATCTTGTTTCTCTTCATCACAAAACTGAATAACATAAATAACTTGCCGAGCTTGCTCGTGAATAACTTTATTTCCTGTATGTTCCATCACTAGCATGCTCACTGTGAATACTATGGTGCACATTAGTATATCGGACTGTACAGCATTTTGTGACATATACATATCGGTCATTGCGTTAGTTCACCTGCTTGCAACTTCCAGTGCAGGACGGCACTGGCCTTGGTCGGATTACACCATATTTTGTTGTACAAAATCTTTGATTGTGTAAAGTGTACATACAACATAACATATTGCCTTTAATATTCAATTTCAGGATTTTTATGCAGAACTTATAATTTCCGAATTGATTCAAAGGCATCTTCAAAGTAAGTCATATATTCACACAGAAATTGATACAACTTTTGGCTTCGTCAAGAAAGAAAAACATCAAGAAAATTATATGTGTATACTATTTACAAGAAACTACAAACAGTATTTAGAGTAAGTTATGAGTATCATTTAAATCTGTTTATTCATACATTAATTACAATCAAGTTAATGCATTTAAAATCAGTCCCAATTTATCAAGGAGGAAATGCCCACTAATACCTCATTTACAGAGTTGTATTTGCATTTCATTACAATAGTTTTGATTTTCTTCCTATATTGATGTGTATTTCATTGAATTAACCTCCTACTTAGTTTGTTATATAATTTTATGCCCTGATGGTCTATGGATTTTAAATTTTTATAAAATCTTTGACTAGAAAGATGGATATGTTGTGTTCTGGTATTCCCTGTTCATTTTAAAATCACCTAATTTTCTTATGTATATAACAAACTGTTTCTAAGATGTACAAACATGGTAGAGGTATTATATTCAATTTTTGAAAACCTGGTGTGTAGTTTGTTATGCCAAATATAATTAGAATTATTTTCTTTTGTAGTTGAAAGATTATTTGTAAATTGTTGTCAGTAGAACCCCAGAATGATATGGCAGAAGTGATGATTGACTGTACATAGCCACAATATATAGTTTTTCATGTAGTTGTGATTCTGTTGCTTAGACATCTAAAAGCAAATATTAAATTACATAGATTTACAGACAGATAAGTTGTCAGATCCCTCAATTTTAATTTTGAATCAATCATAATACCTAGAAATCTTGTGCTATTTCCTTTGCAAATAGGATTACTGTAAGCAGATGTGACACTAAAATTTATGAACAAAGTTTTATTGGAATTTAGGGATAATTGCTGCTACAGTTTCTTGTAAAACGAGAGCATCTGTAGCTTCTTGACTAAATTTCAGAGTCTGTTCAGTAGTGGACTGGCGAGTTTGAAATGCTGCTTGAGCTAATGATATTTTCTGTTTTTCTAAGTATCATGTAAAGTGTAGACTGAACTGTTCGTTTTATTGTCTTAGAGAACATACGTCAGTGAAATTGGACAATTGAAATATGTTCTGCAGGTTTCAGAATTGGAATTATAGCGGCTTTTTTCCATGTGTGGGAGGATACTGGTGTTCGTTATTTGATAAATAAAGTTTAGGCAAGTTCCATCGATGGAAAATTATATAAACAAATTTCAGGACTAGTTATGGGAAGCCTGCTATCACCATTTTCGGCCAAAATATACATGAGCTTTTTCGAAAGACATAACTAAAGCCTTCCCTAATATTTTTAAAACATGGTACAGATACATAGACGACATCTTTGCAATAGTGCCCTACAAACAAATAGATGATGCTTTGAAACTACTCAACCTGCAGGAACCCAGCATACAATTAACAGTAGAAACTGAAGAGGACTGTACTCTACCTTTTTTGGACCTTAAAATCACAAAAAGCAATGAAAAACTAGAATTTGGTATCCTTAGAAAAGCAACAAACACAGATAATTACATCAAAGCAAATAGTTTCACCCCAATTCCACCCAAACATGCCACCATCAACAGTCTCACATACAGATTAGTAAATCTAACCCTCAGTCAGCAAGAATATCAAAAAGAATACCATCAAATCTTAAAAACTGCAATTAAAAATGGATATGGAAAAAACCTTGTAGATAAAAAACTGAAATCATTCAAACTTCAAAAGAGATTAAAACAGATCACATATCTCACACCAATAAAACAAGAAATTAGATTTGCTAAATTTACTTGCCACCCCTGGGCCACAAAAAAGTTCTAAAAAATATTTTCAAGAAATACAATATAACATTAGCACCAAAAAACAATTACAACAATACAAACCTACTTAACAGTAATAATACTGATAAGATAAAACCAGAGGAAAAGTCAGGCATTTACAAGATTAAGTGTAAAGACTGTGAAAAAATTTACATAGGGAGGACAAAAAGAAACATAGACACTAGAATGAAAGAACACTCAGGCACTTAAGATACAAAAATATTGATAAGTCCGCAATAGCAGTCTGATCTGAAAATCATGAAATTGAAGATAGTACCGAATTACTAAAACACGTACAAAAACATAGTGAACTCATCATATGGGAGAGAATATACATAGAAAAACATAAAAAACAACTAATGAACTTTGTAATCTCGCCAGAGGGGAATCCCACATTTAAGTTCACCACTTAATCAACAAATGGCAGCAGCAACTCCAGAATTACCCCCACCACTGGATGAAGCTTTAGTTGCATAAGAGCCGAAGGTGCAAACGATGATTTGCGAAACATGTCCTCAAAATAGGTACGAAAGTGAAGCAGATGTGTAATAAATATGACTTATTTATAAATTAATAATAGTCATAACATTTGTTTTCTACTTTTATGTTTCGTAACAGTAAATATATAATACAGCATATCGGATGGAATTCAATTGTTTGTTGCTACATCTCCTACCTTTGGCATCTTCGCTTATCTTACCACAATTTGGCTCAATTGTTTTTTTCAAGGTTGACCACACTGCAGAAACAAAGCGTATTAGCTCTCTCTTCTGCCTTTGTACCCGCATCACAGCATAAATCCATCGCTCAAGGAATCTTGCGCGTATGGTACTTACCACATTAGTGCATGATTGTCAAATCACGATACATAGAAACAATAACGGTAAATATGGAATTTTAGTTACATAGTACAAAAATTATTTAAAGGATCTTACATAATGCAATGAATATGAGAACAACATACTTTTGTTCTTAAAGTAGGCTAATACAGATTAACTGTGCAAGTTTTTGTTGAGGTGAGTTAGCTCGAACCCTTGTTTAAGTTTCAAGTGTTGAGAGGGTAAAGAAAGGGATATGTGTGTCTTCCTATCTGCTGTTAGGCAAGATTGCACTACCCACGTGGAGAAATAGAACGCTTCACAATTCTTTTAAAAATCGGACTGTATACAAGAGAACAAAAGAAATTGAGGTTTGTCCATTTTTTTTAAAAGTATCTATAAAGTTAAGTGGGAATATTTTGATCAGATATGTTTAATAAATTGTCAAGTTCCAGTTTTCTTGTTATTATTTTATGGTTGTTCATGCATTCCTGTCTGTATCTATACTTCTGTTGTTCGAAGTAGGTTTATTGCTAAACACACTAAAGGATGTAAAACCATACTACAAATTATTCCTCTGGTGAATCATAATTTTTACAAGAGTTTGCATCTGCAATTCAGTAATGATCAGCAGGACTCTGAGTAGATGTATGGCAATGGTGCAGTTAGATTCCTCTAAGAGGTATTTCCAAATCCCTGCATAGCAAAATAGTTCCAAATAAGTTACTGTAAAACCTAACTTTGTATGAAGCATTGTTCTACTAATATAAGATAGAAAATGTTTCTAGATTGCTATGGTAATTAGTTATCATGTGTAATTTGGTTCAGTAAATTGTGAAACTGAAAAAGCTTTCATCTTCAATTTCTCCATTTTTTAAAAAGTTGTTCTTGGCCCACTATGGTATTCAGCCCTTCAATTATTCATGGGCTTATACAAAAGCAAAACAAATGCAATTAGTAAATTACATTTAAATTATATTTATTTGTCAAAAGAAGGTACTAAGGATCTAAGGAATGGACAAATGTTGGTACATCAGCTTTCCGTGTCGACGAATGCTGCTTGGCATATAGGACGGTAGTTATGGCATTATCCAATTGCAGCTCTTAAGATTTTGATAATTGACACAGGAAAAGTAAAGAAATGTCAATTTTCAGCTCGATACTATCCAGGAGTCTGTTTTGTAAGTTCTCATTGAAGCTGAACCACTTGTTAAAGCTACTAACCATTGGCTACCCTCAATTTGGTATTCTGTAACATCATAACCATTGCATCTTGTTGAGAAAAAAAGTTATGGTTAAGGTTAACCAGAGTTGAGAATATGTTAGCTCCAGCAATGATACTCTTTCCTTGTCTAAAAATGGATGTACTGTTAGTGATTCTTGTTTTAGAAGCTCTAAGGAATAAAGAAGACACTGGTGGTAGGTCACCTAATATCATTCATGCATCGTAAAGTGAAACCATAAATTTGTGAACGTAATGAAAAGTGTATGCTTACGTGAAAATTAATAGCTTCCTAATCTAATAATACTTTCCTTACCTAACCTTTGACCTCTTATCATTAACATGGTAATAAAGAACATCTTGAAGAACTGTTTGTCATGAAATTCATTTTCCCGACATAATTATCTTGTAATCAAGCTTTTGCATTTTATTTTTTGCCATGTTACCTTTGAAATGTTGGTTTGGGTCAGAAAGTCCTACAACTTATAACTTTCCATTAACTTCCAAAGTAAACACATGTCCAGAGTTAAAGTAGTCTTTTTTTTAATTAAGTAATTGAACATGTATGTTACATAAGCACCAAAACTCGTACTTCATTTCAGTACTGTTTTTAGATTATTATAAGAAATCATAAATGCGAAGCATTTTAAATATTTAAGTATTGTTTAATGTTCGCATTACTTTGCAACAATTTCTTAAACATTAAACCTGCTAAAAGGAACAAAGGCAAAAACTATTTGAATCATACAAGACCATAAATATAAACCATATATGTATAATAAGACATGAAGCTTTCCTGGCGACGAATATGCTCAAGTTGTTCTCAGTGAGCAAGTCAGGTGAAAAGATGATTAGAAATTGACATTCGGGATTGTGCATCTCTGCCATCATCAGGATATTTATTGAATGTTATCAGGCACGTGTTTAGTAGTCAATTTCCAGGGGGGGTGGTTGGAGTCCAAGAGATCTACATTAAATTATTTGCTTTTAATAAATAATTAATCAGGGATGTGCTTTTTATCATGTTAGTAAAAAATAAAAACACATGTAATATATTCACATGACTTTCACTACTCAAGCTTTTACTAATTGTTGATAGTTTGTTTTTGTCTTGTTTTTTTGGATAAGGTCTGTAGAAAGGCCTTGCACATTGCACATTTTTTGTTGTTATATCTGGGATAAAGTGATATAAGCAGTAATCAGATATTTAAAAAGCGAACCACTGATTGATGCATTTGAAGTATTAGATGGATAGAGTCAACATGAAAAATTCAATGCCATGGCCGGGATTTGAAACACGGATCTCCTGGTTTCCGTCCAGTCGCTCTTAACCTTTGAGCTACCATGGCCAACGTGCCTTCCTGACATTAAATTCTCCAGTTGACTCATATATTTTCCCGGTAGACCACTAGGGGGATTTAAGTACTTACAATAGTAAGTCGCCACAAACGGTGTATCTCGGATGCGAGAGCCCCTAGTGGTCTACCGGGAAAATATATGAGTCAACTGGAGAATTTAATGTCAGGAAGGCACGTTGGCCATGGTAGCTGAAAGGTTAAGAGCGACTGGACGGAAACCAGGAGATCCGTGGTTCAAATCCCGGCCATGGCATTGAATTTTTCATGTTGACTCTATCCATCAAATATCTTAGCCTATATACGGCTAGTGTGGAGAAATGATTAATTTCCATCAATTAATTAAAAATAATAAGAATTAAATGATGAAGCCTGGGATTTAAGTACTTACAATAGTAAGTCGCCACAAACGGTGTATCTCGGATGCGAGAGCCCCTAGTGGTCTACCGGGAAAATATATGAGTCAACTGGAGAATTTAATGTCAGGAAGGCACGTTGGCCATGGTAGCTCAAAGGTTAAGAGCGACTGGACGGAAACCAGGAGATCCGTGGTTCAAATCCCGGCCATGGCATTGAATTTTTCATGTTGACTCCATCAAATATCTTAGCCTATATACGGCTAGTGTGGAGAAATGATTAATTTCCATCAATTAATTAAAAATAATAAGAATTAAATGATGAAGCCTGGGATTTAAGTACTTACAATAGTAAGTCGCCACAAACAGTGTATCTCGGATGCGAGAGCCCCTAGTGGTCTACCGGGAAAATATATGAGTCAACTGGAGAATTTAATGTCAGGAAGGCACGTTGGCCATGGTAGCTGAAAGGTTAAGAGCGACTGGACGGAAACCAGGAGATCCGTGGTTCAAATCCCGGCCATGGCATTGAATTTTTCATGTTGACTCTATCCATCAAATATCTTAGCCTATATACGGCTAGTGTGGAGAAATGATTAATTTCCATCAATTAATTAAAAATAATTTGAAGTATTAATTGTCCTTGAATGAAAAAGGGAATAGCAACATAAAAGTTAAAAATTACATACCTTAAGTATCTGCGAATTCTAACCAACAAACTATAATATATTGGAATTGGTTAAATTTGCAATACATTATTGTAATTGACATTCATTGTGTATTTTAACAAGCTCTACAGCTACTGTGCAGTAACTTTTCATTTCTCTTAAATAACTTCATGTCTGCCTGACAGTGAATAGAGACGTTAAGATGAAAAGCTTGAATAAACATTTTCGATTTTTTTTAAACAAATATTTATTTCAAATATTTATTATAAGTTTGAAATGACAATTGATTTGGAGGGGGGGTCCAGACCCCCTGGAACCCTGCCCCTTAAATACGTCCCTTAATGTTATAATCACAAATGAAACACTGGATATAACAAAAAATATATATCAAGTGTTTCATTTGTGGTTATAACATTTAATAAATATCCTGATGATGGGAGAGATGCACACTCCCGAAATGTCTATTTCTAAACGTATTTTCACCTTGCTTATTTCCTGAGAACAACTTCACCATATATGTATGTTTGTGCTAATTGTGAATATAGGACCTATCAATGTATGCTTGCACAAAAGAATTTCCTAACCTAATCTCTTGACGAATTATGTTTATTACTAAGAAATATATCTTTCATATAACGCACAATTCTAGAAATTTTGCTAAAATTGTATATTCCTTTAGCTAGGATTAGGATTACTACAGAGGGGATTTGGCACCCAAAACTATAGGTTATTGTACCAAAGCCCCAAGTGGGGCATCCCCAGGAGGAAGGATGAGGTGAGAGGGGACAGAGGGTGGTCTAAGGAATCACGGCAGCTCTGATACTCCCGTCAACACTTCTACTCTGAAAGAGACCACAAGATGACATAATATGGAGATGAAATGGATGGACAGGGAATTTGTGGGATGTAATTGACTTACCCAGCATTTGCATGGTAACCCTGGAAAAACCCCGAAATATCCATGGGTTAACTAAGTTGGTCACGACAATCAAATGCGGGCCATAGATGAAACTACGTGAGCCATCCTGCTCTGTTTCCCCTTCCCCCTCCTCCAGCTAAACAGTAGAAGGCACAAAACAAGAAAGTTCATATTTAGGATGCACTATAGCTTATACTTCATTCAGGTATTGGTTGGAGACTATTACAGTGAAAATAGAAATTCAAATTTAGTACTTCAAGAAGTTATATGTTGCATTGTTCTGCAATAAATCATTGATGCACCAATCAAATAAAAGTTTTAAGTACCTAGTTCATATAATATATTTAGTCAAAATGATATATGAGCTACCCTAAAACACAAACGTTATTTGTGTGTATTAACCAGTTGTAGTTTAAAATGGTTAAAGGATGTTAGTGTAATGGTACAAGTACACTGAGGCAACCCATGATCAATTAATTTTTCAGGCAAACAAAGAATAGGATTCAAAGATCTATGATTATCTGTAATATCAACTCTCTCCATTTCCTCTCCAATTCTTTTGAATCATCTGATGAAATGAGCCTGCCATATCACTTAAGATTATTTGTCCTGTAATAATTAATATATATTTTGTATTGCACTACCGAAGTCTTTGTAACTCACTTGTATTCCATCTGTCTGCACAGAACGAACATCTAGAATGAATGATCACATTTGCACTATTTGTACTGTTGCGCCAGTAGCAGTGGATAAACTAAACATGCCTGCAAAGCGTATGAATTTGTGATGACTTACTCCAGAAGTTTAACAATGAGATGATCTGTCACCATTATAAGCATGGTTATTAAATATGAAAATCTGCCGTACTTGTTCATGGTCAGTTATTAGCAGTAAGAATAAATGTTGGCAATATTGTTAACCAGAAGTTGCAGAATAATCCTGAATATGCATATGGTTGGTGTGGATCTAGTATAGCAGGTATTATAAGAATATCTCTCCTTACAGTTACATGGGATACCAAGCTGGAATGAAACATATACAATTCTTTAGTAATTTGGAGAGCTGTAAACCCATGCAAGACAATGACTTTCCTGGACTTTATCTATTAATAAGCTGAAAGTTTAATCGAGCCCTATAACATTCAGAGGCCTGTTCATTTTGGGGGTAAAATTTCCACAACCCCAGCATCCCTTAATCTTGGATACAATATTCTAAAAGGATACTAGCTACAGCAAAGAAGGTCAGGAATATCTCCAACATGTGTGGTATGTTGCAAAAAAGGTTTACGAGGAGGCCAATATGATGTACCTTTGTGTTTATCATGTTTTGAGTGTAGCATTCAAGATTAGTGAAGCCTGTCTTGGTAGCGTAGAAGGTAGCATGTCTACCTCGCCTTCAAGATGTCCCAACTTAGAATCTCGGCCAGGGCAACTTACCTGGATAAGGTTTTTTCCAGGGATATTTCTTATCCTCAAAGACGAATTTCGGGTAACTAAGCTCTATGGACCCTGGGCTCATTTGAGCAACATTTCATTCACCGTCCTATATGACTTGAAGGATGTAAATTACAACAAAACATGATTAGTAAGAATAGTGTTCAAGATTAAACTTTTGGAAGTAAACTTTTATCTCTTACAGAATTTTAGTTTATTGTAAAGGAGCAAAATCAAAATAATAAGCATTAAATGCATTTGTGCACAAGACATCTGCTAGAATCCATGACATTTTGGCTCCATTTTTAAATGGACCTCATATGATGTTCAAATCTTTTAAAGGGTTAATGCGGTGTTACATACATTTAAAACATACGTACTTGTTTTTAGCATTTAGTATATTTTTATGCAAACAACCCAAAATTAAAATCCAGAATTTATAGGAAGACAAAACAGTCTGATAATTACATAAATGATCATGGATGTAACCACATTAATGGTGAATGTGCAGTAAACAGTCTTGCACATGCAGTAGTCAACATACCCACTTTGTAGTAGTAGTAGTAGTAGTTTTATTCATCCGTTAAGTCAATACAATGACATTGGATACGTCAATACAAATATTTAGAACAATACAAATAATATAAGTATAAAAATGAAATAAAAATAAGTTGCATCAAGTGTAATTAATAAGATCTAAGCATGAACTCATAAATATATATATATTTGCATGGCTCTACAACTACACAGCATTTAAAATGCATCACAAATATATACAATTATATGGCAAGCTACAGTGTATCTAGAAATTCACCTATATCATAATATGAATCACTTAATAAAATTTCTTTCAACGATAGTTTGAAACACCTCATGGATTTTATGTTTTTCAGATTGGCCGGTAGTTTATTATACAGAGTGACTGCTGAATATCTAACTCCTTTGGAATAAAGTGTAGTTCTATGTGTTATTGTTCTTAAGTCTGTTTTACCTCTGGTGTTATGATGATGTATTTGCTAAATCTGTTAAAGAATTAGGTGTCAGTTTAATTGAAAATGTTTCTTTCAAAATTCACATCGATTCGGCAGCGAACTAGACCTTTAAAAGCATAGAATTCCTAATTAGGGATATCATACACTTCACAAATATAGCTTTCTCTCTGCCTTTTCAAGAGTTTTGTAAGATCCAAACTGGAATACTGTTTCGTAATCTGGTCACCGTACTATAAATCTCATTTAGCACAAATTGAAAAAGTACAGAATAAGTTTTTTTAAGTGCTGTATTACAAACCGCTCATGATATATCCTAATTACATAAGTACACTGGTATGCTAAACCTATATAAAGTGATGTCATTAGAAAATGCAGGAAAATACAACAGTTACTCCCTTATAAAGTGATTAATGGCATTATAGATAACACTAGATTTTTATAAGAAAGTAATTTAAGCACCAGACTTCCAAATCTTAGGTCCCATTCCTTATTTAATTGTAATAAATCCAAGACGTTCATTCACCAGAACTCTCCACTCATAAAGATCACCTTAATGACATTTATCATCTTCATCATAGTATTATCATATATTTAAAAAATAACTTCAGAACATGTTTGTGTAGTTTGTTTTGCTTTATAAAGAGGGCGTTATTTGGTAAGTGATATCATTGAATGATTGTCTTACCAATAATATGTAATGCTGTGTTACTTACACTTACAGGTTTGTTTCTTACTTAAATTTCAACGGTTGTATGTTGTTATTCTTAGTTCTTAGATGGTTCATAACTACATTTCAGTTATGCTTGCCAGTTGCTGTTGCTTTTCGTTTAACAGTTCTGTATGTTATGTGATGTGTAGTTGTTGCTTATACATTTTGTTTTTATATTTCTGTTTGTTTATAATGTAATCTTTTTTTTATTATTCATGTATTGGTTTTAATCAACTGCATACACTGTGATAACTGGGGCAATGCCCTGTAACAGCAAATTTAAGTAAATATATAAGCAGAATAGGTACCTCAAGGAACAAAAAGCTATAAAAATGGCTTAAGAATTAAAAATGGAGGCAACAGCTTTTGAAACTAGTTCCTCAAGAAATTAAAATGTAAATGACGGAGTGTTAAAAACCGACTACAAATAGTGTTATGAATTAATTTGAACTTATGTGTTATTAAATTTCTTAAAAATGATGTGACTGCCATTAATCTACAATTATATGAACCTTCTCCGTTATTCCCATTCTAGTATAAAGTGTACTTGGAGGGATGTTATACTTTGTTTTTGAGTTACATTTTGTTTAACCTGAATGGGCCTTACGCTAAGTATCCTCTCCTTTTTTTATAATCAAAGTACTCAATATGTGTATTTTCAGTATAACTTGTAGGCTCCATTTTTAGGGAAAATAAGTCAAATATGGGTGTGGTGAATCAGGTATTTCAAGCTATCCCTTTTTACAAAATACAGTTAAATGTTATAGAAAAGTATTTTTATACCACTGGATGTAACCAGACACAATTGTTTAGTGATTTACAGAGCTCTAAATTCATTCAAGACAATGACCTACCTGGACATGCACGCATCAACAGCTCACAGCCTAATTGAGTACTATAACATTCAGATGCCTGTTGATACCTGGAGTAAGTAATCCACCACATACTTGAAAGAAAACACTTTTATAAAAGAATATCACTCACACTAAAAGAGTTGCGACCATTTTGAAAATGCCTAGTGTGTCACGAAAAAGAAGTTTGCAAGGAAACTTGTATTATTTGCCATAAATCTGAAGATGTGCCCTGTGTGTTTATCCAAATTTTGAGGTGTACCATTCAAAAATAAATCTTTAAGATTAAGTTTTCTATTTCAGAACTAATTTAGATTTATTGTAAAATAGAAAGCTTAAAACAATTGGTGTTAAATAAGCATTAAAGGTATTGTGACTTTGTGGGTTCGTAGAATTAAAAGTCCAAGTTGCAGAAATTGAAAATGTTCTTTATTTCCGTAGAAATACACTCTGTCCACCAGCAGAATTACGTAACGCAAATAAAATCTTGCAACACAACAAAGACCTTACTCAACTTCCACTGTTTACAACAGCTCTTCTTACAATTCCTGTTTACGACTGTCTTTTCACTGTCTCTTGGTGAGTTGCAGCTTTCTTATATATACATCATGACTCATATTACGAGACAATTCTCAAATATTCTTTAACAAACAAGAAATGGAATGTTCTGTTAGACAATCAAGGTGTCACTAGAATGTTCCTTTTTTATCTAAATTTATCTGCTTTGGCATGTCTTTTATCTCTGCACTATGTTTATTTGCTTAGGCAAGCTGTTTATCTCCACACTGCGCTATGTCTCTTATCGCTCTGCATCGCGCCATCGTAAATAATGGATTCGCGACTGTATGTATGTGGAGGAAGTGCTATATCAGTTCGGTACATTTTAACTTGGACATCATATGACATTGATATCGATGAAAGGGTAAATGTGATGGATTATTGGAGGGTTTTCACTAAGCATCTGCAGTGCCGTTATGGGAGTAGATTTAACACCACCTGTTATCAATTGTAGAGAGTTGTTTTGAATTGTTTCTAATTTATTAAGAATTTTGTTACTGGATGTAACCAGATTACCATATCCTATCATATATTAGAGCAGGTTTAATGTCTGTCCCTTAGGTGTTTGCTAGAGCAGCCCCGCTTTATTCCTGTTAATCTCTTTAATATATGGCATTTTTGTTTATTTGTGCCGTTATATTTTTAACATGATATTGCCTAAATAATATTCTGTCAAGAGTATATACCGAAGTATTTAAGTTAATCTTGCTGTTGAATGTTTTGATGATTTATTTTAAGGAGAACACAGGTTCAGTGTGTTTTAGGGGAAAAAATCTTATATGTTCTCTTAGTATTAATTTTCATGCAGTTATCTTAACATTATTGTTCTAGAGATTGTATGGCATTCATTTGTGAAGTGAGTTTATTCCAAGTACTTTGAGAAGCAATATCCAGATGGTTAGAGTGTCTGCATAAAGTCTACAATTGTTATTTCTGTGTGGCTCTATTGGTAAATCATTAATCACGATGTTAAGTGTGGAGCAAATTTCTGAGCCTTGAGGAAATTCTATTTTCATTTTTTTGTATTTAGATGTTATTACCCAAGGAAGGCCACTGCAGTCCTGCTTAAGGGTGCGCCACTTGTGGGCGTTACCTCTAGCCTGCCCTCTGTTCCAGTCTGCTTGGCAAAACGTGAACGATAACAGATAGATCTCATGCAGATATTTTCACTGTTAGTATAATCATATGCATATTCATATCATAACCAATGAAATATATTTACAAATGCTTTAAAATACAATGTGACCATTTCTCTCTCTCTCTTACACATTTTCTCTGACATACCTTAAACTGACTTTCTTCCGGGATATCTCTCTCACTTGCAGTGTGAGTCTGTAATCCGGTGGTCGTTTCTTCTCCAGACTCATCACTGCTCTCCAGTCCTATCTTCTTCTAGAAGTGCATCTTTAGTCATAATGTTTCTTGAATTTCCTTCACCTTCTGAACGGAGTTTTCCCAGTCATTTACTGTTATTGCTCTAATAGCATATGTTACAAGATTTTAGTGTTGACAGAGAAACATGGTGAATATTTTTGTCTGGATCTTTCGTGTTTATTAAATACCAGACTAATTCAATAGGGTTCAAGTCCGAGTGATAGGATGGTAATCTAAGTGTTGTAAAGCCAGCATCTATAAATAATTTGTCAATGGAGTATGTTTTCTTTGGTCTGCGCTGTTTTGCGTGAATGAGAAGTTCCGCTTTTATCATTTCTGAGTCACATGGTATTTTGTTCTGCAACCATTCCTGCATTTCTGTTTTTAAATTGTTGGTTGAGCGCATCTTATTGTATTCTTTATTGTGATACGGAGTATAGTCAGTCACAACAGTGATGCTTTCTGGTAGTCCAGGTATCAGTTGGTTTTGCACCCACTTATAGTAGTTTTCATTTGTTGTGGTAATCTGAGGTTTAGGATTTAGAATCAAGCACGTGGAATAAATCCCATTTCCCAGCCAGCATGCACGATAATAAGATGCTGTTCAGCACTGTTATTTGTATACACTCCTGGAACATCGTCACTTTGCCATCACTTTGAGAGTGTGTAATGTGTGTGAATCCAGATTTCATCCATGTATATCACTGGGTTATCTTCACCATGTTCATTTCTTCTGAGTGCTCAAAGAAAAGATCCTCTTTGAATCACTATGTCAGGACGTTTGCTCATTATACTCCTTTTTTTTTTACCCTTTGTGAATTGAAGTCCAGTAGATTTCACTATTTTTTTTTTTTAAAGTGCAATGATTTTGGCAGTGTAGGGATTTCCTGTTTATAACTTCATAATGATCCTGTAATTTTTAATGATGCACTTATCCATTTCATCCAAATCAATTTTATTTGGAGGAGGTTTACCGATCTTGCGAGGTGATTTTATTTTGCTCACTCCACTTTCTTCACAGCGGCCCTCCTTTCTAATCTTGCAAATCATTGTTTTGCTGTAGCCAGTAGAAGCAACAGTACGTTCGGTAGGATTTGTTATGGGTATTTTCTGACCTTCTTGTTTCTCTTCATCACAAAACTTAATAACACAAATAACTTGCCGAGCTTGCTCATGAATAACTATTTCCTGTAAGTTCCATCACTAGCACGCTCACTGTGAGTACTATGCCGCACACTAGTAAATCGGACTATACAGAATTTTGTGATGTACACATGTCGTCATTGCGTTAGTTCGTTTGCTTACTGCAGGACTGCACTGGCCTTGGTCGGGTAATACCATATTTTGTTTCACAAAATCTTTGAGTGTGTAAACTGTAGATCCAACCTAACATATTACCTTTAATATTTAAATTCAGGATTTTTATGCAGAACTTATAATTTCCAAATTAATTCGAAGGCATCTTCAAAGTAAGTCAATTTATTCAAATAGAAATTGATACAATTTTTTGTCTCATCAAGAAAGAAAAAAAAAACAGGAAAATTATGTACTGTGTTATTTACTTTGCAGGTAGGATTATTGTTAACAGATGTGACACTACAATTTAGGAAAAAAGTTTTATTGTAATTTAGGGATAGTTGCTGCTACACTTTCTTATTAATCGAGAGCATCTGTAGTTTCTTGACTCAATTTCAGAATCTGTTCAGTAGTGGAGTGGCGAGTTCGAAATGTAAGTCTAGACTGAACCAGTCCCTTTATGTCTTTGAGAATGTACTTGTCGGTGAAATTGGACAGTAGAAAGATGGTCTGCAGGTTTCAGAATTGGAATTATAATGGCTTTTTCCATGTGGGGAAATACAGGTGTTCCATATTTGATTAATATAGTTTTGGCAAGTAGTTAATGCTCTGGGACCTAGATGTTTTAGTAATTCTCCATAAATGTGGTCAGGACCTGGCTGTAGTATTTGTAATTTACCTACAGATTTAATTATTCTTGTATGGTGGCATTTGAAATAATAATACCATGTTTTATTGATCATTTTAGTAAATTGTTTCATTTTTGTTCTGTTGGATTTGGAAATTGCATTTTTGTTTGGGATTTTAATGGCTCTATTTCCTGTCTTGCTCTTTCATCATGGCTCATTGCTTTTATAGAAAGGCCTGACCACAACTCCATTTTGTTTTATCTGGCTGTAAATGAATTCAGATCTGCTTGTCCAAAGTGGGTGTTCAATAAAGCAGGTTGATAGCCTTTTTTTGAACTTAAACCTTGACAGTAGTGCCATTTTTCCTTGTATTAATATAGAGATCTCATAATTACACAGCACAATAATAAACAATGCTAAATCTTCCTTTCCTCAAATGGCCTTTAATGGACAACATACTCTGGCTTTTGGTGCTACAGAACTGTAGGGCAACTGTACCGGTCTGCTGAAAGACGTATGGTTTCAGGCATCATCCAACACAACCTTAAAAAATTGTAGTTAGACTTGGAAAGTAATTCAAGTGTAAGAAATCTTCATTGAAATATTTTTTTCCTTCAGTTTCTGATACTGCACTTCTTTCTACGGGGTTTGGAATAAAATCTGATGTAATTGTGGTAAACCTGCTACCGCCGCCGCCACCGCCACCACCACCACCATCACCACCACCACCACCACCACCACCACCACCACCACCACCACCACCACCACCACCACCACCACCACCATCACCACAATGCTATTTTCACTGTAGCAGGCTACTTACTATTGCCCATTTGGTTTCATTAGCAACTTGCGCCTGTTAACTTTTTGTACAGACAACAAAGACTCGGAAAACTTCTGTGATAAGCCAGCTCTTCTTTTGAAACTTTCAAGGCCATCATCTCTATTCTCACAGGAGCTTATGTCTGCCTGTACTTTTTGAGTGTAGGTGAAACCTTTGTTTCGGGTCTTTTGAAAGGAGCACAGTGTGTCTCAAGACTGCATGTTTAGTGTTATTTTGTTTGTTATGGCCATTATTCATATAGAAGCAAATGTTCCATCGGGCATTACTCTGTTTCTTGTGGTTGACAATTTTGTAATCTGTTGTAGCTCTGGATGAACATGTTTCATTCAAAGCTGCCTTTAGTGTTTTCTCAATATCTTGCACACCTGGAGGGCTAATACTGTGTTTAAATTTTGGTTGGAAAAAGGCATGTCATAATTTTTTTTTTTGTATTTTAAGGTGTTTGTTGTACTCCATCTTCTTGGTGGAGTGAAAGAGCCTTTTTTGCTGAATATGCTAAATATATCAGACACTATTTTTAAAGCAAGCTCTGTTGGGAACCCATATTCTACATGTTTCTTTCCTTGCTAATGAGCAATTGCTTCACGTTCTTGGTAACACTTCCTGGAACTGCCATTTGCAAATTGATGCTGCAGCTTTTAGCAGACATTAATAATATTGCGAACCCGTATCTACGATCGCGCGGCTTGTTTACACAAAAGGAAGTGATAGGTGGGCAGTGTGAAAACCAAGAACACGCAGACAAAGATAATATGTAGATAAGGGTCTGCCCAGGCAAACATACTCAGATAAATGGAAATTTCTGGACTGATAGAGATTGTTTGGGTTCTGGTGTATTTTCAAATCGTTTAGAAATTCTCAGCAAGATATTTAAGAGATTGACACGCCAGCGCGAATGGCAAGTTGTGAAACAAGGGTTGCAAGACATATAACAATAGTGAGTGAGTCATTAGAGGTAAGCAGAGAACAGCTGAGAGTGTTGTAAACTGAACGCTGTTATTGTCATCAACCTCTGAAGATTGTGTTGTGATATAATTTCGCTGCTATAGAGTGTATTTCTATGCAAATAAAGAACATTTAGAATTTCGGCAAAAAGGACTTTTAATTATACAAACCCACAAAGTCACAATATGTTCAAAATTAGACTGGTTCCATTCTCTGTTCTGCCTAGAATGGATCCTGTACTTTTTTAGCAGTGGAGGATTTTGTACCTGTCCCATCTGTAGATTAAATGCAGATTTTGGGAAACTGTCATGCGGGATATGTTGACATATGCTTCTTTTTTGTTTTATTACCTTATATGCAATGTTTTTAAACCTACATATCCTACATCCGTTGGTACGGATCTCTGCAGGATGTAGATTTAGAAACCTACAGAGCACTTCCTTGACTTCCTTTAGAGGATTTACTATATCTTCCATTGATACAGTGTGTGTGTGTGTGTGTGTGTGTGTGCGTGCGTGTGTGTGTGTGTGTGTGTTTAATGGCTGCTTTTACTGTATGTGGCACCGCAGACAGTGACGCAGACGATACATTAGATGAACATGGACCACTGGTGGAATGAAATTGCAGGGGAAACCAGAGATCCCGGAGAAAACCCGTTGCAGCCGGTTGTAGTCCACAACAAATCTCACTTTTGCAGTTGTCTGGGATCGAAACCGGTCTGCCTAGGTGTGAGTCGAAAGGTCTATAACCACTCAGCCACAGCGTACCCTTTCCAGTTACAAATGCCAGGTATGAGTCATCTTTATTTTGGTCAGTTACCCAAGGAGACATAGTGAATTTGGTAGCTTTAATATCTACTTTCCCAGCTACTATTTTTTATATGCTTACTGGCTCTCTAACAAATCAAGGTATTGGCTGTTCATTCTCATTTCTCTTACTAGAGCTGCTTTCCACTTAACATTTCTGTTTATTCTGTTTATTGTGATATGGGTTTCCATAAAGCTCATGAAGAGATCTGACAAAAATGGGGACAATGGGTTGCCCATAGATAGTCCTGATTTTTGTTTGCACACTTTTTTATTAAATGTAAAAAAGGAATGTTCAATGCAAATATTTTAAGTGAAGGTATTCCTCTATGATGTTATGGTTAAACTGTAGGGACTGAAGCCATATTTGCATGTACTCCATGAGTTTGTCTCTTGGCACACTTGGGAACAAAGAGATTACATCAAAAGATACCATTCGTTCGGTGGGAGAAAATTGTAGATTTTTAGTTTTGTTGATGAATTCCAACGAATTTTTAATACCGTGGCTTTCAAATTTTGGTAGCTCCTTAAAGTTTTTGTTTAGTCATTTGGATGGTTAGAAGCAGCATGTGTTTATGTTGTTAATGATTGGGCGCATCTTATTTCCTGTTTTATGCATTTTGGGTGATCCATATATCTATAGATTAGAAATCTGTTCAACACATCTAGCAACAGTTGGGTGAGACAGCTGAAGTCCTTTTCTATAAGAAACAAGGATGAAAGAACACATGAGATGTATAAAATAGAAACAGACAGACAAATCAGCCAAAGTCCATCATTTCTGGCCAAAAAATCATATTTCCAAAGACATAAAACTTTTGGTACCGGCAAAAAAGTATTGGGAATTAACAGTTTGGGAAAATATACACATTTTGAAGAATAAAAAGAGAGCCATGAACTTTGAAATACCGACAGTAGATGACATCATTCCACTCATTGAACAGCACCAGGAGAGGGAGGCAGTCACCTGAAGAACCAGTTGAACATCAGCTGAAGATGGGGATGAGGAGTCCTTGAAACATGTCCTATAATTTAAATATAAGTGGAGCTAAAGTATTTTTACAGTTCGAGAAGTGGTTTAAAAATATTTTATTGATGAAGCTCCACTGTTTATAAATACTTCTATTTATAGTTTTATTACACAATCCAAAGTTAATAAGGCTAGGTCTCTGTCTCTGCACATTTCTGCTGACCATTTATTACTGCCAATGCTAACACATACAATCATTGGAGCAAACTTTTAAGCTGAACTTGGATATCCATTGGACATAAAAAGGAAATTTTCTTTGCGATTATGTAACTCTGTTGATACATCCAGGTTCTGCACCATCAGCAAATATTGCTTCTGATATTCTAATACAGCCAAATAATGAACACCAATGTTTTGAAATTTCTGAACTTTTTCAAAGAAAATCCTGGCCTCAGAAGCCCAGAAATAGATGTCTATATTACCATTCACACCATCAGACTTCCAGTCACTGAGAGATAATTAGCTCTTGCAAAACTAGCATAAGTGAAAATACCAGAAAATTATCAACACAGAAATTTACAGAGCATTAAAAAGTTACTGCTCAATCCACAGCCAGTTATTTTTTAATAGCTAGATTCTGGCCAAAATGGCAATGGAAACAATTTCTTGAATTTAACTTTAACCCACAGGACTACAGACATTTTGCTCACGAAAATTTCAAGGTATGTTTCAGCATACAAGGAATTAATATAAAAGTATGGGAATTTAAATGTAGCATTTATATCACACCTACCTTCCAAATGTAAAGCCAGCAGTCTTATTCTCTACAGAAGATGCACCTATGCCAAAACTAAATATTAATGGCTTTCCCGATGGATGTGAATGGGTTAGGTTGTAGTGTGCTATCAGCTGACTTTTCAGTTTGGCTCTTATCCTGTTGTTTTTCAGTTGATTGCCTATAACATCAAATAATTCCCTTACTTCATTTCCATTAAAATAAGAATATACTTATATTCACTGAACTTAGTGCACTCATTTGACTAGGAGTCCTACATGCAAAGTGTTTGAAATTATTCACAGGGACAATTATCTTTTGTAATTTGCCTTAAATTTCATAAAATTTAGCTATGTGGTAAAATAAAAATGTTAGCTATGAGCTGTGTCCGTAAAATAAGGTCTCCAATTTTATTTGATATAGAAAACATGTTTATTGTAAATGAATGTTACATTGATGGAAAGGCGGAACTTACAGCTATTTTACAACGTAATCACCATTGCGATCGATGCACTTTTGCATGTGCTGAGGCAGTTTTTGTATACCCTTGTCATAGCACTCTCCCGCCAAGTTGCACATGTAGCACTCAACCTCGTTTTTCAAATAATCGTTGGTCTGGAAATGTATTTCATCCAGGTGTGACTTCAACTCAGGAAACATGATAATTAGTAGGTGCTAAGTCTGGACTGTAGGGCGGGTGGATGTGGATGTCCTATCCGTTTATAGTCTTCGGTGAACATTTTGGGGACACACCTTGCGCTAATGCAAATGTTCAGTGAAAATCTTGTCAATCGTAGTCTTACTGACTTCTGGGATAAGCTCACAAACTGTCACACTCGATCTTTAAGCATATCTCGCTCCACTTTCACAATTATTTCTGCTGAAACCGAAGGCCGACCAGAACGCTGTTCGTTATGGATGTCTGTACGTCCGTCTTTGAACTCTCTGACCCACTTTCACACATTTTTGAGCTCCATACACTGTGGCCAATTGACTCCGCATAACTGACAATGAATTTCAGTGGGGTAGTGCCCTTGGCACTCAACAAACAGATTACTGTACGCAACTCGCACTTGGCGGCAGAAGTAATAGGAAGCTCCATCGCAAACAGCTGCCCAGCCAAGACTAATGTGACTAATGTGTTCTCTGTGGTGTGGATTTGAAGGGGTGACACCAAGCTACACACCAATGTTGTTGGATCTCGTGTAATAGCATTCCTCATTGCTCTAGCGCCTTGGAGACCTTATTTTATGGACACGCCTCGTACATGAATTACACAACATTATACTTGAATGTATACAAAATAAAAATATAAACATGGACTGTTTATACATTGTCCTATAATTCTGTACCTTAAGCATATTCAATTTTAACAGAAGCAGATAAAGCAGGATCTTAAGGTTAATCTCATTTACATTTCATTTATAAGAGCAATCAGGAATATTGATTGTTCTAACACAAACACAAACCATGTTTAGGCAAACTTCTGAAGGGCAGAATCAGAAATGATGAATTCAATGGTATAGCCAGGATTTGAACCATACATTTTCCATACCATGCACGGCTGCTCTACCACTGAGCTAACTTGCTAACATACAAGTACAACATTAAATTCAACTGATTCGCAATTTCCTGGGAATCTCAAATATGAGACAAAATATTCCAGTGGCGACTTACAATTCATAAGTACTTAAGTCCCAAGGTTTCTAAGGCTTTATTGCAGTTTCCATTAATAACGGTAATCACTGATATTGATTGTTGTAACACACACAACCCATGTATAGACAAGCTTTTGAAAAAAAGAATCAGAATGCTGCATAAATGAAAACTTGAAATCTTATATAGCCCAGGACTTAAGTAGTTAAAAATTTAATTCCTACTGGGATATGTGATCTTGAATTTCAAAATTTCCTCATGGTCTACCAATAAAGGTCAAATCAGTTAAACTAAGTCATACCATGTTGACATAGTAGCTCAATGGTAGAGCAATTGCCATGGTTCAAATCCTGGCTATGGCACTAAACTTTTAGGTTCTGATGAAAGCTTTCAGTAACCTCATTTGTTTGTTTTTCAGTGTAATACAAACAATAAACTTAATGCATAACGTTTGGGACACAGCATATAGAGTTGGAAGAAAGAATGGTGGTGGTGTTTTTTTTTTTTTTGTAATTTAAATTCTCCAACGTTAAGCCATATCAGACAGTGAATGAGAGGATAAAATGATTTTCCAATGAATCCAATGTCCATAGAGCTTAGAGTTATCTGACATTAGCCTTTCAGGATAAGGGAAAACTCCGGAAAAACCTTAGCCAGGTAACTCACCCTGACCGAGATTCGAACCTGCGACCTTTTGAACGTGAGGCAGACATGCTACCATTTGGTGGTGGTGGTGGATGTGGTGGTTGTGGATGTGGTGGTTGTGGACGTGGTGGTGGATGTGATGGTGGTAGGGGGCAGTGGCGGTATTTATTCAGCACTTAAAAGATTACAACAAATATTACAAAAAGGTATATAGTAAAATCCTATTCCTAACTGAAAGTGTACAACATACAATGATTTTCATGGTTAGAAACTATAAATTAATTACATTAACTATCATATTGGATTATCTTGTAGCTAAAATAACAGGAAAGAAGAGAAAGAAACTGTTATTTCATTAACCAGTGTTCTTATTTTATTGCAGTGATAATTAAGTACTATTAAAATGAATTTTAGAATAACTATGTTGGTCTATTGAAAGCATCTAATAATTTTGGTTCTTACCTTGCTGATATTTCTGTGTTTCCTTTGTTCGAGGATATACTTTTAAAACTGGAACTGCTGTTTTGTACTGAAGACATTTTCTGATTCAAAGAATTGTTACCTTTCAAACTTTCATCTTTTCCTTCAGTATTCTGACGCTTTGCTTCTTCAGCTTCAATTTCATTTAGATACTTTTCATAATCCTTAAATATAGGAGTTAAAATGCAGAAAAGGTTACTGTCAACATGGCTCTTTATCCACTTGGACACACTTTCATTCAAGCCTTTTATTTTTGAACAATAATCTTGCGATTTATCAGCTCCTGAGGACTTAGAAGTTGATCCTTGTGTAGGCTTCTCAGCTGTTATATTTGTTTTGGAGCTTTTAACAACTGAAGCATTTGTTGAATTTTAATTTTTGCTACTTGTTGATGAAACTGTTTTCGGACTGGCTGCAAACCCATTAAAGTTTGCAAATGGGGTATTTGTTGTTCTCTGTGAAGAAAGAATAACAAATTATTATTAGTAATGATGGTGATGCACAATATGAGTGCAATGCAAAAAGCTTTTTAGTGTTCCAGCACAAGAATGCTGCTTCTCTTATTACTTTTCTCAGAGAGGTAAAAAGACATCCCATTTTTACTTCTTTTCCATGAGCAAAATAATGCTCAAGCAAACCCTTGGTCTCAGAAGCTGAGTTATCTGACATCTAGGACAACAAGTATAAACCCAAGAAAATGCTTATTTCCCAAGGAGGACTTGAATATGTCTTCCAATTGATAAGTCTTTTATAAGTCTTCCACCAAGACTTACAACCACAGGAGGACTGCATGCCCTTGTTTAAAGTTAGAAGATTGAATGCATCATGGATATCATATGATTTTCATAATATGATTTACTATGACTAAAGGTTTTGAAAGGAAAGTGTCATGCTTCTTTAGCAATTACTTATGTGTATGTCTGTTCCTTTTATGGCCAAAGTCAAAAGTAGGTTCTTTGGCTTTTATAGGGTCAGGAAAGTTCTTAAGATGAATCTTAATCTAATCACCTAGCAACTGCAGTGACTCAAATAAATGCTGGAAATTTCATTTGCCATATTCTGTATTATGGAGTGAATGCTAAGTACTGGGTCAATCAATTCTGATACACTTATACGAGTGGCAAACAAATATTAACAAGCCTTTGTTTACTGCACACGCATAGAGTGCCCTATGGGTTTGAGGCTTTTGCAGCACATGCAGTGAGGTTCCTGTAAGGGGACAGTGGCCTTGGGAACTCGTTTGGCTCTGTCCCTCATTTACTGTCGAGATGTCTGAGAGAGAGGTGCATCCAGCTGTTGCGCAACGAGTGATATTCAAGTTTTTTGTCAATGAAAATGTCAGTGCAGCTGAAATTCGCCATCGGTTACTCCCACAGTTTGGGGAAACAACCCTTTCATGGTCCAGAGTTAAATATTGATGCTATGAGTTTAATGAAGTATGTGAACGTGTTGAAAACTTGGCCCACCCTCGCCATCCATGCACCAGCAACAATCCAGGAAACATCCAAGCTGTTCAAGACATCACTGAACAGGATTGCCACATCACAGTGCTTGAAATCTGTTGACAACTTCTCATAAGCTATGGGAGTGTCCAATCAATCATTCAAAGGGAGCTGACATTGAGAAATGTGTCAGCTCGTTGGGTTCCGTGGTATCTCACTGCAGAACAGAAAGCCGTGCGAGTTCAAATGTGTTGCATGCTTCTCGCGCACCACAAAGACGAAGGTGATGCTTTTCTGGACAGAATCATCACTTGTGATGAGACATGGGTACATCATTACACACCCATATCAAAGAGGGCCAGTCTGAGGTGGAGAGCAGCCGCCAGTGAAAGCCAAATCACGATTGTCAGCAGGGAAAGTTTTGGCCACAGTGTTCTGGGACTCGAAAGGTGTCCTCATTGATTTCCTTGAACAACAAGGATAACAACGATTGATCATTAATGCTGCCTACTACTGTGACCTTCTCAGTCAAGTTCGAGTTGCTTTCTGGTCAAAACGTCACAGTAGCCTTATCAGAAATGTGTTGACTCTGCAGGATAATGCCAGACGACACACTGTAGCAGCAACACAGCAAAAATTGGATGAAATGCACTGGACTGCCCTTCCACATTCACCCTACAGCCAAGACCTGTCACCATGTGACTTCTTCATGTTTGGTCCACTCAAAGAAGCTCTTGGGGGACATCGTTTCACAACCAATGAGGAGGTGAAAGACTTCGTGTGCAACTGGCTCTGTACATGTCCTTGTGCTTTCTTTCAAACTGGCATTAAAAAACTGCCTTTCCGTTGGAACAATTGTATAGAAAATATGGGTGAATATGTAGAAAACTAAGAAAAATGTTAATTTCAATTATTCTTCATAAATAAATTTTCTGGAATGAAAGGCCTGTTTATATTTGATTGCCCCTCGTATACAAATATAATAATTTGTAACTTAAAACTTCACTTATAAGAAATGACGAAACTTTTCTTATAAATTGTTCAGGATTGCGATTTCATAGAAATTCTTCCACATCATCAGCCGAAACCAAAAACAAAATTGTCGTCATCGTTACAAACGCTAGATGTCACTATGTTCTTGTTAGTACTACCAAAATCAAAAAATGAAGCAAATTTAAAAACAGAATCGACTGCTGCTATTTCAAAATTCATTACGCAATGTTTGTTTTTTGAAATAAATATCTTTTCCCAAACCATTAAATCTATCAGACCATTTGATTTCATAATTTAACTTCTGGATTTATTTCATAGTTAAATTACCAAAAATGATCTGCTACAGCCGATTTATCAGTCTGTTTATACTTAATGTTACGAAAATGTTCTTTTGTTCTGTTTTCTAAATTATGTTTTGTCTTTCCAATATAAACTTTTATCACAATCGAAACAAATAAATTGATAAATACCTGAATTTTTATTATTAGGAGTTTTATCTTTTTTAGAGCAATACAATA
This sequence comes from Mantis religiosa, assembly GCA_030765055.1. Taxonomy (NCBI): domain Eukaryota; kingdom Metazoa; phylum Arthropoda; class Insecta; order Mantodea; family Mantidae; genus Mantis; species Mantis religiosa. The sequence goes on from JAUKNK010000125.1 coordinate 1,890,794, forward strand.
AATTTTTAATACATATTTATTTTGAGCATCTAAAGTTATACCAAATTCTTCAAAAAAAATTTTAAAATGTTTTTCAACCCAAGGATGGTAAGTAATTTTTTTAAAATTATAATTGTCTTTTATGTTTTTAAGGGTAGAAATATCAACAGTTTTTTGATATTTAAATTTTTCAATTTTTTATTTAAAGTCTTTATTAAAACCATTAATTAAAGCAGTATTAATAATAATGTGACTTTGTGGGTTCGTAGAATTAAAGGTCCAATCGAATGTTCTGTATCAATCAAGATATCACTAGAATGTTCCACTTGCCTCACTTTATCTGTTTTGGCATGCCTTTTATCTCTGTACTATGTTTTTCTGCTTAGACAAGCTGTTTATCTTCGCCCGGCACTATCTGTATCTTATCTCTCTACGCCGAACCTTTTGTGTGTACCCTCTAAGCCGTGATAATATGTTTATATCCTTTATTAAATTCATTTTTATTCAGGGGTATATTTATTAATCTATAAATCAAACTATTGAAAACAGCAAATCTATGTGAAAAAGGGTTACGGCTGACGATGTGGAAGAATTTCCATGAAATTGCGATCCTGAACAATTTATAAGAAAAGTTTCATCATTTCTTATAAGTGAAGTTTTAAGTTACAAAATAATTATATTTGTATATATTTGTTTGCTTCACTGTTAAGAGCTTCATACTTTTTGTATTTATGTGATACACTTGTTCACCATTATTTTGGCACCAAAATATTTGTTTGTTGAATGTTACATTCCATTGTGCTGGTGCACCACAGACACGAGGGTAGAGTGGTATGGCTTTCAATTTGAGATTTGATAAGGGACAGTCCATTCAAAAACATGGATACAATTGTGGAAAGTGAATAAACAGGACTACATAAATAAAAATATTTAGTAAATATTCTCCACTTAACTTAAGAAGCCATTGACAATACTTCTATTATGTTCATTTATGATCATTTTTGGTCATTTAACCATGAAATAAATCCCAAAGTTAAATTATTAAAACAATTAAATGGCCCCATAGATTTAATAGTTTGGGAAAAAATATTAATTTTAAAAAATCCAAATCATGTAAGCAATTTTGACATACCGGCAATTAGTTCTGTTTTTAGGTTTATTTCGTCTTCAGATGTTGTTAATACGCAAATACGTAAATGCATGGTATCCTTGACAACGAAGTGTGTTGACTGAAGATGTGGGCAGATGTCCATGAAATTAATTTTGCAAAAACATAGTAGAAGTATTGTCATCAGCTTCTTAAGTTAAGTAGAGACTATTTTCTAAATAATTTTATTTGTGTAGTGTTTGTTAGTCCACTGTAAATAGCTTAATTTTCTGTGTAACCAACAGGAGTTTCATTATTAAAGAAAAATGAAACAGCTTTTTGTGTTAGCTTTCCTGGAGAATAATGTTGCCACTGGTTCTCAGGTGTTGGACATCTAGAAAGAAAATGGCAAGTTTCTAACAGTAGATCAATCACAACAGAGGCATGCTGTATATATTAAAGAATTTATCTACTAAAATCACTTATTGTTACATAGAGGGCATGGTACTCAAAATCATCAGAATTGAATCTCAATAATGCACTGGTATATAATGCTGCCGCAACATTACACTACTTGCAAAAGTATTATCCTGCATCAATTTTATCACCTGACATGGCTTCATATTATTGAATATTCCTGAAGATCAAAGAAAAAAAATCATTGGGAAGTATATTTCACTGAGGAAGAGGCCATGAAGAATTTACAAAACTATAATAAATTACATTTCCCAAGAGGCATGAATTAGATGAAAAGTGTATGAATAATATCGCCAACCCTTTGTTGCGACTGGTGTGGCGGGTACACACAAAGGGACACATAGTGCAACGCGGAGATAAAAAGCTTGCCGAAACAGATAAAGATAGATGACTGGAAGGTTCGTCTTTCCAGTCCATCTTGATTGTTAGAGAATATTCCACAAATTTCTAGGACAGTGAATGGAGCTATAAAAGAAGCCATGGATCGCCAGTTGAGTTAGTAGTAATCGGAACTTGATAATCGTGCCTATGCAGCTGTGTTTGGAAGTGAACTCTTTTGTTTTTGATCGACGTCCTTGAAGATTGTATTTGTGTATGTTACATCATTCTGGTACTGTAATGGTTGACCAAAGTGTGTTTCTACGGAAATAAAGCCCATTTTGGAATTTCTGCAAACTGGGCTTTTAATTCTATGCTGGTCGCTAAACTAGAATGTGATTGACAGTTAGTAGTCACATGCATTAACGGTCTAAATAAATGGGAGGGGATGATTAAGTTATAACGGTTGTCATAGTAAAGATTAAATTGACCAATTAGACTCGAGACCTTTCCATGAAAACATTAGAGGCTAAACCTTGGTTGCCGATATTCTAACATGTGCTTAGCATGACACAGGCGAGCAAATTACGCAAACGCTGCAGTAAATACAATACCTAGGTTTTTATTTCTCTTCATAATGCTGCATAAACAGAATGCTCTCACAGTTAGAGATCCTGTACTGGCAAGTTACTTTGCATTTTATTTGTGGCAATTTGCCTTGGTTTATGTGTGCCTAAGTCCGTGTATCTGAGTGCATGTTGTGTTTCTTTGCAATTTTGTTTAATGAATGTTTAAGTTTGTCTAGGTATAGTGACAAACGAAAACCTGAACGTGCTCTGGAACCAAATAAAACTGTATTTGGTAAAGGTATTCCAAATAAAGGACATACATGGGAAATAATATGCTCTGTGAGAGAATACTTCGATGAGGAGAAATTGAAAGGGGAGTCTAGTATTCCATTCGCTAAGGTGTTTGATAGGACTTCATGTGCATAGGTATCAGTAAGCGCATTAAGGTTAAGACTGGGAAAGAAAGGTATTTTAAAGAAGAATGTTAGACATTGGGGTATAAATTAGAAACTCGCGGGAAAAATTATGTAAGTGACATTTTCCCACTTCAATAAGCATCAAAATGTCACAGATATGCCTCTTTTGTTAGATTATCTTTACATTTGTGTGTTCTTGCATGCTCTAGCATTTGCATGTAGATCCACGACTGCACTATTGTCTTTGTGTGCAACATTATAAATAATTAATAATAACAATAATAATAAAATACCCATTGCAGTCGCAACTGAATCACCCTCACATGGGAAGTGCTATTGAGCTCTCCACATGGCAGCAATAAGTGGCAACGCTGCCTCTCTCCGGACGAAGTGTCAATCACTTTATAGATTGGCGACCAGCATAAAAGCCCACAAAGTCCCAATAATGAGATCGTGGTTAACTAGAAGTTTCTTGATTTTAAGAAGGTATTAAAAACTTGAACCTTCTAAACTTGTTAACCAATCAAACAAATTCTTGCAAGCATGCACCAACGTAAACTTGTATCAATTGCACAATAAATATACAGTAGGTACATTCCTTTCATTAATAAAGCACCCTGTGCACTTGTGACACTTGCCAATCATTTGCGATGAAGATAAAAATAATGGAGCAAATGTAGAACAAACTGCAGCATACATCAGAGAATTTGTGGGCAAAAAAGAAAGAACAAAAAGGTAGTCTGTTGTGGTGACAGTACATTGAAACACAGAGAAAATTTATCACAACTATGGTTTTAGCAAGGACGAAAGAAACTGAATATTTAGTTTACTAACAAGGACATGTCAAATTCCTATGCAGAAATCTACCCTGAAATTCCTGTGGCAAAAGTAAGGTAGACCACACTGAAAACACCAAATACCTATTTAAGATGAATGTCAAATCTTCTATACTAAATGAAAGTAATATATACTTCTTAGTTAGCTGAACTGGACAGCCTTGGTTCTTACTAGATTATAAAAATGTAACAACCATTGCCCAATTATTAGGAATAATGTAATACCATGGTTAGTATTTTTAGATGATTTGGTAATATTATCTGTAACATTGATAGGACTACAGAGAGCAATAAATGAAATTAGCAGCTACTGTAAAGAATGGGGGATAAGAATCAATATAAGCAATCAAAAATAGTAGTGTTTAAGAAGGGTGATAAGAAAAAATGAAAAGTGGTATTTAAATGACCAAAAAGTGGAGGTGGTAAAGGATTTGACTATTTTGGGATGAGACTGTGCTATAATGTAGGCTGGGAAGCACATGGGAGAAAGATAAGAGTGAAAGGGAGGATAGAGATGTCTGAGATAAGGAGATGTAAATATAAATTGCCAGATATGTCAGTTAAGTGGCATGAAAGAATCTATGAAGCAATGGAATAATAAATGACATGGTGTGGAGCTAATGGAATAAGAAATCATGTTGAACACAAATATGAACAGTTCTGTACAGAGATACTGGTTTTGAATAAGTCAACACCAAATGGAGTAGCTAGAGTGGAACTTGGAAGACCTTGCAGAAGTAGTGTGATTATAGAAAGATGTTTAAAATATTGGTATAGTTGTATAAAAAACGATGATGATAATACATTAAAGATCTGCCTAGAACATCAGAAGAATTTAACATGTAATTACAGCTGGTGGGCCGAGCTATAGAGAACGCTGGTCAAAATAGGGAAGCGAGAGAAAGAAATGTAAAGGGTTTTGGACAGTTATTAAGAATAGGATAGAGGACATTCACAGACAGGTGACGTGGGGAAATCTGATAAGTAAGAAATCACTAAATATATACCTGAAAATAAAGACAGAATGGGGAAGGGAAACATATATAGACATATGTGATAGACATGAGAAGGAGGGTTTAGCTTAGTTAAGGACAGGAGCCATATTGAGAGGAGGTTCACCAAAGGAGTGCATTCTATGTGGAAAGAAAATAAGTTTAGAACATTATGTAGTGGAGTGTAAACAAACTGAAAACTGGAGGAAATTGATATGGGATAAGAACTGGGACAATAAAGGGGCTTGGGCTTACATAGTAACAATTAAAAATGCTTACGTTGAAAAGAGAGAAAAGATTAAGGGAGGTGGGGAAATTTTCTGACAAAATCAAAGAGAAATGGTTGAGAAGGGCAAGAAGGTAAGAGGTAGAGAAATGGAGGACAAAATCAGAACAGTAGATCAAGGTCGTATAAGGGCTAGGTTAGAGGTTAACGGCCATAAAGCCAACACCACTATTAGCCTGTAATATAAGCAGCGGGCAAATTTGTACTTAGATTAAAATTGTAGAACTTGTCATTGAAATTGTAAGATATGGGAGTATAAATAAAAACTTACTATTATTAAATTATAGATGAGTCGTATTGTTTACACAAAAAACTTACTAGATTATAATGCAAGGTGTAAGGATAGTAGTTCAGATAATTCATTTATATGTTGTGAGAGGAGCAGCAATAGGATATTCTGTTCAGTTGTTCAAAATGTGTGCTTTATTAAGGCAGCCTCTGAAGCAGGGATGTCCATTTATGCCCCTACTGAGCTACCCTAGAAGGATTCCAAATTCAAATTCAATTCCCGATTGAAGGATTGAAGGATTTGGGCACTTTACAGTTAAAACAAATTCAGCTGGTATTTCAGTGTAGCCTCCTTAAACTATATTATGTCTATTATTAATTTATAGAAGGGTCGTATTTATTACACATCTGCTTCACTTACGTACATATTTTGAGGACATGTTTCGCAAATCATTGTTCGCATCTTCGGCTCTTATGCGACTATAGCTTGATCCAGTGGTGTGGTTAATTCTGGAGTTGTTGCTGCCATCTGTTGATTTAGTGATGAACTTAAATGTGGGATACTCTTCTGGCGGGATTTCAAAGTTCATTAGTTAGTTTTTATGTTTTTTCTATGTATATTCTCTCCCACATGACGAGTTCACTATTTTTTTGTACCTATTTTAGTAATTAGGTGCTATCTTCAATTTCATGATTTTCAGACCAGAAATGAGCTGCTATTGCAGACTTATCAATATTTTTGTATCTTAATTGCCTGAAGTGTTCTTTCTTTCTAGTGCCTATGTTTCTTTTTGTCCTCCCTATATAATTTTTTCACAGTCTTTACACTTAATCTTGTAAATGCCTGACTTCTCCTCTGGTTTTATCTTAACAGTATTATTACTATTAAGTAGGCTTATAATGTTGTAATTGTTTTTTGGTGCCAATTTTATATTGTATTTCTTGAATATGTTTTGGAACTTCTTTGTGGCCGAAGGGTGGTAAGTAAATTTAGCAAATCTAATTTCTTGTTTTATGGGTGTGAGAGCTGTGATCTGTTTTAATATCTTTTGAAGTTTGAATGATTTTAGTTTTTTATCTACAAGATTTTTTCCATATCCATTTTAATTGCAGTTTTTAAGATTTGACAGCTTAAGCAAGATGGCGGCGCGTTGTGTGTTAACGAGAAGTAAGGTGCAGAAAAAACAGGAAAATACGGGTTTTGACATAAGAGAACACAAAAACAGAAATTAAAACGTGAAAAATTATTACAGGAAAAGCCGTGAAAATGAAAGCAGCACGGCAATCCATGCTGAAATTGAGAAAAACGAAACTTCACGGAGAGAAATCGTCAAACGGGAGGCGAGATACACGTGATGCTGAGATTATAGCGTCACTCCAGCTGGTAATAAATATACTAAATAATGATCTGAAAAAACAAGGGATGAGGTAAACTCACTGAAAAAGGAAAACGAAGCACTGAAAACCCAAATATGTGCAGCGACGGAAAACAATGAAAGCGCATACATTGAAATAGTGCAGAAGAAGCGCACAAAATTCTGGGTACTACATCACCTTGGAAAACCGTTACGAAAGGTTAAGAAATCAAGAGAAAGAAGAAGAGGAGGATGGAAAGCCATCAGAAAATGTTGAAAACCATCAAATAAAGAAAGGAAAAGCCGGAAAAAATTCGCGGTATAAATGGATAAACAACCAACAGGCAAAGATACAGCAGGAGATAAAATGCGGGGAAAGAAGAGAGACGACAGAGAACAAAGAAGAAAGAAAAAGTGTGCTAGTGTGTGGTGACTCCATGTTAAAAAACGTAGTGATAAACAGAGGTGATACAACAGTGAAAGTGTTCAGGGGTATGAAGGCACAATATCTGCCAAATCAACTAGACCAGGAAGGAAGCAAGGACAAAATAAAAACATTAGTGCTACACATAGGAACAAATGACATTCACAAATCACTAGGACCAGATGACGTTATGGCAGAGGTGTATAATGTAATAAGATATGCTAAAAAGTATTTCCCACTGGCAACTGTAGTTATAAATGGTATAGTGAGAAGAAGAGATGAAAGTACAGCATATATTGATGATATAAATGATGGGATACGCTGGGCATGTGACACACTTGCAGATGTAAACAAATTTTTAGATGATAGTTGTCTGGGAAGGGATGGCCTTCATTTGAATAGAAAGGGATCCTTTTTATTAGGTAAATTAATAGAAAATACTATAAATATATGCATAAGTAAGGGAAACTAAAAACAGACCTAGGTGATGAAAAAATAATGTTAAATGGAAATGTTAAACAGGATGTGAGTGGGGATGTGGACACACCTAGCAGTAACTCAACCACTAAATCAACAAATAAGAGTGTACAGCCCCTAGAAATATTTTATCAGAATGTACAGAGTCTGGGAAATAAGGTACTAGCATGTGAAGCATTAGTTGATACATACTTTAAAAAGGTACAAGTGATTTGTTTTTGTGAACATTGGTTGCATGAGCAAGAATTAGAGACTATTCGAATTGAAGGGTTTAGCCCAGTAGCCAGTTTCTGCCGTAAAAAGTATCAACATGGAGGAACTTGTGTCTTTGTGAGCAAACATACCAAGTTGAAACAAATCCATCGATTTAATCACTTAAATAAGGAGTTAGATTTTGAAGCAAGTATAGTTGAATTACCTACATATCAGTGTGTGTTAGTTTGCATATATCGATCTACTATAGGGGATATCAATTATTTTGTGCAAAGTTTAGAGGAAGTAGTACAAGCCATTGGGTCGAGCAAGAAAATCGTCATAATAGGGGACTTAAATTGTGATTTTGGTAAAAAATTAGATAGTCAGTTAACAGATTTACTGACGCTATGTTCCCTTCATCCTACCGTGAGTAAACCAACTAGAGTAACAATACATTCAGCCACAATTTTAAACCAGATTTTAATACCCAATGATTTTACTAATACTGTCATACAAGTTATTGATACAGGTTTTTCTGATCACTATGCATTATCAGCTACCTTAAATGATTATACTACCATAAACAGAAACACTAAACAGCCTTTGTTAAAACAATATATTAGAAATATAAATAAGCATAGCTTAGCAGATCTAAAGGCCAGACTTGAAACAGAAGATTGGAGCCCTATATATGCAACAAATGATATCAATGTTATGTATGAATCATTGATAAATAGATTGAAATACCACATGGATATAGTATTGCCAATGAAACTGCGAAAGCTAGGGGAACATAAAAAGAACTGGGTAACTAAGGGTATTTTGAAATCTGGGACAAGGTTAAGATATTTGAATTCTTTAAGGAAAAGGGGTACTGATCCTGGCTTAGAACAATACTTTAAGAAATATAAAGAAATATATAATAAAGTTTTAATACAAGCAGAAAAGCAGTATAATATTGAATTTATCAATAATCCTGAGAATAAACAAAAAGCCATGTGGAGTATAACTAAAAAGCATTTAAAGCAAAGTAATGGGATTAAGAACATATCTATTAGATTACCTAATGGTTCACTGCCTGAAGATCCTCAAGTAATAGCCAACGTATTTCAAACTTACTATAGCGAGATGGTGGAGAGATTAGTTGGGAATCAGCCTTGTAATTTAAATATTGAGCACATAAACTCAGTTGGAATGTGTATGTTTCTAACACTGGTGACAGAGGCAGAAATTAATACAACACTGAAATCTCTAAAAAATAAACCAAGTGAAGGACATGATCAGGTACCTATAACAGTGTTCAAATACTGCAGTAGTGTTTTGGATAAGGTACTAAGTTATTTAATTAATAAATCTTTTGAAGCCGGACAATTTCCAGATATACTTAAAACTGCCAAAGTAAAACCAGTTTTCAAAAAAGGTGATAGAGAAAAAGTCGAAAACTACAGGCCTATATCGATTTTACCAGCCTTATCCAAAATTGTAGAAAAAGCTATGCTAGTAAGATTTAGTTCGTTTTTGGAGAAGCATAAAGTAGTTAACCCTGCACAAAATGGGTTCTGTAAAGGAAAATCCACAACATCAGCAATTTTTGAGTTTACAGATCATATATTGGAGGCTATTGACAATGATAATAACTGTACAGGCTTACTAATAGATCTAACCAAGGCATTCGACATGATTCATCATGAAATTCTGTTACAAAAGCTGTACTATTATGGGATAAGGGGAAGAGTATGGGATTGGTTCCAATCATATTTAAAAAATCGGAAACAGATGGTGGAAATCACAAATGTCGATGAGCAGAATGTCGTACGTAATCACTATTCAAAAATGGAAAAAATTAAATATGGAGTTCCCCAGGGATCCATACTAGGATCCGTCCTCTTTTTAATATTCATAAACGACTTCCCATATTATTTAAATCCAACTCGAGTAACTATGTTTGCTGACGACACAAATGTTATAATAAAGGGAAATGAAAATGCAAAACACATAACCAGTAAAATTGAAACTTGGTTTGCTGAAAACAAATTGATTATTAATATAAACAAATCTTCAGCAATATCATTTCGCCACAAACAAAATAAAAATGTTGACAAACCTGACATCAAGTTGTATGGTGCATATGTTTCTTGTAAGACAGAAGCAAATTTTCTGGGAGTATGGATAGATCAGCATTTAGACTGGGAACCACACATAAAATATCTAGTAATAAAGTTAAATAAATTCTACTTTTCATTAAGAGTAATAAAAAATGAGTTGTATGTAAGTGACATGGGAACCTTATATTTTGCATATGCAGAAAGTCTAATGAGGTATGGCATTATGTTTTGGGGGGATAGTAAAGACAGTCACTTGGTTTTTAAAGTACAAAAAAGGATTGTTAGATGCCTAATGTCAGGAAAAAAGTATGACTCCTGCAGGAACTTCTTTAAGGAGTTGAAAATCTTGACCCTGGCCAGTCTGTATATATACTGTTTGCTATGTTATACAAAACAAAACCTTGAAAATTTCACCACAAATAATCAAATACATCATCATAACACCAGAGGTAAAACAGACTTAAGAACAATAACACATAGAACTACACTTTATTCCAAAGGAGTTAGATATTCAGCAGTCACTCTGTATAATAAACTACCGGCCAATCTGAAAAACATAAAATCCATGAGGTGTTTCAAACTATCGTTGAAAGAAACTTTATTAAGTGATTCATATTATGATATAGGTGAATTTCTAGATACACTGTAGCTGGCCATATAATTGTATATATTTGTGATGCATTTTAAATGCTGTGTAGTTGTAGAGCCATGCAACTATATATATTTATGAGTTCATGCTTAGATCTTATTAACTACACTTGATGCAACTTATTTTTTTTATTTTTATACTTATATTATTTGTATTGTTCCAAATATTTGTATTGACGTATCCAATGTCATTGTATTGACTTAACGGATGAATAAAACTACTACTACTACTACTACTACTACATTCTTTTTGATATTCTTGCTGGCTGAGGGGTAGATTTACTAATCTGTATGTGAGACTGTTGATGGTGGCATGTTTGTGTGGAATTGGGTTGAAACTATTTGCTATGATGTAATTATCTGTGTGTGTTGCTTTTCTACGGATACCAAATTCTAGTTTTTCATTGCTTTTTGTGATTTTAAGGTCCAAAAAAGGTCGAGTACAGTCCCCTTCATTTTCTACTGTGAATTGTATGCTGGGTTCTTGCAGGTTGAGTAGTTTCAAAGCATCATCTATTTGTTTGTAGGGCACTATTGCAAAGATGTTGTCTACGTATCTGTACCATAATGTGTAATAAATACGACTCATCTATAAATTAATAATTATTTCGCTTCACTGAGGTGTTCCAATACAGTTAAATCTCGATATATATTATTTCTGTCAGAGGCAGTATGAGAATTCTAATTACCTTGAAGATTTAGAGAGACAACTTTAAAATGTCAAACTACCACTGGTGTGATCAGGGAGTTGACATGTTCAGGAGCTCTATTACTTTTTATTTGCCTAATGCTGAGAAATATAATTAGCAGTTCTGCAGTTTTTTAAAAAAAACGTATTAATTCTTTGCAGAGAAAAAAGAGGCTGCAGTACATACCTCCAGTAATCTGACTGTTAATGGCCATTCAAAACCTTGGAACATTCCTCTTCAAAAATGGCAAAAACATGACAGTTTGTGACTTCTTACCACAGAATTATTTGTCAACAAAGGCTCATAATCTTTTTTCACATACGTTTGTTATTATTTTCAATGTTTACTTGGTCCTTTCCAAAGTTATTTCCTTTTACTTGAACAAGAGTGCTGCTTCTTATTGACATTATACAAAAACTCATACTTTTCATATATTTATTGGAACAAAACTATCAAGGAAACTACAGGAACAAAAAAAATCAACCTCATTTTTTGTTGATCACCTCTCCTGTATTAATTTTCTAGATTTACAGTATGAAAAGTAACAGTATTTCATCTACACAGGTAAGAAACTAAATTCTGACATTTGCTTTAATTTTATATGTTGCAGATTATTGCTTACCGCACCATCTGGTGTTCCCAGTGATCTTCGTTTTGCGGATTTAATTACTCTATTCTGCAGAATATCGGGTGCTGCTTTACAAAATGTTCCAGCTTTTTCTGGGGTCTCCTCATCATTCCAGTTAATTTGATTTAATTCTCTTGTAGCACTTCATTTAGCCATCACTTAAACAAACAATTGAAGCAAGAATTAATTAATTATTTTATAACATGAAAGCATAATAAGATAAGTACCAAGAATATCAGGTCAACAAATTAGTTGGCGGTATACATAAATAAAGATAACTTTAAATTAAATAACTTTACAAATGCAAAAACAATAAATGAAATGCATGGCTACTGTTTATAAAATCACAGGTGTTCTTTACAGACGTGTGCAAATTATTAGCAATTTTGATATTCATACGTACAATTCGAATTTGGCAGTTTCTATAAGCATCATTTGACGTTATATAATTATTTTTCAAGTGTCCTAATGTTCCTATGGCTAATGCTCTATTTTGTATATTTTGCATGTTACTTAGCAGATATTTCTGCTTTGACCTACAGAGTTTTTCTTTCAAGAGTTGTTACATTGAGAGTATCCATTTTTTTTTTTTGCATTGCACAATGGCACAACCAAAGGTAAATTCCTTTCTTTTGTTCACAAACTGACTACCAGTGCACCTGCATTGTTCTGAGGTGCCATTATAGCATACTAAGTTGCCATAAAAGGTATATATCTCATTGTATATGAGATCTTGTAGTGGTTATCTGGAAAAAACGTAAGTTAGTTGTAGAACTGTTGCCATGGTAGCTCAATGGTTAAGAACAACCATATGGAGACAAGGAGATCCTTGGTTGAAGTACTGGCTAAGACATTGAATTTTTCAGCATGCCTCCTTTCAAAACCTTGTCCTACACATGTCTTATGTGGAAAAACAATTTCTAACATTTTAAGTTGTTTACACCTGTTTAATTCAAAAGAGAGATAGAGCATTTTGATGAAAAGCATGCCTGAAAAAATCTACCTTCTTTGTTGGCCAGGAATTCTTTTGGGTATAATAGTAAAGCACATTAAATACTTTGTCCTGAAATTTAACAATTAATATATGTTAAATTCAATAACATCGGAGACTATGAAATAACTTATTGGACTATGCCACCTAGTCAATCGTTTGGTTTTACTTGTTTTTAGATTATTATTACTGGCAACATAAAGTTCCTCTATTTCTTACTGGTAATTTTCACAGCCACATGATGTTTAATCCTTTTACTTATTTGCTCAAATGTTATTCAAGCTAACCTGGGAAATTAGACTCAGCATCCGCTTGCCCACCAACCTATCTATCTACCATGGTAAAAAGGTCATTCTCCAGTATCATGATACATCGAGATGAATTTATCAAGCTCAGAAAATGTTTTTGCACATCATTGCTTTAGAATGCTATAAAGAAACAGAATTGTCCTAATTTTCAGGTTTTAAGGCATTACAGCAAAGTATAATTTTTGAATGAGTAGAGCCAGACTGAAACATTCGATGCCATAGCCGGGATTTGAACCATGGATCTCCCGATCTCCATACGGTTGCTCTAACCATCTGAGCTACTATGGCCAACATCCCGACATGACACTAAATTCTCCAACTGACATATGAGTCAGTTTTTTTTCATGTCCTAAGAGTTAGGTTTTACGAAACATGAAAAATATCTACTGACCAGCAACGCAAAGAAGGTCCCTGAAAGGAATGTGCCCCCTTACACAAAGGGACAAGGACAGCAAATGTGTGTGACAGGGAAAGCATGCTACACAAGGAGTAGAACCGTTAGAAAAAATGTGCCGTATTCACTCTGTACACTAAAACAGAGAAGATTCATTCACAAATGTAGAAGACGTCAGAATGTTTTTGAATGGTCTGTAACTGTACTGACATGGGGTGTCATAAACCTGTCCAGGGAGGGTGTGGGAACCTTCTGCAATCCCCCTGCATCTAAGGCTTTGGAGACATTCTCTCCTTGGTTTACGGTGCACCCTAATTGCACAGCTCATTGATGCAATTTACATTCCAAGCTAATAGTATCTTAATCCCACCGAATGTTGACAGAAGTAATTACAAAGCATTTTTAACTAAAACATTCAACTTGGTCAGGTATGTATGTTATTCTAGTATTGGAATACTAAATACTTATATTACTTCCTCCTTGCTTAAATTTTATCAACCAAGCACAACAGAATTTCACTTTGGTTGTTTACCTCCTGTAATTCTTTATACTTCAGGACATTTGCAGTGTTGAATTGTCTGCCCAGTTTATTCACTCATATCAATATTTGCACATTAGACATTTTTGTGATAAATACCCTAACTTCACATTCTTCAGTTCTACTATCATCACTTGGAATATTTTAAATTACGTTTTAAATAACATTAATGAGAAATCATGATAACATAACACCAGAAATGATAAAGGGATGCAACTGGCTACACATTACTAGTGGATAGTGAAAATTATTCACATTATCACCTATTTCTTCCAGGAAATGCAGAATTTCAATATACAGCACAACTGATAATGGTAAAATAATGGGTGTAGATTTGGAGCTTTAAAAGGCAAGGATAGGAATATGAACAGGCAAATGTTCATGATTAGCAGCCTGCAAGTGGGCAGAAACGATTAGAAATTCAAAGAACAGCCATTTTGTAGCGTTTGTCTTAGCGCAACTCTGCTTGTGACAGAAATCTAATGAAATCCAGGGTCTATTGAAAATTGAGTCACCAAGGACCAAAGGAAATCGGAGAAGCTACAAGAGGAAGCATAGGAATTACCGAGAGGCTGAAAAATGCAGGAGAAACTTCACTTGAAAAAACGGAGAAATCATGTCTAATAATTGGTGACTTCATTGTAAGACATGCAGAAAATTCAAATGCTGACGTGATTTGCTTTTCTGACAAAAGTGATCATTGTCTACTATGGGAAATAAGAAGAAACAAAAGACAGAAAGTGACTATTGGACATGTTATACGGGTAACATTGTTACATGTTGGGAGTAATGACTTGTGGAAGCGTATTAACTGTATAATGGGAGACATGTATGACGTACTGGGACAAAATAGCAGTTTCAGCAAAAATTAGCGTTTGTGGAATTGTGAGGTGACGTGATATGAACTGGTGGAAAGTAATGTCAGTAAATGGTGCATTTTATGGGTAGCAGAGTGACTGGATCTGCAATTTTTGGACCTCAATTTATGTGTGTGTGGTTTTTAATGCCCGCTTTTACTACAGCGGCACCACAGGCGATGACACTGATGATACATGGGATGAAGACGGAGCACCGGTGGAATGACATGGCGGAGGAAATCGGGGATCTCGGAGAAAGCCCGCATGAGCGCCGTGTTGTCCATCACAAATCTCACTTTGCGGTCACCTAGGATTGAACTCGGGCTACTTCGGTGAGAGTCAAACGGTCTAACCACTCAGCCACGGTGCGGTGAAACTTCAATTCATGGACTGGTCATTGGGACTTTGGATAAGAAAGTGTTCACCTTAATCGCGGAGGATATTCAAATTTGGCAGCATTTTCGTGAGAGTAACAAGTGGAGCTATGGCACTGAGGTGCAGTGACATCAGCTAAAAAGATTCACAGGTGAGGATTGATTTCTTAAAGCTGTAACAAGTCAATCGTCATAGTAATAGAATATTATACAGAATTTTGGAATTTAATGAAAATATGTAATCTGCGGCAAACCCGCATACCAGAGTTGAACTAATTGGGTTCTAATTGGAGCTATGAGTTCTCTTATCCTCAGGTGTATGGTTGTAGTAAATGGATTTCGGTGGTTGTTGGCTACTCAGTTGTTTTAATAACATTGATTTCTGCAACATTATTTAGTTTAATTCTAAGTTTGCTTATCGACTTGTATCGATGAACACCTGTTAGTATGAGTCCAAACATAAATTCAATTTACTGGAAACCCTGGATTACTTGTTTAAAGTTACTTCCACGCGGTTTCTATTTCTTCTTTATACGATGACTACTTTGCTCTAATAAACTTCTAAGGCTGCTTCCACTTACGCTGGTAGCGCTGTTCTTAACTTCACTACACTTTTCACTTATAAATCTTAGCTTCTCCTTCGTAACAAGCATGAACACATCCTTCCTGTCGTAGTATCACATTTTAAGTAAGATTTTCCTACTTTGTGATTCAGTTCGAACCTTATTCTGATCCCCACTCCAACTTTATCACATGACCAAAATAACTCACCCTTTCAGCCCATCCTGAGTTGGGGAACGCCTACCCTGGGTTGTATGTAACGGTATACATCGTTTCTATTTCTTCTTTATCCGATGACTACTTTGCTCTAATAAACTTCTAAGGCTGCTTCCACTTACGCTGGTAGCGCTGTTCTTAACTTCACTACACTTTTCACTTATAAATCTTAGCTTCTCCTTCGTAACAAGCATGAACACATCCTTCCTGTCGTAGTATCACATTTTAAGTAAGATTTTCCTACTTTGTGATTCAGTTCGAACCTTATTCTGATCCCCACTCCAACTTTATCACATGACCAAAATAACTCACCCTTTCAGCCCATCCTGAGTTGGGGAACGCCTACCCTGGGTTGTATGTAACGGTATACATCGTTATCAAATCAGCAAGGTAAATCCCTTTAGCGTTCACGCTCAACTGCATTTTGAAAACCTTTTTGTCCCAACAAATTCCTGGCTGATGAGTATTTTATAGTTCTCAGACATTGAACCTTTCCTAGCACAAAGAGAGTAACGGTCCTCCCTTCCTGTCTCTCCGAAGTGTGCAGATTTTGACAAGAATATTTTCTCTTTTGTCTGGATGCTATATTAAGTTATATTCTTCCCTTCTTATTCTTTAAGTCAACCGCTATTTTAATCATTACTCTATCCATTCTAATTTCATATTAATGTCACCCAATTATCGGAAAGCACAACCACCGACAGCTGAGTAAGGGACCAGAGGCATCCGGCCCACACCAACCCATTAATCTCAGTCACTAACTGAGGGGATGATTAGGGATGTGTCACTTGTCGCCGGCCACCTCTTCCCCTTTCCCCTGCCGTCTGGAACCTTCGCGGTGATTCACTGAAACGAGAGACTTCTACAAAAACAGTGATACTCCTATAAAAAGGGCTGCAATGAGTGAGATCAGTCAGTGTTTGGCGAACAGCGTAGGAGCACCGTGCTAGTGAACGGACGAGAAGACTGTGTACGTGCATCGGAAGAGTGTAAGTAACTGAGAGCGTGCAGTGGAACTATAACGGACGAACTGGTGAATTGTAATTGTGTGCATTACGTAATTCTGTGTAATCGGCAAGTGTTCAACCGTAATTCGGTGGAAATAAAGAACCTTTATGAGTGGTGCAATCGGACTTTTAATTTCACGAACTCACAAAGTCACATTAATAAAGCAAATTTTTATATTAGTTTAGCAAAGCATTTTCATTAATTTTTTTTAATTATCTCATTTTAGTTAATTCGCCGCCTCCTAATCGCTGCCTGATTACAAATCCAAACGAGAATATAGGAATATAGGAACGGAATCATGATTGAAAGTTGATATTAATGACGAAGTATTTACATCAGGTTACAGTGTGTTCAGAACGTACAGGGAGGGAAGTGAATGGAAATTTTTATTTGTACTAAATGGTGGATAAGCAGTAAAATGTTGTAGGCCAAGATGATGGAGAAATAACGGCAATCAAAATTACTGATCAAAGGAACGAAGAACTTTCCATACACCATCTGGCGAAACTGATCATACATCTTTATAAACTAGTGGGAAAAATCGCTTCAGAAACAGCTAATATAATATGGAGTTTTAAATCCGCCAAATATAAGCAGGCGAAGATCAAAATGCGGTTAAACTGGTTTGGAATCGGAGGTTATTGCAAGTCGTTAAAACATGTACTCGGCTATCAGCTACACCGGATGTTTATCTAGGCCTGAGTCAGTGGTTTTCCTTAAAAGCAGTTTTACCAGGTAGAAGTGACGATAGCTTATGCAATAAACTAGAAAGGGCGAAATAAACAGGGAAGAAGTATTAGTTGGAATTTAGCGGAGCTGAGTGACCACTAATCATTCTCCGTGAACAATAATAAGCTGTTTGTACTATCTGCCACCTTAGTAAATGCAGCATGAATTAATTTCAAAACTTCGAAAACAATTTAAAAAGCATATCCCATACAAAGTTATTAAATATAATTCAGATCCAGAATGTTATGCAAAATATATTAGGATACTTATAACAAACGGTAGGCGCGCGTTTAATAAAAGGAAAATTGAATCGAATTTAACATATTTAAAGAATTAAGAAGAGAAAAAGTTGGAAGTTAAGGAATAGTTCCTCGAAAAAAAGAAAATTGGCGGGCATTAATTGTTAGAGATCCTTTTACGAGTACAATTATGTAAAATAGCCCTAGGGACAAGAAAAAGCGCATAGCAGATCTTGACGTAAAAGTGATAGACAAAGCAAACACGTCGCATTTTATATCCGTTGTTCATAATATGGATGATAATGTGAACAGGAAATCAGGGATAATGAGAATCTGTTTTGCAAATGACGGCTTTCAATATATGCAAAAGAATCAAACTGTTGCAGAATCAAAAATCGAGGCAAAATATCTACTGATATTCTGAAGATTAGGGAAGATGCCATGAATCCCTATTTAATGCTTTTTTTTAACATGTGAATTAGCAACTGTGTCTTGCCAGAGGACTGGAAAATGCGCTTTATATTTCCCATTTATAAAGAGGGCAATAAAACAAATAATTGTGGAGCAGTTAGTCTAATAGTGTATATTGGTGAAACATTTAATTGTAAAATATATAGGGAAGGAGTTACAAAAACATTTCAACAAAACTCTCCATTTAGGAAAGCGTCGGAACTTGAACAAGTTCTTTATTTCTCAACATAATCTCCAGAAATGCAAATATATTTGTCATATCATTGTTCTAATTTAATTAAACAATCTCTGTAGTGAAATTTATCATGGTCCTCAAAACAGCTGTTTATCAGTGACCTCCTCCTCGTTGTGAAATCTTCGTCCTCCAAGAAATGTTTTGAGGTTCGCGAACAGGTGGCTAAATCTGGAAAATAGCGATGCTCAACCAATTCCAACTTTAATTCGCATATTTTTCTCAATGCAATGATTGAACGATGGGCCGGAGTTTTGTCGTGAAAAAGAAAGTTTTTCATCCCCCTGGCCAAATGAGGTGTTTTTGTTTTCACCTCATGACACAAACGTTGCAGTAAGCTTGCGCAGTAGTCATTAGTCGTATTTTACCCTTTTCCTAGTAATCAATAAAGCAATTACCTGTGCATCCCAGAAACACTCTCCATAAACCTTGTTAGCTGGCAAAATTGACTTTGGCCTTTTTTAGTTGGCTCATCTGGCGCAATCCACTGTTCTGACCTTTTTTTGTAATTTACGACCTCCAACGTTAAGAAATCCCACGTAAAGCTGCAGTAACAAATTTTAGATTACCTACGGAACATGATTATTTGGCCAAACACTTACACAGAATAGGAATTTATACATGTTCAAATTGTCCTCCGTGTAACAAAGAAGAGGAAATGACTGAAGAACATCTTTTAGCCTGTCAAGCCCTACCTGCCAGAATCACTACACAGAAATATTGGAGAGCAAGAGAGCTAATGGCTTCATTGCCAAAGCCTAGCATTTGAAAACAACATTAAGTCATATCGGACGATGAATGGAAAGGGTGAAATTGATGCTCAAATAAGCCCAGGGTCCATGGAGCTTAGAGGTACCCGACATTTGTCTTTTAGGATAAGGGAAAACCCCGGAAAAAACTTATCCAAGTAAATGACCCTGACCGAGAATCTAACTCGCGACCTCTTGAACGTGAGGCAAACATGCTACCATCTACACTGCCAAGGCAGGCGTTTTAACTGATTTACTTTTTCGAGTGCAGTGATGTATTCCAAATTTCATCCATGGTAATGAGCAGTGTCAAAAATTCACTGGAACTTTTACGGTACAGCTTCAAATTCTTAACAGAAACAGTTTTTTTTGCAACTTCTGATCAGGTGTCAAAAACGCGGCAGCCATCTTGCACAGACCGCGTGAAAGCCCAAAATATTACTTAAAATATTATCGCACCTTCTTTTGATTTGTTTACAACCTCTGCTATCTCAAACAACTTTAATCTGCCATCCTGCAGTGTTAAACGATGAATTATTAAAATGATCTCTGAGTTGTGACTTCCACAGGACTTCCAGAGCGAGGCTCATCACTAGTGCTCGTACGTACCATTTTAAACTCTGCAACCCACCTTTTAATCATTATATATGAAGGGGCAGATTCTTTCAATGTACTGTCCATTTTCTCCTTGGTTTATTTAGGCGTTTCAAATGAAAGTATTAAACTACTACTCGGTTTTCTAAATCCTCCATTTTTGTGAAACTTCTACACTTGTATTGTTTAAATGCTATGCTGACTTGTAACTATGGACAAAATCTAGTCCAGAGTTAAACTATATGATGCTATCCGACAAACTGGCCCAGTGGCGCCATCTCTATGTGAGGCCCGAGACCTATCAGCCGACCCTCGTAATCCCGCCACATTGAAGAAATATGCATAAATAAAAATAAAAAGAATAGCTATGAATCACGTAAGACCACGGTGGACTGTCATTAAGGGCCAGAAGGCCCAGACCCCACCGATATCATGCAACTTATACGCGTTTTATAGTTTGCATTTTTTAAAACTATTTTATTCAATTGTGATTATCATTGCAAACAATTATTATACCACGATTCTGAACTGTTACGAAGTTTACAAGACGCAGTGTTGTCTACGACAGTATTACAGCTTACAAGATCGCCGCGAAGGGCCAGATTATATGGGCCCGCGGTCACTCCTCTCCCCTCTATACACTGCCAATCCGTGTCTATACCTCCCTCGCCACCTCCCACTCTCACCTTGATACATCGCATTTAGCAACGGTTTGTGCCAAATGGCCGCGGCCCGTTGCATTAAAAGTCCCTTTCATTCATTAAAGGTAGAAGAAAACCTTGAAATTAAACCATTAGATGCACATCAGCGAATAATTTTATTTACGCAACAAGATAGGAAGAGAGAGAGAGAGGGGGAGAGAGGGAGGGAGAGAGGGAGGGAGTGAGGGAGGGAGAGAGGGAGAGAGCGGGGGGAGAGAGAGGAGGACTTTCTGTAAACAGTTTGGTTAAAAATTGTGCTTTACAGTATTATGAATCAGCTGTGTCTGAAATTCAAGAGAACAAGAGAAGATACCAGATTGATGATAACTTTGTTCGTTCCTCAAGAAAGCGACCGAATTACGGTTCTGAAGTGAACCTGAATTCAGATGTCAAAAAAGTGTGTAATGTTTAATACCCGCTTTTACTACATGCGGCACCGCAGGCGGTGACACTGATGAAGCATGAGATGTAGATGGAGCACCGGTGGAATGAGATGGCGGGGGAAACCGGAGGTCCCGGAGAAAACCCGCCCCAGCGCCGTGTTGTCCACCACAAATCCCACCTTTGCTGTCGCCTGGGATCGAACCCGGGCCGCCTTGGTAAGAGCCGAGCGGTGTAACCATTGAGGCACGGCGCGGCCACTGCATGAGATGAAGATGGAGCACCGGTTGGCGTGGTAAACCGGAGGTCCTGGAGAAAACCCGCCCCAGCGTCTTGTTGCCCACCACAAATCTCACGTTGCGGTCGCCTGAAATCGAACGCGGGCGCCTTGGTGAGAGTTGAGAGGTATAGCCAAGTAGTGATTGTAGTATAGTTATGATGTAGTTATCCTACCGTAAACAGGATTTAGACATTGTAAGTTTTGGGCAGCGTCCCTTAGTCCGGGTAGGGTGGTTCAACCAGAGCAGTGTGGTTCAACTAGAGCAGGCCATCTGACTGGAATCCTTGACTATTGGCTAGCCTGTCGTACCGTGTCTTCATGCGGTCGCTCACAATTGGATATTCTGACGAGCCATCTCATGCATGTCGTGGAGATCGTCTACGAAGTTCCCCAAATACTCAGTTGTTAGCTGCTTCGCTTCTGGGGGCTCCCAAAGGCCAGGTCACAAGGGAGGCGTAACTCTCAGCCGAAAATTAAGCTTTCTGGCGTCATCCCAGTGGTGTCGGTTTTGAAGAGCGGTAGGCCAGCAAGAACAGAGGCATCTTGACGTCCCAGTCTTGCTGATGGCTGGCCACGGCCTTCCTCAGTTGTTCTTATATGGTCTTAATGTATCTCTCAAACATGCCGTCCGACTGTGGATGTAGAGGTGTTGTGCGGGTCTTGTTCACCCCAAGTCTTTCCAGTGCCTCCTTTATCAGGCGCGACTCAAAATTGGCGCCCTGGTCGCTGTGGAGCTCTAACGGCACACAGAAACGGCAGAACAGTTGATCCACGAGGAAGTCGATAATCGTCTTCGACTCCTGATACGGGATGGCATACACCTCCGGCCACTTGGTGCAGTAGTCCACGGCTAACATCAGGTATTTGTTGCCTCGGTCGGACATTGGGAATGGTCCAGCTATGTCGACAGCGAGGCGTTCGAAAGGCGCTCCGACTTTGTAATGTTGCATACAAGTCGTTCCTAGTCTGGGGGCCGCGACTCGCCGAGCACAAGTGACATTGACGGCACCACCTCTCAGCGTCTGTTCGGAGCCAGCAGTAGCGCTGTCGGAGTTTGTCGATCGTTGGGTTTGCTCCCAGATGTCCTCCTGAAGTACTTGCGTGCACTTCCTCCAAGATTTCCGGTACCAACTGTTCCTAGAAGCAGGCTGGATGCTGCAACATGATAATGCGCAGCCGCATATTGCCAATGTTGTTGCTGAATATCTTGTAAACATCAATGTAAAGTGTATCCCTCACCCTCCCTATAGTCCGGATTTAGCCATATATGACTGTTTTCTATTCCTTAACTAGAGGAAATGCCTTCATGGGAGGCATTATCCATCATCAGAATCAGTGAAGGCTGCGGAGGAAATTTTGAAGATTCTCTCAAAAAGTGGTTTCCATCATGTCTTTGAAGACTAGTAGAAATGCTTGTACAAGTGCATCACATTCAGGGGAGACTATTTTGAGAAGCACCATCAAAATTATGAGAATGAGTAAAGGTGCGTTCTCAAAAAAAATTGTGCTAATTCTTTATTGAACAGCCCTCATTTAAAATGGTTTTCATAAATGTAAAATCATTGACTTTAAGGCTGATACAGCAGATTATATTTGGTACATGCATCATGAATCTTTGTCGGCTGTATCAACCAATAAGGTTCAATATGAAATATTTGTTATATTTTGAATCAGTCATGAAAGATGGGTGTGCCAAGAAATTTAAGAGCTACTGCATCTAATGAAAAATGGGCTGCAGATGACACAGAATTTGAACTCTTTTATTTTGATTAAAATGGAGAATAAATGCATATCACCTAGTATAACCCTAATGACAACCCTGCTGATACCACATTAACTTGTACTGGAAACAATGTTGTGATCCAGCAGATAGAGGAAGTACAGCAGATTTAAGACTTGAAACAGGGCAGAGGAGTTAATAAAAACTAAGCAGATATAAAACACCAGAGGTTTCATCTAAAAAAGCTTAAAAGGGCAGGAGACTTGAAGTCAAATATTTCTGAAGATGAGCTATATTGTTAGTCACCATAAGACATGCATTTCGGTAACATTTATGAGAGAGAAATATGGTGAAACACAATGGAGGCGAAAGAGAATAATAACATGCAGAAGGATGTTGGGTCCTTGTGAAATACATGGTAAGAAAAACTTACCATTACTTTGTGGGGAAAATATTAAAGGCATGGCATAGCATATCATTGCTTCACATGTAGCTGGGAATGCATTCAAATGGCCACCACAAGACGAGCTTGATTCTGTATTTGAGTATATGATGCAATGTGTTCTTCCTGAACTGCAGGAAAATTATAAAAATGACAAGACTTGCGAACTTCACAAATTCAGTATGTTTTTTATGTTACAGTAAATAATGTATTGATTCAAATGTTCAATACAGAAGTACAGTCAATGTTGAATGAAACAAAATGAAACAAAATATTTACAGCAGCAACAAACTGGGAAGATACTATGTATGGATTTAAACAAAATAAAATATGTAAATTTACAGAAATATAATATCTAAATATGTGAAAGTATATTATTTACTCATAAGTTAGAGTAATGAAACAAGGAAAAGCAATGGTTAATTAAATTTCCTTTTAGAGAAACTTTGAATCCATTTCTTGCCATATTTGCTTGCAAAATTTTGAAACACAGTTTCATTTGAGTATCTTTAGGCCAAAGTGCAAAATATGTTTTGGACACATAGGGGTGCTGAGCAGATGAACATGTCAATTTGTGGTTTCTCTAGTTTTATACATATGCAGTGATTCATTCTGCATGAAGGAGTCTGATTTTATGGATAAACATTATTTCAAATATGGAAATGCAAGGGAATTGAAGAAGGTCTAGTGTTTTAAAAAGAGATTATAACACTGTGTAGGTATGTTGCAATAGTTTATTAGTGTATGTTGTGTGTTCAAAGACCTCATATTTTGTGACTTTGTAATATTAAACTACTGGAAAAATTCTAGTTATTTAGTGACACTGTCAATTAACAATAGTTATTTTTGTAAGCTGTTACTTGGGAAATAAATTTTGAAGTTGCAGTTTGTTGTAAACAAATACTGAGTAGTATTATGGTGCTTAAACACTTATTTCTTATTTTAATGTATAAAACTTTCCTCATAGGCACAATAAAGCATCAAGGGACAAACACATTTAATTGTAATTATTGGCGATTACCTTATCTTTAATTTTCTGGGAACTTAACCTATGAAATCCTCTTCATTTAGATATGATTTTTTATAAATGATAAACCATAAGATAAGAGGCAACTATTTAATGGACAAAAAAGCATATATTTTGTAAACATATAACTTATTTCAAATAACCTGGTTTTGAACAGCAGCCACTTTGAAGATAGATGGTATTAGTTTATTTTCAATATTTTTTTTTTTAATTGGGACATTAAAATGAGAAGGATGGAATTTTAAGCTGACCATATAGTGATGTGCTCTTAAATGTCTGATTATTCTTGATTAATATGAAACAGATAGAAATACAAGATTTTATAAGGAAAGGGGTTAAAACAAATGATAAACAAATGTCATATGAGTTTTAGTTCTGTAGTTCTTCCAATTAGTAACGCTTGGAAAAACTTAGGTTAGCAATGTCAGGATAGTTGTATATTAATTCTGAATTAAATGAGGAGTAATTGGATTAATTTGGGTTTAATATACACCAGGGCCTGTTAACTCAGATAGGAAACCAGGAGACACATTAAGGTTCGCGAAATACCCGGGGTCTAAAGATACATTTTGAGCGCTGCATGCGCCGGATTCAATGCCGCCAATATAATTATTTTGGCTGCTGTGTTGCATACCAACTAATGTATAAAATAACTTCTGCTTAGTTCTAAATTTAATAGCTATTGTATTATTTTCCAACTTATGAAGTAATTTTCGTAATATTATTTGCCTATTATCGACCTTATTTGAGCTCAATGTACGATATGAATAAGACACTACATTGGCTAGCCTGTAAATATTTGAATTAAAGCTTTAACGGCAAGGAAGCCAAGCCACATTTTTCATCGATTTGCAAAATTGTAAAAATTTGAAAGAATTACAAGGACGTATGGGCAGCAGGAAGAACGAGAATAGATTCTCACAAATACCTATTGGTAAGTAAGATTTAGCATGTAGCTAAATACCGACAATTAATATGACATAACCTGAAATGTGCCTTAATACATATTCATGCATAGTTAAATTCTCTAGATTAATGTAGCACCTTATAATGGAAAAAGTGTGTTCTTTTACATACAAAAGCATTAGCTTCATTAACCTTGTTACTTTGTCACTGCAATAATGGGTTTTCTGTTTTTTTGTTTTTCAGGGGTCATTCATCATCTCAGGCTACCAGGAATACGATGGCAGAAATCAGAGTGCAGGATTATTGGATATTGTGTATGTCTCTTGTTTTGGTGACGTGCAGTGATCTTCAGGAACTTTAGTAATGTAGCACAAAGCATTCTTTCCCGCGTATACAGCAACTTAATGTGGCACACCAAATATTTCTGAAAGTTTGAGTTTCATTTCATATCATTGGAAAATTCAACAAAAACTTTGAGGAATACTGTGGCCAACAAGGAAAA
This sequence comes from Mantis religiosa, assembly GCA_030765055.1. Taxonomy (NCBI): domain Eukaryota; kingdom Metazoa; phylum Arthropoda; class Insecta; order Mantodea; family Mantidae; genus Mantis; species Mantis religiosa. The sequence goes on from JAUKNK010000125.1 coordinate 1,916,723, forward strand.
GTGAAAAGTGAGGTTATTTTAGACAGTTGATTGGGTGTATTAGTTTTTGTGTTTGTACTTACAATTTTAAATTTAAAATATATGACATATATAAGCCCACGTAAGGTAAATAATATCCAGTTTAAATTACTGAAAAAATAGCTGTGAATTTTCAGATATACCAAAATTAGCATCATCTGTGTTTATGTATAATCTAGGTGGCTTAAATTAAAATATTTGGGCGAGATGCTTTATATGAATTTTATAAACTTTTTCTTTAAATTGCAATGATAAGTCTTTTAAAGAATTAAGTTCTCTTAACCTTACTCATCAGTGTATATCTATATCATTGATCAAAAATGTCACAGCTTTTAACAGCAATTAAAAGTATTATCTGAGATTCCATAAACCAAATTTGTTCTATATTGTTTAATGCAGTAGTCACTATGCAATATTATTGTACACATTATACTTAATTATTTACCTGAATAACCATCTTTGAAGAGATCTGATGGGATTAGAATTTATTTGAAAAATCTTTACAAGTTTTTAGGTGTAATTGTGCATTGCAAGAAATGATTAAAATGTCATTGTGTCATCATCATTATATGCCACCTTTAATTTTATTTCCAGTATTCAAGTTATTCTTAAGACATGCACAATGTCAGCTAGCTAGGACCTAAACACACCGTGGCTTGATCTCAAATTAGTAAAGCTTCACAATAAATAATAGGTTATAAATCCTCTTCCTTGTTAACACACACACACACACACACACACACACACACACACACACACACACACACACACACACACACACACACACACACACACACACACATACATGGGCTCAGAAAAATAACAAGTTAAAGTTATATTTGAGCAGCATTTATGTATTCTGTGGTACATTTGTTCTCAACATGTACTTGCCACCATTTATGAGTAATATTGGTACACAATTTCTGTAATGCTAACCATTTTAAGGGTGATATTATGTTTTTAGCATGACCCACAGAAATGTTACATGTCACATGAAACTACACTGTTAAACTTCCTCTCATTGTTCTAAGTTGGAATGAAACTCTCAATCTTTGGCATGGGAAAAAGATGTTTAACCTAATATATGAGCCGTTCATCACATGCAGTGATGCAAAGCCACATAATAATTTTGAAAAGTAGATAAAATTGCATATTATTTTGCTATATAATGCACTTCTTGTTTCTTTGTAGTGAACACATAAGGGAATTATGGACTGTGAAAAGAAATAATGGTTAGATGTGTGAGTAAATAAATTACATTACTAAATTATTTTCTATTAACTACTCAAACACACAGTTCCATGACTTTCACTTCTTAACTAAAACTACAAACAGCATTAATAGTTCATTGTGTAATCTTTCATTGAGTTATTTATTTGACACACATTCAGTAGTATGTCATGGACTGAGAGGTTTACACTATGCAGAGGGCTCCATTTGCCATCTTAGTCATAAAGTACATTGCTTAAAGTCATATCAAGTTAAAGTAAGCCATTTATCCAAACAATTGCTCTGCACATTAAGCAAATTATACTTCACAGTCAGATAACTACATGAAATAATCTCTTATTGGAAGATACACTGTGCATTAAATTTTATTTTTAAAACTGCACATTTTCTTCTTCAGCATTCATTACTGTGCATATGCATGCCATTGAGGCATTTAAAAATTCAACGCTGTAATATTCTTGTGTTGTGAAAACAGTTAAGCTTAGGACTATTTTAAATGAATGATACAGCTTTAATGTAATTACTATTTTTCATAATTTATTCTTCACATGTGAATGTTAATTCAACCAAAGTGATTAGAAGTATATAAAATAGTGCCATTTATGAAATTTATGTCACCAGTTGCTAATACTGACTTCTAAACTAATTTGACATTATTAATCTTATATGAATCGATCACAAATATCAGGTTTTTCTCTGAATATACTTTAGTATACTTGTGCTGAAAATAATGTATGTACTATAGAGCTTTTAAAATTCTTATTAAATATAAGCATTAACAGAGCTGCTTTGTTGTCATTTTAAAGAAATAGTGCTATTTTTTGTACATAGTTGTTATCATTTCAAATTTATATACACATTTCTTTAGGTTTTTTTTCTCACTGTTATTCCAGGGAATTTTTCAACATTCTGTGTACAAAGAAATAGCTTTACATATAACATTATGGTAACCTTACCTGTTTTCCTGTATCTACAGAATCATTATTTTAGTGTAGAGTTATCTTTATTTTAAGTATTACACTCAGAAGCTTGAGGGAAAGGGGATACAGATGTCTTGTATAATCTCAACAGCATCTTAAGTGATCTCACTCTCTCGTTTTTAAAATTTTAATTGTTTTTAAAGACAAATTATCAATTTGCAACAGGAATAAAGATACAAAGCTTTGTGGAAGTCAATTACTCATATTTAACAGGAAAAGTTCAAGTGGATTCTTGACATTTTTTTCACAGATTGGACAACTTCTTTTGAAGTCAAATCTCGCACACTGATGAATAGTTTACCGCATACTTCCTCAGTGTATCTGACGCGTATTATGCTAATATGCGATAGCTGAAATGCGCGTAAACTATTCATGTGTGGCGAGATGTGATTTCGAAAGAAGTTGGATTCTATCAGTCAGTGAAAACGGGAGCCGAAGGAAAGGGGAAGCGAATGCACCGTAGCTCGGTCGGAATAGAAGCTTACTACATTACCGGCCGTACCAGCGTTAGCTGCCAAGGTCGCCGGGGTCTAAAGATTGAGGATAGAGCGCCCTATGCGTCTTCAGTTTTTAAAACGTGGTTGAGAATCTGGTATTAATCTGTGATCTACACTGATATTTTGGCTATGGTTTCCTGTCACTTAAACTTTGCCGGAGGCTGCAACTGCTGTACATTTTTGCTTATAAAATACATATCTTTGGCTGCACGTTGTGACTTAAGGTTTTTCTCAGCATATTTTGCTATACTTATTACTTGTATGCCCTGTAGTTGTGCAATATGCGCATTCAGCTCATGAGAATTATGCCATGATGCCAGAACACATATGGAAAATAAACCATCACGATGATAATACATTTTAAGAGGCAGTAGCTATATAAATTGTTCATGTACTTTAATTTTTAACTATTTGTTCATAGAATAATCAGCTGAAAGGTCATTCTTGAAGTTGCTGCACAAGATAGTTTAAAACAGAGCTTATTTAGAGTTTCATATCCAAACCATAAATTAATCACACCTGTTTAGTCTGTAATGTATTGCATCAAGGTGTTTGACCCTTGCGCAGAGAATCTGAGGCAATAGAAGGTGTATTGGACGATTTCAAGATAGCAGATAACGGAAACATAGAATATATATTTATGTTTAAGGGGCACTTATTTATTACTTGGGGTCATTTTCAATATCTACCACATCGATGGACATTTAAGGTATTTTTCACGACTCGTATTTCCAGAAGTTACCAATTGGTTACCATGTTGTTACCTATTGTATGTCATTTCAGTTTTCAATGTAAATATGGCGAAATTTGCTCCCTAATACAAACAAATTTACTTAACAGAGTACATATTTTTGAAACAGAAATGTCAATTTCTCTACATCAGCATACAAATTTCACTTGAATCTTGTAAAACTCACTTTTATGAGACTGGCATCGCTTGCATCATTTATCTTCCTAACATAATTTATCTTAACCTCTAACAACCACGAAACTTATTCCACAGTATCACTATATCGAAGAAAATGTGAGAAGAATAGAATTATGGGATTTCATGCAATTATCAAATTCCCTCGGCCTTACTATTAAAAAGCATTAAAAATATGCTTACACCTGAAATTCGCTTACGGGAAACGTACTGAAGGAATTACAAAGTTAGGTTAAAGAAATTCAGTCCTTCCTCATTCCTTAACACTACGGCGCAGGCTGTGCATTAACAGAGGCAGAAAAGTGTTGCAAATAATCAACACAATATTGCAACCATAAATCTTCTAAACGTTGTATTTCGCTTTATTTCTACCTTGATACATCACAATCACAATTACATAATGTACAACCGCCAAAACATTGACATGTGCCATTGTGTATTAATCATGCAGGAAAATATAGTTCTGGAGTAATTTAAATTTATCTCAATTACAAAAAATCGGTAGCCTTACCGGCGATAGCATGTATATATTTATCTTTCTTTTAGTATGCTAGTTTCTCTAATAATGAATACTGTGAATTTTTGGGTTCGTGAAATAATAAAACGAGGTTCCAAAACACAAAAACTACACTTTATTCTCCTCGAAATACCCTGTTCACCTTAAACTGTTTATTTTCTCTTAAAACTACCTTCAACTGTCGGTCGCTACCGGTAAAGATTGGTTCCGAAGTTTTTCGCCATGGTGACAAAAAAAGTTCATACTACACCTCTAAAAACACCAACTCCGAAGTGTGGATAAAAGAATTGGTTTTATTTTTCTTGCTATCTGATGAGATAGCACCACTGCCACCTTCAGAAAGCGCCCAAGCTGGTAATCTGTGCTCGCGATTAAGTATCGCCGCTAACAGAAGAATTTAAGCAGTTCTTAAGTAAAATTTTCCAAACTTGTACGATGGATTTCCCTGAGTCTGTTTTAACGGATATTAAAGACCTTCATAATCAACTTAGACTTGCCATCCAAGAACACAAAGTAAGTAAGACTTTGTTAATACTCGTGGATGCTGTGAGCAGTTGCACTTTTAGTGATAGTTTGTGATATTGATGTGAAGAAACTTTTGAATGTGTCCGAAGTGTTCTTCTGTTTGAAACTTGATGAAAAGTTACTTTTAGTTCCTAACATACTTCGATAAGATGCGGTAGAACAACAATAAACACATTTGCAGTATTTAAGAGTTTGGCCTTGGGTAGTTAATCTAAATGCTTTAGAACAAAATGAAATACAGTTTTTGTGCTGCTCTTATTATATTCATCTATTTATCGTATAACTAATGTGATGCTTAACAAAATGCAATTAAATTCATGTAATCGCAGTTAAAGAACTACATATTATGCAGAACATCATGGGAACCTTATTAATTTGAAATGTGAGCAAAATGTAGTAACTACGCAGCAAATTATCAGGACTTTTTGTTTTGCCCTTGGTATGGATTTAAGAGTTAACTTTTTCATGAAAAGAATATAGAGTTATAGCGTTCTTAAGTCGTTGGTTTACGAAGATCACCGAAGTTGTACAGGGTTACAGACTTCGCATCGAAAGTGAAAGTTACTTTTTCCAACTGTTTTATGAACTGAATTAGCTGTACATTCTCTTATTTTTTTAGGCAAATTGCAAAGCGATTTTTAGTGACTCTACTTATTCGTATTGAACGTTATTCCTGTCAAAGTTGGATCAACTTAGTATTCTGCTGCACAGGTGTCAGATGCGCATGTACTCATTAAATTTATTTATCCGTTATTGACGCAAATTATTTTGCTACTATGGTTAAAAATGGGATTTAAATTTGTATTGCATTATGTATTTATATTACTTTTTTGTTTTAATGAGTACTTGTTGCACCATCACCACGTTATATGTTTCTCAAAGTAACAAAAAGGATACAAAAGTTGGCTAAAAGAACAAAAAAGAAAAAGAAAGAACGAACAGAAGCAACTCCACATTTTGAACATGTACTACATTGTTTTTTACAGCATGACCTTTCTGTTCTTTTTACCCTTTCTCATAGCATTCCTGACCTCTTTATTCCCTCAAATAGATTTTTCCTATTTAGTGAAAACAGAATGTACATAATTGCTGAATGTTTGTATGCTTTGGGTTACTACCTATATCAGGATAACATTTTAGATATAGTTTATCCCTTGTAGTTCAAACACTAATTTTTGACTTCCAATTAAACATGTATATTTAATGTTATATGTAGCTGAAGCCTGTAATGACTTTTAAGGTCCTATTCTAGATTGCACATTTCTTTATATTATTCAACATGAAGATTTATATTTCCCCTAAGAGAGAATTGCTAATTAACAGTGACTTAAATATAATTCCAGATTTATAGGTATAAAAGTTGAACATTCAAAACTGCATTACAGGAAAACTATACATAGATAGCATATTCTGAGGTACACATTATTAATGTATGTGTAGTAAGTAAGAAACATTTTAACAAAACATTCTTTTAATTAAGGTGGAAGTGTTTATGCAAACCTATGCATATTTAGTTGCAGTTATTTGAAAAGAGAAATTTAAGAAATATAGGCCAATTATCTTTTAAAAATAAATAAGAGGAAGTGTTTATGTTTCTTCACAGCAGCATTTGAGAATATTAAACATGCTTGGGTGCATATTTCTTGTTGCATAACTATAACATTCAAAAGTTAAAACCATTTATGAGCTGCAAGCACATGTAGTTAATAAGCTTTTGCTGTTGAGTAATTAACATCCTTTTAGAAATAGAGTTTACTTCCTGTGCTAATTGGAACCATACTACTTAGTTAAGTTGTAAAATCATTAAAGTTGTCTGCAAAATAGTTTATTATAGAGTGAGTATATCCCCAAGTAAGAGTATACACTCAAGAGTTTTAAATCTTATATCAGACTACTTCGATCCTGGTGCAAATGTCCAGGAGGGAGTGTGTGTGTGGTGTTTTAGGGCCCGTCGACAACAAGGTCATTTGGGCCTCCAGGAGGGAAGAGAGAGTACAGCAATTGTGGTACACATGAGCATTAGGCCGTTAATTCAGTCAACAGAGGTATCCAAATAAAAGGTAACACCCATTACCTTCCTTGACCAATTAAAGCTCTGATGGTCATTATGTGTATTTTGAGGAATTTAGGGATTTATGTGGCACAGTGAAAAACTGACTATAAATAGTTTTATCAATCTAATGGTCATATCTCTGTATTACTGTCTTTGTCTCTTTTTTACCAGATACTTACATCAGGATTGAAGCACTCTGACATACATTATATTAAGAATAAATGAAGGTCAAAACCTAGCACTAAAAAGAAAATTTGTGCCACCTGGTTTGTATTGCAAAAACCTGGTTAATCCAAGCATAAGTTTAAAAAGAATGAAAGTGGTATACTAGATCGTTTACTTGCTGGATCCCGAAGCTCAGGAACATTGTACACATACATTAATGGCAAATGCATAATAACCACCACTAATACTGTTATCCCCCTTTTTTTTTAAATCTTAAATTATGTGTTAACATATGAACATTTGTTAATCACCACCATTTCAAGCATTAATCTCAGAACATGCATTATCTTAGGTCAATAATAATGCAAATCCTAAAATCATTGTTGCACATAATCTGCTAAATATATTGAAAATTGCTCTATATATTTGTTGAATGGGATATTAAGGATATCTTCCATTTTATAATGCAGATTGAGTATATAAGAATAACTGTAAATGTTTCTTGAAAATTTTATGCTGATTAGGATTATCTAATGGTTTAGGGTAACATGTAAGGTTATTATACATTTTTATTGCAGAATAGTGACCTTCTTGATGGAACAGTTCTCAGCTAATTGTGGGTCTATGCAGATCACCTGTATTACTCATACTGTGATAGTGTTGTGAAGATATAATTATCTGTAAGATAGCTTAACAGAGAATATAGGTGTTCACCAGCAAAACTAAGAGACTTTTGTGTTTTAAATAAGTACGTTTGGGAATGATGGGGGCCAACAACACAGATAATTCATATGGTCAAACAATATACATGTTCTATTTTGTAATATAACTGCTTGCTGTGCTGAATTACCTCAGAAGATAATTCCATATCATAACAGGGAATGAAAATAGGCAAAATATGCTTTTTGAATCATTTTAAGTGGATATTTTAAGTTTCTTATTCCAAAGCAAAGATGACTCTAATTCGTTTTTTTCCATTTGAGCTCTTCATCAATTTGGAGTCCAAGAAATTTTGTATTGGATACTTATATAGTGCAATTGTATTTGATTGTTAATTTCATTACCTGCTTATCTTTGTCTTAAATTGAATAAAGTTTATATATGGAAGAAGCTAGAAGCAATGAAGTGTAAAGATGTATTCACTTAAGGTGAGCCAGTATTAGAAACGGTAACATCACTTTTTTTAAACAGAGATTAAAAAAGTGATGCAAGGTTTATTAGTATTGACTCACCTTAAGTAAATATATGAATAAAGTTTGTATTATCATAGTGTAATGATATCTTGTTTCCTTAGACCAAATGTTGAGCTGTTCAAATGCTTTAATTACAGTATCTCTTAATTGCTGTTGTGACTTTTCAGATACAAGTGCAATACTTTAATTTACAGAGAGCACAGCTAGTATACTGATGTCAAAAAATTCTGCATGAGAAGCCAATGTGGATATTTGAAAGCAGAACATACTGAGCTGTATTTTGGTAGCTTAATTTTTTGATGAAATCTATCTGTTTGAAGGCCCGGAAACTTTATGGGAGGAATCTCGCATATAGTAATTAATAATAATGAACCCTGCCGCAACAGCCCTAAGAGGGCCAAGACCTACCAACCCTACTGCCGGCCTAATGCCCACTTACACAAGGTAGAGGTGGGCAATCATCCGACTGATATGAGGAGGAGATGTGAGTAGCATCTTGGCATTTCCCAGCCGGAATATTGGTTTTCATGGCCAGCACCGCTTAGCTAGAGTAAGCTCCTCACTTTCCTCACGATGCTGAGTAGACACTGTCCCTATACCCGGGACTTAAAATCTGCATCCCATGGGTGGTATCAAACCCGGGCTGCTTTCCGTGGCCAGGCGTCAAGGCATGCTGCCCTAGCCCACAAACGCCAAGGCACAGAACACCTGTAGTAATTGTTCTACCTAAAAATTAAATCAATGCTTAATAGATAAACATGCAAACTTCAATGCCATGGCTGGGATTTGAACCACGATCTCCTGGTTTCCATCCAGTCACTCTAACCCATTGAGCTAGCATGGCCAACTTGCCATCATGACATTAAATTCTTCATTTGACTTGTATATTTCCCCGTAGAACACTAGGGGCTCTCGCATTCAAGATACACCATTTTTTTGACTTACTATTGTAAGTACTAGAATCCCAGGCTTCATCATTTAACCATTATTATTTTAGTTAATTTCCATCAATTTACTAAAATAACAGGTGCTTGATATTGCTTGCTTCTGTATTGTATGAAATGTACGTTTCCGAATGAAGCAGTGGATATTTTCAATGAAATTTAAAGGGAGTCGATTAATGACACTAAACAACACTTACTTTTAAATGTTTCCGGAACATGTTTCAGAGACTTTGCCTCCATCCTCAACCGGCCATTGACTGGTTCTCATTGGTGTAGTTGACGATATTTTGTCATAGGTTTTCTCTGGTGGCAGTTCAAGGAACTTGCTGCACAAATTCTTTTGGGGGATGTCGAAATTGAACACTTTGTTCCTGTTTTTTGAAATGAAGATTTGTTCCCATGTGGATAGTTCTTGTTTTCCTCATGTATGTTTTAGTAGTTTTGGTTCTGGATTTATGTTGTGTTTTTTTTCCCCAAAAATGCGTGGCATCTGCTTATTTTTCTAATTGTTTATATTTTATGTTTCTAAAGTGTTCCTTTGCTCTTGTTTCTTAATTTATTTTGGTTTTTCCAATATAAATTGACTATATTCACTGCATTCAATTTGATATATACCAGATTTTTCGTTAGATGGAATGGCATCATTGATTGAGCAAATTAGGTTTTTTAAGGAGAAATGGTTGACTGGTGCTAGTTAAGTGTTTTGTTTTTTGAAGACTTTTTTGAATTTATCAAAGGCCCATAGACGGTTAAGTGAATTTTTTGAAAATCATATAGTTTCTGTAGCTGAGAGGGTTGTGGTTTCCTTTATTAGCTTCTTCTTTTTTGCTAAGTTCACTTTTTTGTCTACAAATGATTTGGGAAAGTCATTTTTTTGTGCTATTTAAATAATTTTGTTATATTCTTCTGCTGTGAGAGGGATGTTGACCAGTCTGTGTGCTAAAGTATTGAAGATTGCCTGATTGTGGGATCTTGGGTTGTAGCCATTAGCTTTTATGTAGTTGTCTGTCTGTGTTGGTTTTCTGTAGATGCCCTTTAAATTTAATTTATTATAACAACACTGTTTGCAACACTTCCAAGAAAGGAAAGGATATTTTGTTATTCAGTGTTAACCATTGAGGCTATAACATGCCTCTTCTTTCCATTGACATCAAAAGTATTACATATACAAAAGGTTATAAACATCTAACTGGGTGAGAAAATAAATTATATTCAGTGGATTGCTTCTCATGTTGGAAATAAAGGGAATGAGGAAACAAACTATGGCATTATTCTTAATGAGTATGAACTTTATTAAATAAAGCTCAAAATTAATATAGTTCTGAGTCAAACTAGTGCTCCATGCTCCATATATTGCTAGTGTTTACCTAGAACTCCTTTTGTTAGCACTTTCGTAGCATCCTCAGCTAATTGAAAAAATATTTGTAGTCGTTTTTATCACTTACATTTTTTTTATTGAGGGACTAGTTTTTGAAACTGTTGCTTCCATTTTCAATCTCGAAGGTCCAACTATTATCTGTTGTTGAAAATCACGAATTATAGGTTGAAAATGGATAAATAAATAAATAATAATTTGTCTGTCCTTGAGCTGTACAGTAATAGACAATGTCAAGAAAATATGATTATAAGCATTTTGGAATGAAGCTTAAGTCTACTCCTATGTACTAATGCATTTTACATAAAGATTATCACTTATGAACATTATACATTCTTATAACCTGGCCTACACTACTTAAATAAATAAAGTTGTATATACTACTGCTTAATTCTGTGATTCTAAATATTCCCCTATTGAATAACAAAGCCTAGCAACCAATCATTCATACAATATATTCTTAAAAGATGTTCATTCATATTCATCTTTATTCATCCTTGATATCTTGTTCAAGATAATGGACACGTCAAGCACAATATAACATTAACATAGTAACAGGTAAAAACTATACAAAAAATATGTGATTACAAGAAATAGGTAATAAAATAATTTAAAGAACAAAAATGAATAAGAACATAACATATCATACAGCAGAAGAGAAAACTAACTAAAAACTCTCGTACAGAATAAAGACATTCTTCAACTAAGAATTTTGTAAAGTAATAAGATAAGACAAGATCTTTATTAGCCGCAAGAATTACAACAATATATACATGAACATACAGAATTATTTTAAGTCCAGAAGACCACCATTTTATGTAAACTCAAGATTTAAAAGCTCCTGAATGTTAATAAGTTGATGGGTTCAAGTATTGCATGAGCGTATATCTTATTTGCAATTCTGGTAAGTGATTATAACAGTAGTACGGTATTAATGTATACATTTATGACACTCATTATTTTTAACTAATTAAATAGTCTAGTAACAGCTTCGGAAACTAGTCCCTCAAAACATAGAAATGCGACGGAATTTTAAAAGCCAACTAAAAATAGTTTTCTTCGGTTAATTTGAACATCGCTGTTACTAAATTTATCTAAACACGCATTATTTTCAGTTAATGTTGACCATTGAATTTTCAATTGGTTTTATGCCTTTGTGGAGATTGGGATGTCTCTGTTGGTGTTCTGCCTGAACTTCAAGTTCATCATGACACCAATAGAGACAGCTCAATCGCCACCTACAAGTTCACCCAATTGAAATTCAACAGTCAACATCAGCTAAGGTTGTTAGGAAGGTCCTATCAAAACATGTTTTAGGTAAACACTGGCAATATAATAAGCAAGGAGTACTACTAGTTCGACTAATTCTCTCTGCCGTAGAAGTATTGTTCCAAAAGATCAAACAGTTAAAAGAGTGAACTTGTCAAGCAGGATATCTGAAGAGAAGCCATGGAGGAAATGTTTGAAAAATGAATAGTTTGCAAAGTTGACATGGAGTTTAAATGACCATACACCATGGTTGTCAGGTAGATTGTTTATTGAGAGACAATACCTGTATATTGCCTGTGGAGTATAAAGAGAATAATTTTATGACTGGGATCACAGACATGTTGGGCACTTCAGAACTCAGACATAAAGCCAATGACCAGCTATGCTGGTACACCAGAGGACAAAATTTATTGCTGTGTTTCCGAACTTGCAAATATTCCATAAAATAAACTTATTGGGAGTCGATTAATGACACTAAACAACACTTACTTTTAAATTTTCCCGGAACAAATTTCAGAGGCCTTCCCTCTATCCTCAGCCGGACATCGACTGGTTCTCATTGGTGTAGCTGGCAATATTTGGTCATCAGTCTCCTCTGGTGGCAGTTCGAGGAACTTGCTGAACAAATCCTTGAACTGCCACCAGAGGAGACTGATGACAAAATATTGCCAGCTACTCCAATGAGAACCAGTCGATATCCGGCTGAGGATAGAGGGAAGGCCTCTGAAGTTTGTTCCGGGAAAATTTAAAAGCAAGTGTTGTTTAGTGTCATTAATCGACACCCAATAAATTTAATTTGTACAACAACACTTTTTTCAACACTTCCATGAAAGGATTTATTCCATAAAATGTTTATTGTTCAACCCTTTTCCAAAGAGGCTGTATAACCAAGATATTCAGATGTATGGGGCCCTTGGATAAATATACAGTACTTCAAATAAATATAAGACTTGAAGCTTTCACAGCAAGCATTATTAATCAAAATGTATTGTTTATTTATTCAAACGAAATTCTTTTTAAAATCTTTGCTCTACCATTAATATTTTTATTTCTTTATTATATAAATAATGATTATCTAATAAATCTATATGAAAATATGGAAAATAATTAACCTTATTGGCTTTGCGTTTGATCAACTATATCATGTTTACAAATATTTAGCTTTCAGCATTCAGGATCATTCAGATCCTAAAGAAAACCATGGAGTATAGAATGGCCAAATGCTTCATAAGCCTGACACGGCTGATCACCTGCAAAGCCTTGATTAATACCCTGTATAAAGTTGTAATATGTGTAAATGTAGATGCAACCTAATGTAGAAATAATATTCATTCATTCAAATAGAGGGTTTTAGCTGTCAATACCCTCCCCAGCTAAATACTGTGACTTTGTGGGTTCGTAGAATTCAAAGTTGAGTTGCAGAAATTCAAAATTGCTCTTTATTTGCGTAGAAATAAACTTTGCTCACCAGCAGGATTACGTAACACACAATTACAATCTTCCAAGGTTGTTGACCACAACAAAGAGTTCACTTCTAAAACACACACCAGTTCCCATTACTGCTCTCTCATTACGGCTCTGTTTACAACTGTCCTTACAACTGTTTACTACTGTCCCTGGGCGAGTTGCCGTTTCCTTAAATACCTCTCCTCATAGTACCAGATACTTCCGGAATATTCTGTAACAAACATGAAATCGAATGTTCTGTAAGACAATCAAACTTTCACTAGAATGTTCCTAAATTTATCTGTTTTGGCATGCCTTTTATGTCCACGCTATGTTTATCTGCTTATGCAGGCTCTTTATCTCCATGATACACTATCCATCTGTTATCGCACCTGCGAACCCTTTCAACACATACGCTGCCAGTCGTAATAATGGATTTGCAACAATACATTCACTTGCAAAGGTATATTCTTATGTTTTGTTTTGCTTTAATTATAGAACTATCTTTAGCTTCATGCTTATATTGGTGACTTTTATTGTAGAAACAATTTCTTTTGTGTACTGATCTTTTTTTTTATTATTATTATTATTATTATTTTTATTTACGTCCTCTACTTTAAGTCCTATCGGACGATGAATGAAATTGGTGAAATAATGCCCAAATGAATCTGGGGTCCATGGAGCTTAGAGCTACCTGACATTTGTCTTTAAGGATAAGGGAAAACCCCGGAAGAACCTTATCCAGGTGACTCACCCTGACCGAGATTCGAACTCGGCACCTCTTGAACGTGAGACAGACACGCTACCATCTACGTTACCGACGGGGGCGTACTGATGTATATGAAACACCAGGTGGAAAATAGGTTTTATTTTTTTAATTGGAAATACATTCTCATTAATACTTTCCAGTTCATGGAGAGTATAAGGGAATGGTCCTAATCAAAGAAAATTCCCTCCTCCCTCTCCAACCCAGAAACCCTTTCTGATCATTCCTTCTCGGTGTCCTATTGTTTTTGGCTTATATCTGAGATTAAATATTGAACTATTAATGGATGAAAAAAATAACAGAAGAACGAGCATATATAGAGAATATCTTCCCAATGAAAAGCTCAGAATTCCAAATCATTTATACTTTGTCTTCCAGAAAATAAATAAGTGCAATCAAACCCATATATTATCATAATTAGAGACATTCATTGTTATTACATTTAACAGATTATGTTGTGTGCTTTCAAATGCCTGAATCAAATCTAGAAATATTTCTATAAACATTTCTTTTTATCTAGTGCTAAAGTACTTTTATAGCAAGCATATGTATAGGGTTTTCTGTTGACATTCTCTTCTAAATGCTATATAAGATGCTGTTTTAAATTCACTTACTGTACATTATGATTATATGCCCTACCCTCAATTACTTGCAAAACAGAAGAGAGATAATGGGCATACAAATGGAAGTCACACAGACACACACCTTCCCCCTTTTTTATAGTGCATTTAGTTTAGTTTATTATTGTTAAGTATAAGTATATATTACAGAAATCTTCAGTGTTATAGTATACTAAATTGAAAAATGAAAACTTATTATAAACAAAAATTGTGCATAATTAGGTATTTACATAAAACAATCTTGCAAATAATAAAAATTATTTATAAACCAATTAAAAATTCTTGATCAAGAGGCCTTACTTGATAACACAAGTGCCTTTAGTGTAATCTCATTAATAATTTAATAAGTGGTTTTACAGAAAGTCTTAAGTTTATCAAGTCTGCCAAAATAAATGGCAAGACAGTATTTATTTTCTCATATAGTATGTATCTCAGTTGTTTACGCCATGATCGTCATTTGTTTGTCGGGCGCATGAATATTTCACTTATCGCCGGTTATGTGGCCACCTGGTCATTTGACTCGCCAGCGCGCATGAAAATAGGCTTCTTGTGGTAGCCGGGTCAGACATGTTTGAGACATGTAGAAGATATGTGATGTGTTTCATTGTGTGGCTGAGTGCAACGTTGTTGCAATGAAAAGACGTTTTTTAGTTTATCTAAATGTTAAACTTATTGTGGCCTTCTTTATGATTATTCATATAAGAAATGTAGCGTGTGCAATAAATTTATCTAGAGATATGAATACAGCTCTATCGAGTAAAGTCCACAAAATCAGTTTCCTTGATTTCTGCTCAAATCAAGGTGGTCCTCCAAATTAAATTAATCACGACACGAACATTGGTCCTTCACGGGCGGATATTATTGTGCATCGCAACAGTTTTTTCTGCATGGATTCAGTGGGCCCCAGGATGCCAGGCATCGGGATCTACACAGCAGATTATCAGTATTTCATTCGCAACAACGCAGTAGCCTGCATCGCAACACATTTCAGGTCAGAACATTCCTTTTCTTTCTTCCTCTCATTTAAGCAAGTCTCATAGACATTCAATATGGAGCAGGATTTGAAAGCTCTTGTCAAAAGAAGGGGTATAATCAAAAGAAAATTTACCTTTGTTCGAAAATTTCTTGATGAATTACCAGAACAGGTCAACATTTTCATATTGAGAGCTAATTTCGATAACTTAAGTGAAATTTGGGACAAACATGAAGCTATTCACACCCAAATTGAATCTCTTGTGTAAGCGGAAACCGAATTAGATATGCATGCAGAACACGAGGAGGAAACAAGAAAAAGTTACCTCGAATTGAAAGCTAGGTTAGCTGAATTAATACAGGATCATGAACAGCAAGAAAATGGTTCTGGACATTCGCAGCACACAGTGCAGTCCAATCGCCACAAGCAGCTAAAGCTATCAAACTGCCTGTGATACAATTACCTAAATTTGAGGGTGCTGTTACTCATTTCAAACATTTCTGTGACACATTTACAAGCTTAGTGGTGAACAACCAAGCTTTAGATGCTATTCAGAAATATCACTACTTACTTTCCTCTCTCAAGGGACAAGCTCATTCACTAATACAAAACATACCTGTCACTAGTGTTAATTTTGATGTAGCATGGGAGCTCATATGCTCACGCTATTACAATACATGATTAATAGCTACAGCTCATATAAAAAATTTATTAGCACTACCAGTAATGCCTAAGGAAACAGTAAATGAACTACGTACCTTGCTCAACCATTTTCAAAATAACTTGAATGCCATTGAAGCATTAAAACTTGAAGTGCCTTTGCATGAAATCATTTTAATGCAACTTCTCCTAGAACATTTGTCTGACACCACAAGCAGAGAATGGGAGAATAAAATAGACTCTCAAAACTTCCCTTCCTTGAAGGATCTTATGCAGTTTTTAGAAGCAAGAGCACACTCTTTTGAATTCTTGCCAACACTGCATATAACAAGACGGTAGTTAAGCCTTAGCACTTTGCTAAGCCCAACAGCAGAGACAGTAAACTCTCTTAGTTATCCACCAGTGATTGTGTATGTCCATTTTGTCAGTGCAATCACATGCTACATAACTGTGATGACTTCAAAAATCTTAATGTGCATAAGCGTTGGACTTTCATTAAATCCAGGCTCCTTTGTGCCAATTGCTTTGCTCCTAATCACATATCAAGTAAATGTAATGGGGCCTGATACTGCAATTGTGGCTCATCCACTCACAGCAATTTGCTACATGATAGTAACAGAGAAAATGCTTCACGTGCAACTTCATCTAGTCCTGTATATGATTCTACTAGAACAATTGACACGCCATCTAGCTATTGTTCTTTTAAATCAAAATCCACACAGCAGGTTTTGCTTGCCACCGCACTAGTACAAGTGGAAGACAGATATGGCAATCTCATACAATGTAGAGCACTCCTCGACCATGACAGTCAATCCAATTTTATAACTGCAGAGCTTGGGAAGCGCTTACAGCTTAACAAGGTGACAGCTGATACGCCTATTAATGGTATAAATGGCACCTTTTATACGGCCACACACCATGTTCAGGTCAATCTGAAATCTATGGTAAATGATTTTAAGACAAAAATTGAATGTCTAGTACTTCCTTGTATAACAGGAAAACTACCTTCCATACATATCAATTTGTGCAACTGGAATATTCCTTCTAGCATTCCATTAGCAGATCCTAGGTTCAACATTGCTGATGAAGTTGAAATCCTAATCGGAAGTTCCTTATTCTTCGAGTTATTGCATGGGAAAACCTCAAAGAAACAAGGACATCCTATACTATCCAGCACTTCCCTCGGTTGGATAATATCAGGCCCTATTCCAAGGTCATCATACAAGTACAAGGCTAAGTCTTCGCCTCAGCATAATTTCTTCATCAGCACTGATAACCTTGACACACAGTTAAAACATTTCTGGGATTTGGAAGAATTTCCTCAGCATGTTCTTACTAAGGAGGAAAAGGAGTGTGAAGAATATTATGTAAAAACAACCACTCGTTATGTCGATGGTAGCTTTACAGTTTGTCTACCCGTCAAGGAGGAAAAAAAATCGCGTAGGTGAGTCTAGACAGCAAGCCATCAACCGCTTTATGCACTTAGAATGACGTCTTCAAAACGACATCACACTTAAAGAAGATTACACTCAATTTCTCTCTGAATATGAATCCATGGGGCACATGAAGCAAGTGTCACCACCAAAGGAAGTCGAACCTTGTTACTATCTTCCGCATTATGCAGTTTTCAAACCTTTGTCTACTACTACTCGCACCTGAGTTGTATTTGATGCATCTGCGTAGTCATCTTCAAGACTATCCTTGAATGATATGTTGAAGTTGGGTCCTATTATTCAAAATGACCTTATCTCCATAATTTTACGATTCAGAACTTATCGCTATGCATTCTCAGCTGACATTTCATAGATGTACAGGCGAGTGAAAATGCATCCTGATGATCAAGATCTCCAAGGAATAATATGGCGAGAAAACAAAGATGAACCTATCAAGGACTATGCTCTTACTACAGTCACATATGGTACCAAACCTGCATTCTTTTTGGCCATAAGGACTTTGCATCAACTAGCTTCAGAGAAAGAGGCTAAATATCCACTAGCTTCTCAAGCTATCCGTGAATCCTTCTACGTAGATGATTGCTTATGTGGTCATAATGACCTACAGCAAGCTTTACATATTCAGCGGCAGCTACTTCAGATGTTAGACACTGGTGGACTCCCACTTAGGAAATGGTGTTCTAATCATGAAGAAATTATAAAATCCATTCCACCGGAACACAGAGAGACACAACTTCCACTTTCATTGGATAGCAGTGAAAATGCGCATACTCTTGGTCTCCTCTGGCATCCTGGAACAGATCAATTCCAGATAGAAGACAATCCATCTCTTCAGGATAATCAAAATTCTAGCTACACAAAACGAAGCATACTTCCTGTCATATTATCTATTTTTGATCCCTTAGGCCTAGTGAGTCCTATTGTCATAAATGCCAAGATGTTTCTACAATCTCTTTGGTTGGAAAAAACTCGGTTGGATGAATTGATACCATCTCACCGCATCCAACAATGGCTAAATTTCTGCGAGACATTGTCCATCATTCATACTATACGTATTCCAAGACACGTCTTAATCACAGGTACATTAAGGGACATACAAATACATGGGTTTTGCGATGCCTGAGAAAAGGCTTATGGTACCTGTATTTATCTTCGTTCTATGAACAGCTGCACTGAGGTGAAAACCAGACTTCTTTGCTCCAAATCCAAGGTTGCACCATTAAAGAAACAAACCTTTCCTCAGCTCGAACTTTGTGGTGCTTTACTACTCGCAAAACTTTACAAGGTTGTAGCTAACCTTAAGCTGCAGACTTCACAGAACTATCTATGGACGGACTCTATGATTGTTCTAGCATGGGTTAAATCCAACCCACACAAATGGAAGACATTTGTAGCCAACAGAGTTTCACAAATACAAGAGTTATCAGAAACTGCTGCTTGGCGATATGTACCTACTCAAAATAATCCAGCAGATTTCATTTCAAGAGCAGTTTCAACTGAACCTCTTGCCTCAAATGACTTGTGGTGGAAAGGTCCTGATTGGATCTCACAACCCTTTGCATCTTGGCCAGAACAACCCAAACGCGTAGATATTCAAGATGCCACTGAGCAACGCACTACTGCATGCTTGATAGTCACTACAGTAAGTGAGGATATCATTTCTCGTTTTTCAAAATTATTAAGCCTGCAGAGAGTGACAGCATACATGCTGAGATTTGCATTCAACTGTAGAAACAGCGACACGAGACTCCAAGGTCCTCTCTCAGCACTTGAGCTTCAACAGTCATTGCACTGCTGCATTAAGCTTGCTCAACAATCAGCTGATATCACAGAGTTAACAGAACTTAATGATAAAGGACACGCTCCCACTAAAAGCTCATTGAAATCTTTGCATCCATTTGTCGACAATGAAGGTTTACTCCGAGTAGGGGGAAGAACTGAAAAGGCTGAAATTTCCTTCCAGTCAAGACATCAGCTCATCTTACCTCCTAAGCATCATCACCAAGCTAATTATTGGAAGTGAATATTTTAAACTTTTGCACACTTCCAATCAGCTACTTACCTCTTCTCTTCGACAACGGTATTCGATACAGAGATTAAGGGAAACTCTTAAGGCAGTCCTACACAAGTGCTTGCCGTGCTTCAAACTCAAGGCCAAGGGAGCTCAACAATTAATGGGCAATCTACCTAGCTACAGAGTGACTCCAGCGAGACCCTTCCTACGAGTTGCAGTTGATTACGCTCGTCCATTCTTCCTACGTTATGGCTCGCCTCGCAGCAAGATTCAGGTGAAGGCCTACATAGCTATCTTTGTCTGTTTATCCACAAAGGCAATTCACATTGAGTTGGTTTCAGACATCACTTCTGATGCTTTTGTTGCTGCCTTACGAAGGTTTACAGCTAGACGAGGATTGTGTAAAGAGATCCTAAGTGACAATGGCACAAATTTTGTAGGTAACAACAAACTTATAGAACTTAGACTACTTTTGCAATCTCGCAAGCACCAAGAGATTGTACAAGACTACGCTTCATCTAATGAATGCACATGGCATTTTATACCACCCAGCTCACCCCTCTTTGGAGGATTACATGAGGCTGCCGTCGTAGAGTAATGGGTACACAAGTACTGACCTATGAACAATTAACCACATTACTAATTCAAATTGAGGCTTGGTTGAATTCCCGTCCATTGCTACACCTTACTGATGATCCTTTTGATACTTCCTACCTTTCTCCAGGTCATATCATTAACTTCCATACCATCACCTTGTTCTGACAATCCGAATCAGTTACAGAAATGGCAACAGCTCCAAGATCGTCTACAACATCAGTGGCAGCGGTGGTCAACCGACTATCTACATTCACTCCAGCAGAGGCAGTTCCAGTGAAAATCTTAAGGCAGACACCATGGTCCTGCTAATGGAAGACAATTCATCTCCTCTGCATTGGGAACTTGGAATCATCACTAAGACTCGTCCTGGTGGTGATGCTTTAGTGCGGGTAGCTACAGTGCAAACTTCTAAGGTTGAATATAGGCGTCCCATTGTGAAACTGTGTCCTCTGCCAGTTCAAGAACAACAGTGATATTTTTCAAAGTGTGCTTATGTTAAATAAAAAAACTGTTAAGTTTTTTTGGGCCCCAGTATGTTTGCGCCATGATCGTCATTTGTTTGTCGGGCGCATGAATATTTCACTTGGCGCCGGTTATGCAGCCAGCTGGTAATGTGACTCGCCAGCGCGCATGAAAATAGGCTTCTTGCGGCTGGCAGGTCAGACATGTTTGAGACATGTAGAAGATATGTGATGTGTTTCGTTGTGTGGCTGAGTGCAACGTTGCTGCAATGAAAAGACGTTTTTTAGTTTATCTAAATTGTTAAATGTATTGCTGTCTTCTTTATGATCATTCATATAAGAAATGTAGCATGTGCAATAAATTTGTCTAGAGATATGAATACAGCCCTATCGAGTAAAGTCCACAAAATCAGTTTCCTTGATTTCTGCTAAAATCAAGGTGGTCCTCCGAATTAAATTAATCACGACACGAACATCAGTTGATATAAATAATCAGATAAATTTACAAATCCAATTTTAACACTTAATAAATATAATAGAAGCTGTAGCTTTTCTGGCAGCAGTGGCCGCATCGGTAGCGTACTGGTAGCATGTCTGCCTCACGTTCAGGAGGTCCCGATTTCGAATCTCGGTCAGGGTGAATTACCTGGATAATGTTTTTTCCACGGTTTTCCCTTATCCTCAAAGGCAAATGTCGGGTAACTCTAAGCTCTATGGACCCTGGGCTCATTTGAGCATCATTTCACCCATTCTATTCATTGTCCGATATGACTTAACGTTGGTGGACGTAAATTACAAAAAGAAAAACAAAAATAATAACTCCTGGCAGCGTGAGTATTCCAGTTTCTCTAGGGTCTGCAAGCCAGGTGATGCGGTGATGTATATTTGCACTGCTCGAACAGTTACCATGGATTTGTCTTTCGTAATAGATACCTATCAGATAACGCACTCATTGCTCCACGTGGAGGTGACATATATCTGTCATTTGTGATTCCTGCAAATTCCATTGGCTGAAGTGATGCATTCATTGGTGGTTAGCACAGTGCCAGGAAGTGCGGCAGTTCCCCTCTTACTCTTTCAAGAATAATCAGTGTGTTATTTGAGAGGTTTGTAGTAACAAAAGTAAAGCCATGGTAACCGTTCGAGTATTGCGACTATACCAACGTTTCGGGAGCATACACTGTTCCCATGTTCAGCATACCCTAAAGTTGGAAACAATGTATGCTCATGAAGCGTTGGTACAACATCACATCTACACTGACTTGAAGTCCGAGAGAACTTGAAATACTTAATAAATATGTATATCAAGTAATAATAGTATTTACTAGTATTCTGAAGAAGTAATTTACACAGTCATTCTTTTTATAACTTTATTTTGGATTAATAGAATGTTTTATTTGGTGCTATTACCTCTGTAATAGCATTTGCATAAGTGATACACATGGGAAAAAAAACCACAATAAGCAGATGTACGTTACTTAATGGTGCATGTTTCTGTAAATGTTTTATTGAAAGTGAAATTCCTATGTCAAAATCTACTAGCATGTAAAGAAGCAATTGTGGGACAAAATGTTGGCACTGACAGAATTGGTGTGATCTACATTTTAGTGAAAAGGATGCTACCGAAGTCTGGTATATATAATATTTATTTGTCTTAAGCTCTTTTCAGAGTTCATACGCCAGGAGCTAACACAGGTTCCGTTACAGGCCACTCAGGCTAGTAAATATCAGACCATTTAAAACTTGTTGATAGCTACACATTGCTGTTAACTATGATTATCTTTATAAATAATAAATTATTATATGCTACATACTTCAATTTCATTTATCGAAAAGAGCCATTTCTTTTAACTCTAAATATGAAGGCTACTAAATGAATAATCTGAGATGTTTATGACGATCTTTATAAGTTATAAATTATTAATACATTACTGTTTCTAAAACTTTTAAGTCCAGCATAATCTGAGACTATAAACATTTTTTTGAGTCACTTCTAGTTTTACCATCTTCAACCATTTATTTTCGATAAGCTCTTTGTTTTAGATATCTGTGCCTTTGCATTCTAATAAAATGTGGATTGCATATTATTATCTCTGCATTAAGGTAAAATTCTGTCTTCTGTCTCAATTTTCTTTTAATGAATAGTTATTTATATGACGATATAATTTTGAGTTGAATTAATACTCAATGCTCCATTTATTGCTAGTATTTACCTAGAACACATTTCGTTAGGGTCTTCCTAACATCATCAGCTGTTGTTGACTAATGGACATTGGTTTGGTGAACTCATTGGAGGTGACAGGTGCATCTCTCTCAGTATCTTGACGAACTTGAATTTCGGGTTTTCATCAAAGGTAGTGTCGAAAGTAAACAGTTTTCTTTCATATTTCTTAATGAAGATCTTTTCATAGATGGTTAATGCAGCTGGACCTTGGACACTTTTTAATAAGTGGAATTCTTGCTCTATATCATGATTCTCCTTCCAAAAATGGTATGCTACCGCCGATTTATCCATTTCTTTGTTCCTGATGTTCCTAAAATGCTCTTTAAGCCTAATGTTCAAGTTCCTTTTTGTTTTTCCAATATAAAAGTTGTCACAGCCTTTGCAGTTTATCCAGTACACCTCCGATTTTTTTGTTTTTGGGTATCTCCTTTGTATTATGTGATTTGAAAAGGTGTTGTACACTAAATTTGTTCTGTGGGGCCAAAATAATAATGTGCTCTTTGAAGACTTTTTGGAAAATGTGTGTAGCTCTGGGATGATCTGTTAATTTTCTGTATGAAGTTTCATTGTTCCCATCTTCAGCATACCCTAAATTTGGGGACAATGTATGCTCCTGAAACGGTACATCACCACATCTACACAGACTTGAAGTCCAAGAGAACTTGAGATACTTAATAAATATGTATATCAAGTAATATTCTTTAATAAATATATTATTCCCCTTCAATTTCTTTGCATTCTGTAGTATGCATAAATGTTTTAAGTTGCATTGATACAAAATTCACCGTTTTCCTTCTAGTTTTTTACACTCGGAAAGGTTCTAGTACTTCCCAACCATTTAGTTCCATTTCTAACTTCTACCTCAATTTGTGGATTAATTCCATTTCTTCTTTCATTGCTTTTCTTTGTCTTTCCTTCAAATCTGTGAAGACCATTTTAAATGGATTTCTCTATCAGTTCTTTCCGTGATTTCATTTCATACACCTCTGTTGAGATTTTGTTAGACTCTTAACTTTGTTCTTTTAGCTCTTTTTTATCCTAGCCATTTTACTGCATAAAAGTTGTCATACCCTCCATTTTAATAAGGACTTTTTTTCAGATTCCAGCCATTTGTGAGGTCTTGGAAGCATTTCCATTCCAGTTACATAATCAGTATTAATATTATACATCATGTGCAATTATTTAAACTGTTTATTCCACTTCCAATTTTTACCTCTTCGTTTGGCTTGATACATAAGCTCAATTCTTGCTCTATATATGCCAAATCCTAGTTCTGTAGTTAGAACACTTTACTTTCCAATTTCTAGCTCTTACACATCACACCCTATCTGTTCCACTACTGGCTTAAACTCCAGCACATATATAAGGAATGCAGAATTTCAAGAAAAACAAAGCTTCACAGGCATAAGCAGGGATAAGGAATTCTGAAGTATGTGTACCATTCATAAATCAAGTGTCCTTTTGATTAATAAAGAAGCATTTGCCCTAACCAAATATAAAAGCACATCCAAGATACCTGGACATACTGCAAGTTGGTAATTGAAATTATGATCAATATGAAAATTATAGTATCACAGTATATGACACTTTTGATATATTATTGTTACCCTGGCGGTAGATTCGCGAAGCCGATGAAAAGTGATGACCTGTAGCGACAGACAGTTGAATGTAGTTTTTGTAAAATAAACAGTTTCAGGTTAGCTATCAAAAGGTAATGGTGAACAGTGTATTTCGAGGAGAATAAAGTGTAGTTTTTGTGTTTTTGTAACCTCATTTTATTATTTCACGAACCCACAAAGTCACAATTGGTGTCAGGAGTGGGATGACATGGAGGCTGCATTGGAAAAGATTTTGGAGAAGATGACGGAAATGAAAGCAGCAAATACCAACTTCGCTGCGGAAATGAAGACGGCAAATAACAGCCTGGCCGCGAAACTGGAGACTACAAACAACCACTTGGCCACGACAATGACCGCGAAAATGGACGAACTGACTACGGAAATGAAGGAGGCGAACGAGGTCCTCGCCGCCAAATTTGAGGAACAGTTGGCCGGCGTGAGGGATAACGTGTCGGAGCTGGGCAAGCGGATGGGCCAAGTGGACGAGCACGTCGAGGACCTGGCGAACCGCTTCAATGATCTAGAGGAAAAGGCCGACAGCAGCATCAAGTCCCTGAACGCCATGGTGGAGGACGTCGTCGGCAGGAAGCTGAAGGACTTGAAGGCCGACGCGCCGGGACGCGACACATCTGCGCGCGTCAAAACTCCCAAGTATGATGGCGCGTCAACGTTTGAAGTCTTCCGCCGCCAGTTCGACACAGTGGCCAGACACAACAGATGGTCACTGGAGGAGGAGGCCACACAGTTAATAGCCAGCCTCCAGGGACGGGCCGCGGACGTCCTAAACGTGGTGCAGACAATGGCGGCGCCCAAGGACATCTGGGAGGCCCTGGAGAATCGTTTCGGGAACCACGCTTAGCCGCAGCGTACCGCAGCCAACTAAAGGCAAGGTCACAACAGCCGGGGGAGACGCTGCAGGAGTTAGCCATAGCGATTGAGCAGCTAGCTAGCAAGGCTTTGGTTGACCTGCCACTGGAGTTCGTATCCCGGGAAGCCGCCTACAACTTTGTCGACGGGGTACGGGACACGGAGATTCGTCAGCGCCTAATGCTTGGCGATTATAAAACCATCCACGAGGCGCTTACAGCGGCATTAAGGATGGAGGCGGCCAAGGAAGCATGTATCCCGACGTCGAGAACGAGGAGTGTCCGCTACGCCGGAGACAGAAGACCAGCTGAGGGACGCCGGCGAACACCTAGTGTCCTGTGTTGGGGGTGTGGACAGCCCGGACACCTTCGGAGAGACTACCCACACCAGGAAGAGCAGCCGGAAAAAGATTAAGGGCCGTCGTGGAGAGGGGCACGTCGGCGCCATTACCACCATCCCCTGGAGTGACACTTCGCGGCGTAAGCCGGCGTATGGATGACAGCCTCATCGCGGACGGTTGGGTAAGAGGAAAGCCGTGCCGCGTGCTGGTGGACACCGGCGCGGCCGTGACCATCATCAGACCTGACGTGGCGAAGGGTTTGCAGACGAGGAAGCCGAGCCGACCATACGAGCTTGTGACGGCATAGGGCGACACCATGCCTGTGGAGAAGGAGGCCCTGCTGGAGCTGAACTTGTGACGGAGTGCTGTGCGTATGTGTGTGTTGGTCGCGAAGGTGACTGAGGAGGTGATTCTGGGACTGGATGCCCTCAGGAGCCACGAGGCGACGGTCGACGTCGGCAGGAAGGTCCTGAGGCTCAACGGAGAAGAGGTTAAACTCCGTCAACCAGAAGAGCGCCTTGGAATTGGCAGGGTCGTCTTGAGCGAAGACGTGGTTGTCCCCGTGAGGAGCGAAGTGATGGTGACGGCGCGACCGGAATACCGGACAGCAGGTAGGGTCCATAGGCAGCAGAAGTACGGCTACACCTCGGAACATCGCAGAGGGAGGAGTCACGGTAATGCGGACGCTATGTCCCGAAGACCCTGTCCAGAAGAGTGCGGCCAATGCACAAGAGTGGAGGGGAAGGAGCGTGCCGCAGCAGTTTGAGTAGTCACGGCAGTGCCTGCGGATGGCTGGGATAGCGCAGGCCTGAGGAGGGAGCAGCTGGCGGACGCAGACATGGGGCCACTCTTGAGGGATGTGGATAACCCGGTGGACCACCTCCACGACATGCACGAGATGGCTCGCCAGAACGTCCAGAAGGCGAGCGACCGCATGAAAACCCGATACGACAGGCAAGCCAACAGCCAAGGGTTCCAGCAAGGTGACCTGGTCTGGTTGTGCCGCCCGACCCGTACCAAGCGATGCTGCCCGAAGCTTCAGCAGTCATGGCAAGGACTGTACCGTGTGGTGAAGAGGATTAACGACGTGGTCTACCGCATCCAGAAGGTGCCCGGAGTGCCTGGCCCGCTACGAAGGAGCTGTTCGGGACGACCAGCCTTGAGCAGGGAGCAGTGTCACACTGGCGGTAGATTCGCGAAGCCGATGAAAAATGATGACCAGTAGCGACAGACAGTTGAATGTAGTTTTTGTAAAGTAAGCAATTTCAGGTTAGCTAGCAAAAGGTAATGGTTAACAGTGTATTTCAAGGAGAATTAAGTGTAGTTTTTGTGTTTTTGTAACCTCTTTTTATTATTTCACGAACCCACAAAGTCTCATTATAATTACAAATTACAGGAATCACTAAACACCAGTCACCTAAGTACTAAACCTTGTAGAATTCTACAATTGATTAAATTTAAAGGGAGTTGATTAATGACACTAAACAACACTTA
Organism: Mantis religiosa; assembly: GCA_030765055.1. Classification (NCBI taxonomy): domain Eukaryota; kingdom Metazoa; phylum Arthropoda; class Insecta; order Mantodea; family Mantidae; genus Mantis; species Mantis religiosa. Next base: position 1,943,949 of record JAUKNK010000125.1, read on the forward strand.
CTTTTAAATTTTTCCGGAACATGTTTCAGAGACTCCCTTTAAATTTAATTTATCATAACAACACTGTTTTCAACACTTCCAAGAAGGAAATTCCATAATTGATGTTAAACATTTGATTCTTTTTGCCAGTATTCATTACAATCTCATTATGATCCTCTAAATCGGCTTTTTAACACACTTCTCTCTTCCTATATAATGAATTAATTTTGACATTAACATATCACATGTTTCATAGAACCCAACACCTTACTTAGTTGTAGAGGGTTTAACTTTCACAAATATTCAAAACCTCTCAAAATGTCTAATCACAGCTTCAATGTAGCAACATTAGCCTACATACAGGCCCTGCAGATAAAATGATTGCTTTCTATACAAACTATTATTTCAGTTATTCTTTCAACTACAAGAACCAAAGGTATGGATACTAGGTACTTGCCAATACAGAATCATCTTTTTTATGTGCAGGAGTTACTGTAAGTAATTGAGACAATTTGAAAAAATACCTCCACAAGGAACATTCATTACTACAATTGATTAGTGGATTTTAGTAGCATTATTGTTCTTCTCAGTACTGTTGAATACATATTATTGTTTTAGTTAGTTGATGGAAATTAATCAATTCTTTACACTAGCTATATATAGGCTAAGGTTTTGGATTTATAGAGTCAACATGAAAAATTCAGTGCCACGGCCAGGATTTGAACCATGGATCTACTGGTTTCCATCGAGTCACTCTAACTCATTGAGCTACCATGGCCGTCAATTAACATTAATGCTAATATACATAATTTTCAAGTAAATGCCGATGCACCCCACCACCACACCCGGTGGTGATTCAACCTCCCCAGACGACTCTCTATGAAGCAAGTCCCAAACACAAAGGGACAATGCCGTATAACACACTCCCAAATTTATTTAAACAGACCAGCTTATTAAAACAATTTAAGAAAGAGGTAAAAATGTCCTTGCAAGCACACTGCTTTTAAATGGTCCATAAATCCTTAGAACTATGATATTGCAAAATGTGTTCTAGGGCATTCACCAACCTGTAAAAGTTATATTATAATAAGGGAAAATGAAAAGAAAATTAAAGTAAGTGCATGAAATATTTTTTGTCTAACACCTGTTGCACTTTAGAAGACATAGTGGCACCCGAAAAGACATCTTCCTAACTTTAACATCCGAAGGACAAGTGAAGTAAGTTTTAACAATTTATTCAAGTTAATATTAAACTTCACTTTTGAAAAATAGCTTCAAAAGAATTTATAATCCTATATTATAATTGCTGTATCACACTAGTTACAGTATGTGTGAGATAAGAAGAGCGATTGGGCTCTAAGTCCTCATTCGGTAAGTTTTGTATAACTCCATAAGCATAGATGACAACTTTGAAATCTGAAATGTGCTATACACTGACATCTAGTGGCTAATACACTAAGCTTTATATGACTGCCATATTTCGTTTTGAACAATGTCGAGGTTAATTAGCTAACCAGTTTATAACAATCGTATGTTAGAATTAGAATTTTAGTTTGTCCTTGGCAACATATACATGTTATGATACACGTCAAAATGTATAAATACAGTATATACATAAAGTCAAATTGATTACATACGATACACAAAGTAAGCAGCTTTTCTATGGTTTCATGTGGTATTTACATATACTTATTCACTACAAGAAATGTCATAATATAAATATTACAGGTTTGTGAATTTACTATGCTCCCAGGGTTCATCTGGTTATAGTTCTAAAAATTCACCAACCGTATAAAACAGCATATATAAAAAAACTTCTTAACTTCTTAAAGTGTTTCAATGATGCAGCTTGTTTAAATGAATTTGTAAGATTATTATATAACATTATTGCTTTGTAGTTAAAGCTTCCTTCATAAAGGCTCGTTTGGTGCGCTCGAATTGCCAGTTTATCCTTGTTACGAGTGTGGCGACATTGCACATCAGCATTTACTTGAAAATGACTCATATTTGTATCAAAAATTGTGGATGTCATGTCTCTCGAAAGGGGACACATTATTATTCGTCTACCTCCGTATAACTGTGATCTGAAAGCAATTGAGCTGGCGTTGGCAAAACTAAGGAATGGTTACAGAGGATGCAACGTTACTTGTGATATCTCCGCTCATCTTACACGCTATTTTGCTGAACTGTGTTTTTAAGCTTGGCCACTCTGCAGAAACAAAAGCGCGGTTGCTCTCGCTTCTTCCCCTCTGCCCGCACCACACTACAAATCCAGAGCTCAACTTATCTTGCACGTACTGTGCATCTGAACATACATCTGAAATTTCAAAGTTGTCATCTATGCTTACGGAGTTATACGAAACTTACCGAATGAGGACTTGGAGCACGAATGCGCTTCTTATCACGCACATGCTGTACCTAGTGAAAAACAGCAATTATAACATAGGCTTATTAATTCTTTTGAAGCTACTTTATAAAAGTGAAGTTGAATATAAAATTGAATAAATTGTTAAAACTTACTTCACTTGTCCTTCGAATGTTAAAGTTAGGAAGATGTCTTTTCGGTTGCCATTGTGTCTTCTAAGGTGCAACAGGTGTTGAAAACAATATTTCATGCACTTACTGTAATTTTCTTTTCATTTTCCCTTATTATAATATAACTTTTACAGGTTGGTGAATGTGCTATATAGCCCTAGAACACATTTTGCAATATCATAGTTCTAAGGATTCATGGACCGTTTAAAAGCACTGTGCATGCAAGAACATTTTTATTTATTTCTTAAATTGTTTTAATGAGCTGGCCTGTTTAAATGAATTTGGGGGTGCGCTATACGGCATTGTCCCTTTTTATTTGAGTCTTGCTTCATAGAGAGTCGTCTGGTGAGGTTGAATTGCCAGTTTGGCCTTGTTACGGGTGTGGTGGTGGTGTGCATCGGCATTTACTTGAAAATTATGTATATTTGCATTAATGTTAATTGATGGCCATGGTAAGAGCGACTCGATGGAAACCAGTAGATCCATGGTTCAAATCCTGGCCGTGGCATTTAATTTTTCATGTTGACTCTATCAATCCAACATATTATAGTGACGAAATAAAAACTCCAGGTGTACTAATGTCACTTTCTTTGTTGCAAAACATCAGAGCTAACTTACACTTATTTTCACTTTTACAAATAGAGCAAATGCGTTAGTGCTACTGTTCCTTTATACCTCTGTTGTACACACCAGCTTGCGCTGAAAATGAAATGTGTAGTGTTTAACGCCCGCTTTTACTTCATACGGCACCGCAGGCGGCCAGCTTGCGCTGCTCGAAGGTTCTCGACACTCACATATTTGCTCGCAGAATAATACTCTGTTTGCCAACTCTTGAACAATTTGCTTATCAATGACTGGCCGACTTATTCACAACTGTCTGCTTTTGCCCTCCCTTTTATACGGAAGAAATATCCTAGAAACGAAAGACCCTGAGATTGCCAAAGTCGATTCTTCTAGATTTGAATAATCGAACGGTCTGAAAACATTGCGAGATACATATTGTGGCTTTGTGGGTTCGTAGAATTAAAAGTCCTGTTTGCAGAAATTTAAAAAGCTGTTTATTGTAGTAAACACTCACTTTGTACACCCCTTGCAGCCTCTAAAATGACGTGACAAACAATTGGCAGTCTTCAAGATCGTCCCTGTACTCCCGCCACACGTAAACAAATAAAAGAATTCACTACGGTACAGTTTAAACGTTGACACACTCACAATTACTGCACACCTGCACCACAACAGTGCTCTAGCACTTTGCCGGCCTTTATACCTCCAGTCATTGTTCTAGAAAGCCGCCGATCGTTCTATAACAATCACGATGACAGCGGGGAAATTCCAGACTATATCTGTCTCTTTCTCTCTGTTGGCAAGCGCACCATATTTGTCTCGTTCTTTCCTGCCCACGCATGCCCGACGCTGGCTTTGCAGTTGCTCCAACCAACAATGAAATCGGCGACATTTCCGGCATAAGAAAAGTTGCATATATTCCCGGCTCGTAAGTAAGCCAGTGGCTGTCCTTGAAACCTTTATTATTGCTCCTCTCGGTGGCAAGTTGTCGCGTTACCTCGAAGGTCCCACACTCCGTCGGGCTTCGAAGCGACGATCTGTTGATTCCGTTGTACTCGTATATGTTGTGGATAAGGAGGCGCTATTTTCTCAGGATCCGCCTCGACGAGTATAGGTATCACGGAGTAAGTGATGTGTTTGGAATGGGAATTGAGGTTTTTCTCAGGTTATTGAACAGATATTTTTGTAATACTTTTATATAGACGTCAAGCTACTAGGACGTCTGCAGGTTTTCAATAATTTAGGCGGCACCCGCGGAAGGTTCTCATAACTATATATGCTCGAAGCTTTAAAATATTTATCTTAATTTGAGAATATTTTGGATATCGGCGGATGAACCTCACGCTTCACTGGATGCAAATTTCTTAATGTCATTTGATGATGCTGCTATGGCTAACACCACAACAGCTACTGTAGACCTCGCCAGACTGCCCCTGTTTCTCTTCAACACAGCCAATTTTTAAACTCCCCAGAAACGGTAAATTATTTTCTTTGTCTATACAAAAAAGGAAGACCAATATCCTTTATGGCCACGCTAAGGGGTAGCAACTAATGGAAGCTGTACCGTTAGCTGCCCCAAAACCTTGCAGAAAATCTGGAGAAACTAAGCCTGTGTATTTTCTTGGTTATAATTTTCGAGGTTCACATCATTTTATACATAATTTATATATGTGATACTGTAAAATATAATCATAAAAATAAAAGATATTTGCTATTGATATAACTGTTTACAGAATTGATAATTCCTGAATGAATTCTATCTAATAATATATTTTATATAGAGTAATGGGCAGGCGGAAATATCTCCACAAAGTAAGTAATGTAATGGACTGGACTGAGGCGACTTACACTTAATCCCTTTATAGTAGGCATTTGCAGCCGCCGTGACAGTGCTGCTTCTAGCTTCAGACGAACATTGTGACGTCCAAATCTTCCCTGGAGACAGTCTCTGGACGTAGGAGACTTAGTCGTTAATTCTTTTCAACTTGTCCAAGTCCATGTCATGCAACTTGTTCTTTAAGTTCACTGGGAGGTCGATAGGTTTCAAAAAACCCATTATATATATATATATATATATATATATATATATATATATATATATATATATATATATATATATATATATATATATATATATATATATAAGCATAGGTTGTCAGCTGGTATTAAAATGCTTTAATTCGTCAATTTATACATGATGGCGTAATGAAATGTCCACTTCCTCAGAATGGTGCTTATTCTTTGATCTTGATTTCCCAAAACCTTGGTTTTTCATACTTTAGGTGCATGTTTCTAAAAACTGAAGATATTGACACAGAATTTGTAGTGGTTATTTGTCAATGTTCCTTCAACACATTCGGCTAATATTTATATTCATGTGACTTATAAAATGGATGAAAACAAATATTCAGTCCTTGAAAATATTATCTTTTCTTTTACTCAAAACTAATTAATTTTTCATGTGCATAGTATAAACTATATGTGATTTTCATTTAGCCGATATTATAAAACTGTATCTTAGGTTATTTAGGATAAAACTTGGTGCATGTAGTTTGAAATTCCTACAAGTAAAGTGCACCTGAAATATAGGGTGCAATATTTTTTTCAGGACACATGGTGTAATTTATGCTTCTTTTGCATGAACCTATGTGAACGTAATTTAAATATTATACAGTAGTTAAATGCACTCATCCTTATACAGTAATCATACCGAATTTCAATTTCTGATAACGTTTAGTTTTCTATATATTCAAATTTTAATATGGGTAAAAATTAGCGTTGTCTGGGTAAAAATAACCTCCCAGTGCGCTTAATCTGATGTACTTTTTTGTTATCACGCATCTAGCAGTTCAGTTTCACTGTCATTGGTGCTGCTGCTGTTGTATATCCTGAACTTTTTCTTTGTCTTTTTTGTGTTTTTTCTCTTTCCACTTTCAGTATATTCTGTAGTTTCTTCACTTTCGTGGGGTTTTTGAGAACCTGTGTCCTGCTCTGCAGTTCTTTCTTTATCACAAACAGAAGTTCCTCCTGCAAGCTTCCTGGTAATCAGCTTGCCCACTACTCACAGGGATTTTGAGGACTTACGTATACGGTTTCTCTGACACCTCCAGCGGTTCCAATTCTTGTCTATGGCACGACCCAGCACTTATTCCTTTCTGTCCGCTAAACCACCGGGCCCCTTACATATCCATTCCCACTTCATCTCATTATTTTCTTTGACGTCTTATTCTGTTGCATGTTTCTATATGTTTCGTCGCTCTCTGATTTCTTGTTACAGTTCAACAATTCTTTTCTTCTTCCGGTCATTTTTTACTCCTGTCATATGGAATGCTTCTTGGCGCTGCCATCGATTCTTTCTTCGAGGACGCTAAGTCGTTTCCCGACGTCGTGTGAAGGTATTTTACGTCTTTCTCCTCTCCGGATAATCGTTCATCGAACTCAGTTGACACCTCCATCTTCATCTCGAACATTTCATTTTCATATCTACACTGCAATTATATTGCTTCCAATATTGTCCATTCAAGATTTCAGATATAACTTTGCGGATATTATCAGTGTTATTTAACCTTCCATCATGTCCATTCCAGATCTCATTTCTTTCAGCTTCATCTCGAATTTCATTTCCATCATCACCTCTATCTTTCTAACCAGGACTTTATTTGACATTTTACCTTCATCTTGTCCATGCCGGAAACCATTTTCCAATCCAAATTGCCCTTGACGTATTTCATTTTTGTCTCTGTCTATCCATTTTATACTGTAATGTTTCAAATATTGCCTCCATCGTGATTTTCACATCCCAATTCTGACACCAGTGAAGAAACGGCAGCTCGGCCAAGGTGAACTAAAGCCACTTTATCTGTTACTAAAAGATCACGTCGTCATCTTACACGTATTTTAACTTCTACAAATACCAAAATGGAGCAGAGTCCTCTATTCTGCGCCCGATGTAACCATAGAAGACGGTAGTTTGCAGCCGGGGCTCAGTTTTTACAGGAGCATAGGCCTGAGGAAGACTATGAGTGCTAGGAGGAGGTGTACCTTAAGGCAAACAGGCATCCTGAAACTCAGCATAGGATACAATGAGACATTTGTCCCCTGCGCCCCAGTGGAGTGTTCCCCAGTGTGTTTGCGGAAAGTTAAAACCCTGTCCAGTTTTACGCCCAGGTAGATGATTAAATTTTCCCATTAACTTCTTCGACTTCCACACTGAATTTGACATCTACTTAATATTAATTCAGATAGTTAACAGAAATAGTTTGATTACATATTTCTTTATAGGGACAGTGTGAATATGGGAATAGATAAGCTTTAAGCAATAGGTAGTTCATGTTATATGTGCATTAGGGGCCTAAGTAAATATTAGCGTTACAATGTATAGTACGGCCGCTATATCTCCGGCTCTGACGTTTGGTGGCGGCAGAGGGTGGAGGGGGAAGGTTAATAGTGCCATCATGTAATAATGAGTAATTAAAAGCACATCGTCAGAATTATCTTTATAGTGAGAGTGTAGGACTATATTAGCTTCAAAACATTGAAATCCAACTTGTAATTTCATTATCAGTCAAGATATTCTTTACATCACTCTATTCGAATATTTCGTTCACACTAACTGCTTCTGTTATTAGTACTAGGAGTCTGTACATCCGGTGTCGAGGTCAGGAAGTTAAAAATGTCTGCTAGCGCCAATCAGCGTTGTCGGTGTTAGACGTGGCTTCCAAATCCAGCACCGTGTTGCCTCTGCAATTTTGTGTGGACCACGTGGCTTTTAGTTGCTTTAGGTGCCCGCCATGGTGGTTTGTTTAATTTGTTGTGTGTGCGTGAATTCTGATTTGTAGCGTCTGTAGGTCTAATTATTATCGCTATTATATTAATAAGGCTACTGGTTCCTCAGAATTCAAGGGAAAAGAAACTCGGCTCTTACAAGAGCCAAAGCCGTGAATTTATATTCAGGCTACGTGAGTCTTCGAGAAGGAGCGGGGCAAACGTGGACCTCTACTATCTGTTACCAAGGTGCAGGACAGCGTTTGTGACGCCTTGAAGGTGGGTAAAACCACCGTGAGGAATGTGATCAAAGAAAAGTGCCTAGCTGATTTAAGTTCGCCGTCTGCAGTTCTGCGTACACCGGAAAAGCAAAGGCAACGAGGCAGCCTTAAACCTTCACTTGTTGCTTTTCAAAAGGATGCAATAAGCCGACATGTATATCAATATTGTAACTTTGTGGGTTCGTAGAATTAAAAGGCCGAGTTGCAGAAATTAAAAATCTCATTTATTTTCGTAGAAAAACTTTTATAGGTTACAGCAGCATTATTTACGTACACCATCGGTCTACCAAGGTCGATGAAAACAGTGATAACAGATTACATCATTTGCTCTCGTTACAACACTTCCAGCTGTATGAGTATGATCTGTTCTCCATTGAGCCGCAGGACCTTCCTGCCGTCGTCGACCGTCGCCTCGTGGCTCCTGAGGGCATCCAGTTCCAGTATCACCTCCTCAGCCGCTTCCACGACGAACAGCCACTGACGCACGGCAATCCATCCCAAGGTCAACTGCAGCAGGACCTCTCCATGGTTAAAGTTTCTCCCGATGCAGTCACTAGCTGGTATAGTCGGCTCGGTTTTCTCGACGGCAAACCCCTGGCTACGTCAGGTATGATGACGGTCATGGCTTTCCGGTGTCTACAAGCACGCAGCACGGCTTCCCTCGTTCCCAACCGTCTGCGATGAGGCTGCCATCCATCAGTCGGCTGACGGCGCGCAGTGTCATTCGAGGAGATGGTGTAGACGGCGCTGACGTGCTCCTTGCCGCTTCGGGCCTTACTCGTTCTTCCGGCTGCTCTTCCTGGTGTCGGTCATCTCCGCGGTCATCTTCGCGGCCAGGTTGCCATTTGCAGCTTCCGTATTCGTTGTTAATTCGATCTTCAATTCTTCCATCTTCTCGCTGATGTTGTCGTCGTCCCGCTTACTGACACCAATTGTAACTTTGTGGGTTCGTAGAATTAAAAGGCCGAGTTGCCGAAATTAAAAATCTCATTTATTTTCGTAAAAATATTCTTATGCGTTACAGCAGCATTATTTACGTACACCATCAGTCTACCAAGGTCGATGACAATAACAGTGACAGCAGATTACATCATTAGCTCTCGTTACAATAACACTTCCAGCTGTCTGGTTTCACATCAACTGCCACAAAAGTACAACTGTCCTGCTAGCGTGTCACAATGCCTTTTATATCTCCATTCATGATTACCAGACTGGTCTGGCAATCACTAGAATTTTCTGGCAAACAAGGCATTTAGTTACATATTTCGAACATTCTACCATCTTCGAGAAACGTAACTTAATCTACCCGGCGAGGCCTTTGCCTCATTTATCCTGCTTGCCGACGTTATCCGTTTATGCAAGCTCGTTATCTCCTTGAAACCTATCCGTCTATTGTGTGCCAAGCCGCCTTATCGCGATGTAGTTCCCGACACCGTTCCCTCCTCAAGGCTGGTCGTCCCGAACAGCACCATTGTAGCGGGCCAGACGATCCAAGTGTATCACCATCATCTTCCCTCGAGGCACCTTATCGATGCGGTAGACCACGTCGTTAATCCTTTTCACCACCCGGTAGTGTCCTTGCCACGGCTGTTGAAGTTTGTCGATTGTTCGGTTTGCTCCCAGGTGTCCTGAAGTCCCGACGTGCACTTCCTCCAATACCTCCGAGGCGTTACTTCGGGGAAGTGCCAACTATTCTGTCTACGTCTTCCCAACAGGCGATTCCCCATACCCGCAACAGCACGCCCTTTCTTGTCTTCAGTAAGTCCCATTGGGCCCAGTACGAATTGTAGGTGGCGCTGCTCGGTGCGATGTCCTCCCAGACCGGCCCCGTCCCAGCTTCCACTTCTCCCAAGAGTGGCCCCAAGTCTGCGTCCGCGAGCTGCTCCCTCCTCATGCCTGTGCTATCGCAGCCATCCTCAGGCACTGCCGTGACTACTCGGACTGCTGCGGCGCGCTCCGCCACTTCCACTCTTGTGCATTGGCGGCACTCCTCTGGGCATGATCTTCGGGACATAGCGTCTGCGTTACCGTGGTTCTTCCCGCTACGATGTTCAGAGGCGAAGTACTCCTGCAGCCTCTGAACCCAACGCGCTCTCTGGCCTTCCAGGTTTCTAAAGCTCAGTAGCCAAGTTAGGGCGGAATGGTCAGTCCTCAGGTTGAATGACTGACCGTACAGATACCGGCGGAAGTGCTCCAAGGCCTTTACTACCGCCAGTAACTCTTGACGGGTGACGCAATAGTTCTTCTCTGCCTTGCCTGAAGACGCGCTGGTATTGTCTCTGCAGTTGTGCAACCTTCTCTAGGTGTTGTGAGGTCAGGTGATCGGCCGCCCTCTCCACTAAGCCTTCCAGCCGGGGCCCCAGGTGTTGCGTTGGCACCAGCTCTTGTGTCTTTCGATTACTGTCACGATGACCACGGGCTCGCACGTCCCCATCTCCGTTCCGGTCTGGAGGTCGTGATCGATGTCCGCTATGTTAAACAGCATCACTGGCAGCTCTCGGCACGGCAAAAATGTTCTTCATTCGCTGTCCTCCCAGTCGCGCCGTCACCACCACCTCCTTTCTCGCGGGTACCCACGTCTTCCTTCAAGATAACCCTGAAGATTCCAAGGCGTTCTTCGGGTTGCCGGAGTATGACCTGTTCTCCACTGAGCCGCAAGACCTTCCTGCCGCCGTCGACCGTCGCCTCGTAGCTCCTGCTGGCATCCAGTTCCAGAATCACCTCCTCAGCCGCCTCCACGACGAACAGCCACTGACGCACGGCACTCCATCCCAAGGTCAACTGCAGCAGGGCCTCTCCACTGTTAAAGTTTCGCCCGATGCCGTCACTAGCTGGTATAGTCGGCTCGGTTTTCTCGACGGCAAACCCCTGGCTACGTCGGGTCTGATGACGGTCATGGCTTCACGGTGTCTACAAGCACGCAGCACGGCTTCCCTCGTACCCAACCGTCTGCAATGAGGCTGCCATCCATCCGTCGGCTGATGGCGCGCAGTGTCACTCGAGGAGATGGTGTAGACGGCACCAACGTGCTCCTTGTCACCCGGGCCTTACTCGTTCTTCCGGCTGCTCTTCCTGGTGTCGGTCATCTTCGCGGTCATCGTCGCTGCCAGGTTGCTATTTGCAGTTTCCGTCTTCGTTGTTAATTCGATCTTCAATTCTTCCATCTTCTCGGTGATTTTGTTGTCGTTCCGCTTACTGACACCAACTGTAACTTTGTGGGTAGTAGAATTAAAGGCTTAGTTGCAGAAATTAAAAATCTCATTGATTTTCGTAAAAATATTCTTATGGGTTACAGCAGCATTATTTACGTACACCATCAGTCTACCAAGGTCGATGACGATAACAGTGACAGCAGATTACATCATTAGCTCTCGTTACAATAACACTTCCAGCTGTCTGACTTCACAACGACTACTTCAAAACTACAACTGTCTTGCTAGCGTGTCACAATGCCTTTTATATCTCTATTCATGATTACCAGTCTGGTCTGTCAATCACTAGTAGTTTCTGGCAAACAAGGCAACTAGTTACATAATTCGAACATTCTATCAACTTCGAGAAGCGTAACTTAATCTACCCGGCCTCAGTTACCTTGCTTGCCGACGTTATCTGTTTATGCAAGCTCGTTATCTCCGTGAAACCTATCCGTCTATTGTGTGCCAAGCCGCCTTATCGTGATCTGGTTCGCGACACTATTATATGAGAAAGGAATTTCCCACTCGTGCGAAGTTCCTGTGTTCTTTAAAGAAAGCTGGCTTATTCGACGGCGGAAAAACCAGGCTAAGTAACATACTAAAAGAACTAGGCTTTCAGTTTAAAATTTTTTGTGGTAGGAAAGCTTTAATGGAAAGAAAGGACATTGTTGCATGGAGAGGCAGATTTCTGCGGGAAATTCTAAAAAGCAATCCCGAAAATGTGGTATGGCTTGATGAAACGTGGGTAAATGCAGGATACACTAAGACAAAGGCATGGGCAGATGACACTATTGCAAATGAAACGTAATCAGAGGTGTAGTGTTTAACGCACGCTTTAACTACATACGGCACCGCCGGCGATGACACTGATGATGCATGACATGAAGATGGAGCACCGGTGGAATGAGATGGCGGGGGAAACCGGAGGTCCTGGAGAAAACCCGCCAAAGCGCCATGTTTTCTACCACAAATCTCTTTTTGCGGTCGCCTGGGATCGAACCCGGGCCGCCTTGGTGAGAGCCAAGAGGTCTAACCAGGCGCGGAAAACGCAACAATGAAAGTGCCAGATGGAAAAGAAAGCATACTGATTTTTCTCCATGCTGGTGGTGTACGTGGTTTTATTCTAGGAGCAATGCTCTTGTTCAGATCAAAGGACTATCTGCAAATGCGTGAAATATTTAAAATTCACATGTTCCTCTGCTTGAATCTCCTGCTAAAGAACTGGCAACAGCGCGCTTCCTCCTCTCGAGAACTGACAGAGCTAGAGATAGAGTGGTCGGACTGCATAGACGATCATGTTGCCCCATCAACAGTGTAAACAACAGGGAAATTAAGTGTGTTATGCTCAGGATATTCTCTGGAAGCAAGCCAGGTGAAAAGACGATTAGAAGTCGACGTTTCGGGAGCGTACATCACTCCCATCATCAGGATATTTATTAAATGTTATAACCACAACTGAATCACTGGATATAACACAACTATAAACAAAAACCAAACACTATCATAATTCGCATTACTGAGCAAAAGACTGTTTTCAGTAAATTAAATGCCAGGTCAGGAGATGGCGTCAGTATAGAAAATTAATTGGGTCAAAGAAACGTAACTACTTAACTTGATTACTAAGCTGTATAGATATGTGCTTCTTAAGCAGACGGATATCCATTTTTAAGGCCAAGAGGAGCTGAACTGAAATCCAGCATCACAATTAAGCGGGCTCCTCTCAGAGGAAATGGCTAAAGCCTCCTTAATTCTCCGCTCCCAGTAACCGTTGCATTTTGCCAAGATGGCTATCTCCCGAAAGTTGGCTCTATGGTCGCTACCAAAACAATGTTTTGTCAGTCCAGACTTCTCAGGATGCATTAAACGAATGTTGCGTTCATGTTCGTTTAATCTGGTAGCTATAGTCCTTCCGGTTTGTCCTATATACCGTGTCCCACATTCACAAGGAATGCGGTACAATATCGGAACTGGGAAATCCCGTTTGTTGTTCACCGGTCTCAACAGATGTTTAATTTACAGAGGTGGCTTTTGGATGGTCCTGATGTTGTATTTGGCGAGAATTCTGCTGATTCTGCCGGATAGGTTGCCGGTAAACGGGATGCAGGATGTAGCGGTAGGCTTATCTGATGCTTGCTGTATTACAGGTTTGCCTTTCCTAGCTTTGGTGATCGGGGCTTCAACGTCATGTTCGGAGGAGGCGTTTTGACGGAAAGTGAGTCGCAGGTGCTGTAAGTAGTAGATGGCACAGCAAAAGAAAAGTTTAAGTTCAAGCTCAAGAGACTTTATATCTTGTTTTAAAAGTGCAAATTGAGCAAAATCCTCTAAGCATGCAAATTTCTGGCTGTATTCGCGGTTGGAAAGCAGTGTAACCTTTTTTAAAAACTCCTTCTTGTACGTAACTCATAGCACGCGTGCGCAGTTGTCAAGTTCACTCAGGTTTTGTGTCCAGCGGGCATTCTCGACTGAGCGCTGCGCCAAGTCTGATAGCCCCAAAGGTCACCTCGTATAAACAAATTCTCGTTTCACGTGGGGTCCAGGGTGCATTCTCGCCTTAGTGGTCATTCGTCGCACAATGCCTCCATCGAGAGTACGTTATTGCAGGCGCAAGCGGCCTATTCAAACAACAACGCATCCAATTCCAAATGATCTGCAATCAGATACCACACCATAAAGCTATGGGAAGCAGACCAAGCTGGAACCCATCTAGGATGGAAGCTTCATTTAGACTTCAAAAACATATCGATCAAAGGAGCAATTATTGCAACAATATATATCTGCACGTTATTGCAGCCACCAATTTGCAGCAGTTACTGGGAGCGGAGAATTAAGGAGGTTTTGGTCATTTCGTTGGAGAGGAGCACGCTTAATCGTGATGCTGAGTTTCAGTTCAGCTCCTCTTGGAAACCGGCCTTAAAATGGAAATCCGTCGACCTAAGAAGCACAAATCTATACAGCTTGATAATCCAGTTAAGTAGTTACGTTTCTTTGACCCAATTAATTTTCTATACTCCCGCCATCTCCTGACCTGGCACTTAATTTACTGAAAACAGTCTTTTGTTTAGTAACGCAACTGTTGGTAGTGGTTTGTCTTTCTTTATATTTATGTTATATCCAGTTATATTTTTGTGGTTATAAGATTTCTTAAAATATGCTGATGATTGGGAAAGATGCACACTCCCGAAACGTCGATTTCTAATCGTCTTTTCACCTGCCTTGCTTCCCAAGAAGGACTTGAGCATATTCGTCGCCAGGAGAGCTTTAGGTCTTATTTTAGGTATAAGGTAGTGCGTTGCTAACTCTTTAAGTGACAGAGTATGTTTAGTTCTAATTGAGGGTTTTCATTTTTCTCACAATATAATTTTGTGTTTTTTGTACATGGGTGTATAGTTACTTTCAGCTGTTCATTATTAATTTAATTTATTTATTTTGCAGGTTACAGTATCAAAATTGAGAACGGATCCCTTGGTAAGTGTTCAGCTATATATTTTGTCTGCTTTGGATCAGTTCTTACAAAAAGAGTTAAATTCACATTTTAAATTTGCAAGTCTTTGGATGTGCATGAATACCTGTATTTTGCAGTTAAGTATAAAGTTGTATTTGGTAAATAATGTACGAAAAGCTGAAATACTAAACAGCATATTTTTTTAAAAAAAATGTGTTTAAAATAAGAATATTGTTTGCTACTATATATTTACATAAGACAAATAATAAAGGATATAATTAAATATCCGCAGTTGCATGGGGTTAATGAGGGTGGAAATCACATATAAAACATTTTTAGTACCAATCGTTATTTATTTACAACAACAATAAGTGCAAGAGTGTGACACTTTTTGCAGTGTTGACAGGATTTCAGTTTAGAAACATAGATGTTTCCAGTAGAAACATATATTAAACAATGTGTATGGATAATTAATATGTAAAAGGAACATGCACTTAAAAATTTTTTCAAGCCTCCAGTTATCAGGTCAGTTTTATCTGTGACTTTGTGGGTTCGTAGAATTAAAAGACCAGTTTGCAGAAATTCCAAAATGCTCTCTATTTCTGTAGAAAAACACTCTGGTCAACCCCTACAGTAGCAGAATTATGTAACATAATTACAATCTTCAAGGTCGTCGACCACAAACAGAACAGTTCACTTTCAAAACACAACTGCAACGCGCACGATTATCAAGTTCCGATTACGATTCTGTCTACTGGCGAGTCGCGACTTCTTTATATACCTCTATTCATATTTCTAGAAATTAATCGAATGTTCTGTAACAAAAAAGAAATCGAACCTTCCAGTCAGCTATCTGTCTCTTTCTTTACCTGTTTCGGCAAGCTTTTATCTCTGCGTTGCACTATCTGTCTCTTTGTTCACGCCGGCCGTGCTCGTCGCAATAATGCGATCGGCGACAATACGGTGATTCTTGGCAGCAAAGATGTCTAAATCAGTCATAGAATCTTGGATATTTCTTGCAGTAATCTGAATAATGCAGCTGTTCAAGTGATCCTTCTTAATCAGATGAAATTTAATTATGGAATCATTGTGATTTGGTGCTTCTTTCAGAAGATCCTGGGCAGCCCAGCGGCACCGCACGCCACATAATCGAGCGCTTCTAAGACGCTTGCGTCGAGAGGTCAGTGCCCGACTGCGCGAGCACAAGGTGCAAGCGTGGGAGGACAAAATGGCCAGGTTGCGCGTCCAGGATGGCGACGTGTGGAGGATAGCCAAAGCCCTCAGGAATTACAGAGGCCAATACACCTCCCCCATCCATGGCACCCAAGGCCTGGCTTACGATCCCCAAGCCAAAGCCGACGCTTTCGCTGACTATCCTGAGCGTACCTTATGTCCAAGAAATGACCCACAGGACGGTAACTTTTCTGAACGTGTTCGTCGGGAAGTGCGTCGTTTCCTATGCCGCCCTCCTGAGGACGCGGATCGACACCCAACCATTCGTCCCAGCGAAGTCCAAGGCGTACTCCAGCGTCTCAAACCAAAAAGGCGGCGAGGCTGGACGGGCTGACCCCCCTAATGCTCCGCCATCTTCCCTTCAACGCGGTTCTGTTCTTAACTAGGATTTTCAACATGTACCTCACTCCTGAGTACTTTCCACGAGAGTGGAGAGAGGCCCGTGTGATTTGCACATTGAAACATGGGAAAGATCCGGTTCACAACTCCAGCTACCGATCCATTACCCTCCTTTCCAACCTCACCAAAGTTCTCGAGAGATTTATTCTCACCCGCTTGTCCCCAATATTGGGAGACATTCAAGCCATTCCCGCCCATCAGTTTGGTTTTTGTCCTGGGCACTCGACAAACCAACAGCTGCCCTGGGTTTCCAGCAAGGCGCCTTCACTGCTGCGGTTTCTTTGGATGTCGAGAAGGTCTTCTCTACGACATTGCACGCCGGGCTCCTTTACAAACTGATCCACCTGGGGCTCCCAACACAAATGGTCAACATACTACACAGCTTCTTGCGACACCGCACATTCCAAGTCACAGTGGCGGGGAAAACATCTGCACTCAGAGCAGTGAGAGGCGGATTCCCCGACGGCTCTGTACTATCCCCCACCCTATTCAACGTCTTTATGGAATATTTCCCAACAGAGCCACGAGTCGTATTGGCACAATACGCTGACGATGTGCTTCTGTTCTGCAAAGACAAACACATCTTCAGAGCCTTCAACACCTTACAAAGACATCTCCGTCTCATACAGCAGTGGTATAGGCGTTGGCGGATGTCCGTTAATCCGGAAAAAAGCTACGCCATACTTTTTACAAAGCGCCACACCCCCGCAGACTGCCCCGAATTCAGCTATGGAGGTCGCCGCATAGAGTGGACAAACTGTGTCCAGTACCAAGGTGCTAACTTAGACAGGGTCTAACTTATCGCCAACACATCAGGGACCGAGCGGCGAAGGTACAGGGAGCAATTACTTCCCTGTATCCAAAGCTGGGGTCAACCTCGGTGCCAGTTGGCATGAAGTTATACCTCTTCCGAGCGCTGGTAATCCCGGTTATGCTTTATGCCTGCGAGATCTGGGGCATGGCCGCAGACAGCTGGCTAGCATGGCTCCAACGTGCACAGAATAGAGGACTCAGGTCTATATATTCTGTGGGACGTTATTCTCCTACCAGATTGCTTCACGAGGGCTCGAGTCTTCCATACGTGGAGGATGAAATTAGGCGCCGGGCATCAAAATTGTACGCAGGTTTAACCAAACAGAGAAGCGCCCTTGTCAGTTCCCTGGGAGATTATTACCCCACAAGACGTCGTTCTAGACAGCACCGGTCACCCCGCATGGCTTGCGGGCATTCGAGATAACCTAGGAGCTAATCCGAAAAGCAGCTAAAGCTGAGCTCCACATATTCCTTCCAAGCTGCTTGGCATCAAAATTGTTCCCCAAAGCAAAAACAAACAAAAACACCAGTGTGCAAGGTGTTGCATCCTGTCCTTGAACCCCCAGGTACATCTTGTAACCTGATAAATAGCATCATTCTAAAAACCCACATTCCACCCTACAATATCGTGAAATCTAACTTACCTGCGGTAAAACCCTTAACGGGTGGGCACGTAGCAAAAATCTTCTAGCTATATACAGCCAGTCAGCACCACATGGCATGGCATGGCATGGGTGCTTCTTAAATAAGTTAATTTGCTTTATACCTGAAGATATCTTCCCACGAAGACACTAGCGGTAGGAAAAATCAAAATTAGTGATCAAAGTTTCGTAGCTTGACGTATTGCTACACTTAATCGAAAAGATATTAAGTATGTGTAAACTTGCATGTAGGGCTTCTTGAACTCCCTCCAGGACCCGACTGGAGTAGGTATGGGATTTGCGATCCCGGAATCCCGAGCCACATTATCGATTGGGTTTTTCTGAATGGTGAGAGCGCCTTTGCCGAACACTCAAGTAACTTTGGTCTACAACCGTGTTTGACACTTACACTATTTCTTCCTGATCACTCAGTTTATCTTGTTACGCTAGCCTGACAACACGATATCTTGTAGTGCTGTGTTCGTATCCGTTCATAAAGGTCAGTCCCCAGGAGCTCACCCAGGGGCCTACTGCGGTAGATACGGGAATTGGCGATCCCGGGGTCCCAGCCAACAGTCTCCCTCGTGTGGGCTCCTCCTCGTGGTTGAGGGAGATAGACAACAGGCCCACCCACGCGTAGGGCGTGCGTGGAGACCCGTACTGGTGGAAAGGTTCGTCCTGGTGTTTTAGGGATGCCCAACTGAGCTCGTTGCAGTGTTCTTCTGAATTCGGGGAGGGTGCACATTTCTATTACACTACTTTGGTTTCTGCTACACCTAAACGGGAGATTATAGACTAACCTACCCCTAATCAATCGGCCAAGACTAGGTATTGTATCGAACTCCAGGGTGAGTGGGGCGGGGAGCTCGCTATATCCCCTGTGTAGCCCTGTTATCCTAGTGGGATGACCCCTTGTTGGGCTTCCTGGTGGGTGGGGAGCACTGGGGGATGAAACTTAGTCCAACTATTATGGTAAACCCTACCTTAAAAAAATTAAAAATTGTGGTAGTAATGGAAAAGAAGTAGTCGAGTCCTGTGGTGCTCGCTACTTGGTAGTCAGTCGACTGATGAAGGCCAGAGGTTTACGACAGTGAACCCTTTTACCATCCAGAGGGGCTTAGACACAATTGCTGGTCCTGTCAAATCCTGTGTACGATCGCGAATCGGCGATCTGTCACCCAGGCAGCATCATTATTAAAGGTGAGCATGCTAGGCAGTTGTCCTATCAGCGTTACGATACATAAGACCCTGAACTTCTCGCGTGGTGTGGCAACCACCCGTGCGTTGGACGGTATGTCCAACGAGGAGATCCAGGAGAATCTGTAAGACCAGGGAGTTACTTGTGTGTACCGAGTCCAGCGCAGAGAACGTGGAGAATTGTTGCATACTCGTACCCTGTTCCTTACTTTAGATCGTGTAGACCTTCCTCAAAACATTAAGGCAGGATATGGGAGTATTGAGGTTAGGCCCTATATACCAAACCCCCCTCGGTGCTATGTGTCAGCATTTTGGTCACACTAGTCAACTGTGTAACGGATCTCCAGCATGCGTCAACTGTGGTTTGGCATTACACGATGACGAGTGATCCTCACCCATTAAATGCATCAACTGTGCCAGGGGGCATTCATCTAGTTTCAGGAACTGCCCACGATTTGTGGAAGAAAAGGCAACTCAGGAAATCCGGTTTAAGGGAAGCTATCCTTCTCGGATACCCAGAAACTCCTGAGTACTCGTCTGCCCTCCGGGCCCAGGTCCTGTGGCTATAGCTCTGTCTTAGCTAAGCACGTTCCAAGAAGGGAAATCGCAAAGCATACCTGCGCTATAGGTGAGGCTACCATCTCTGATAGAATTCTTGTTCCTACACAAGTACTGAAGCCTACAGAAACATCACCAGCGTCGGCAACTACATCGCTTAAATGGACGAAGGAAACTAAAACCTCAGCCCCGTCCCCAGCCAAACCGTCGACTTCACATCTAAGTATGACAAGCCCGTAGTATACGATCCACCGCCAAAGGTCTTTAAGACCAGCTACCAAAGGACAGATTTCCTTAAGGATTCGACCCGTATCTCCAGAAAGAACACAGGCTGTAGGACATTCCGAAGCTCTTCTTCTGAGGAGATTTCTGGTGATGATTGTGATCGACGACTGTCATCTTCGTCGATCTCTGTGTCCAATCGATTAGAAGCCCTCGAACCTATTTAGGGAAAGGGGCCTCCTCTGACGAAGATATGGACCAAGACTATATGGTCCATAATGCACGAGAAGCAACGGAGCGGCAAGATAAACCGGATGTGAAAGGTGTTAGCCCTACACCGAAGAAAAAGGGTAAATTGATTCGGCCACCGTTGAAGTCGTCTTAATGTACATCAACTTTTACATCTTATTTCCATAGTTCCAATGGCTATCCTACAATGGAGCATACGAGGTTTAAGAGCACATCGTCCAGAACTGGAACTTTTTCTCAGTAAGTATAACCCCTTGTTGGTATGCTTACAAGAGACTAAGCTACGACCACAAGACAATTTTAAAATCAGCCGCTATACACCACTGAGGTGTGATATTGAACCAGAAGAGGGCATTCCTGCTCACGGGGTAACAATGATACTCCTCAGGGATGACATATTTGTACATCCGTTACAGCTACAAACTGACATCCAATCTGTAGCTGCAATGATTAACCTGCCATCAATTGAATTTTGCATTTGCAATGTATATCTACCGCCATGAGATGACCTCTCGTCAACTGACCTTGAAGATCTGGTTTCCCAGCTATCAACAACTTTTATCATAGTGGGAGACTTTAATGCCCATCACCCACTTTGGGGCTCAAATCGGGAATCTTCGAGAGGCAACTTCATTGCAAAATTCTTGGTTCTCCTGAACACCGGAGAGCCAACGTTCCTTTCAGACGCCTTTACCACCTTTTCGCACATCGATTTGGCAGTGTGTTCATCCCAGTTAGCGGCATCATTAGAGTGGAATGTTATCTTTGATTTACATTCCAGTTACCACTTCCCATGTCTTCTTGGTCTCTTAGCACAAGATGTGTCTCCCTCGCGTATCCCTAGATGGCGCTTTGATCGTGCCAAATGCAACCTGTACACCCAGTTGGCTGTCTGATTACAACGAGCACGATTCTGTGAATGGTTTACTTGATCATCTCATAGAGAAATTTCTTTCAGCTGCAGAACAAGAACAGTCTGCTCCATGTTCGGCTGCCAAACGCGGTGGATTTCCTGTCCTATGGGGGACCAACGACTTCCGGAATGCTATTCGTACCCGTAGACCTGCTCTGAGAGTATTCCAACGACACCCTACGCTAAGTAATCTAATTGAGTACGAGAAAGCGCGTGCAAAGACTAGGGAAATAATTAAAGATAGCAAAAAGACCTTATGCAACAACTGTATAATCTTTTAACAGGCGTATGCCTTCTTCTGTTGTATGGTATAGGTTAAGACGCGTGGCCGGAAAATCAACCCACCTGCCGTTTGTGGTGGCTAACACCTTCGGCTGTGCTTTCGCTCAGGTGTCTGGCTCAAATAATTATGCTCCTGAGTTCTTATCAATTAAGACTCAAGTAGAATCTCAAGGTTTCGCGTTACGTTTCAGAAACCTTGAAGATTATAATCGCCTCTTCACCTTGACAGACCTAGAACACGCTCTTTCATCAACGCTACTGACAGCACCAGGATCGGACGGAATCCACGTTCAAATGTTACATCTCTCACCTGAAGGTAGGGCATTCCTGCTCGAGGTCTATAACCGTCTTTGGGTTGATGCCACGTTTCCTCACAAGTGGCGAGAAACCACCATTATACCTATCTTGAAAGCTAGCAAGGACCGTCACCTCCGTTCTAGCTATCGTCCTATTTCCCTCACCAATTGCGTATGCAAGGTGATGGAACGCATGATAAATAGGCGGTTGGTATGGTGGCTGGAAATGCACAACCCACTGAATAACATCCAGTGCGTTTTTCGACGACGCCGTTCAACAGTGGATCATCTTGTGTCCATGTCGACACAGATTATGAACGGATTTCTTAAAAACTGTCAAAACGTCGGAATATTTTTTGACCTCGAAAAAATTATGATACGTGTTGGCGGGCAGGGTTGCTACATACTCTGCACACCTGGAATATACTTGGACGCCCACCACTCTTTCTTCAGGGATTCTTGAAAACCGCGTATTCAGAGAAAGGTTTGGCTCGGTTTTTTCGAATCTTTTTGTTCAAGAGAACGGTGTACCACAGGTATCCGTAAAAAGTGTTACGTTGTTTGCTACTTCGATTCATTCTATCTCGAAATGTGTACCTCCGGAGGTCCCGTCATGCCTATTTGTAGACGACTTTGCCGTATACTGTACATTTCAGCGCACACCGTTTTAGTGCGCCGTCTACAGACCACCTTGGACAACCTGAAGAATTGGAGTTTAAAAAATTGATTCCGATTCTCCATTGAGAAAATAATGTGTGTTAACTTCTGGCGTCAGTAGAGTCGACTACCTCCAAGGCTTCGTCTAGGCGCTGATCTACTACTTTCTGCAGATGAGGCGAGGCTCCTTGGATTGATATTTGATAGAACACTTAGTTGGTCGTCGCATATAGCACAACTGAAAGCACGATGTGACCGATCTTTAAATATCTTACGGGCACTAAGTGGAAAATCGTGGGGAGCGGATCGTACAGTGTTATTGCGACTTTATCGCGCACTCATCCGTTCCAAATTAGATTATGGTAGTATCGTTTATGGCTCAGCACGACCACCTGTGCTGAAGAGATTAGACACAGTCCATAATTGTGGCTTACGTATAGTATTTGGGGCATTTCCAACGAACCGAGTTATAAGCCTGTACGCTGAATCTGCAGAACCTCATCTGCAGTGCAGGCGCAACATGTTATTAGCAAATTATGGCTGTGGAGTTATTGCATGCCCACACATCCATCGTTTACACCGTTCTTTAACACCTTAATGGACGTGCGTTATAGGAACAATTCTATTAAACCAAAGCCACCTGTTTTCGTTTCCGGGAGCTCCTTAGACAGCTTGATACTGAAATGCCCTAGATGTATCCTAGGGGGGAGAGGAGATACTCTCCTTGGTTTTGCAGAGCGTCCAACGTTGATCTGGGCATGACTAAATATGATAAATCTACCATGTGTATGTCTAGTATCCGGACATGTTTTTTAGAATTTTTATCGCGATATGAGGACCTTTTTATAATGTATACTGGTTGTTTGCGCTGTGATCGTCATGTGTTTGTGGGGCGCATGAATATTTTACTTGGCGCCGGTTATGCGGCAAACTGGTCATGTGACTCACCAGCGTGCAAGAAAGTAGTCTTTTTCCGGTTACTTAGTCAGACATGTTTGAGACAAAAACATTGATCTGATGTGTTTTGTTGTGTGGCTGAGTGCAATGTTGTTGCAATGCAAAGACGTTTTTAGTTTATCTAAATGTTAATGTATTGTCTTCTTTATGATTATTCATATAACAAATGTAGCGTGTGCAATAAATTTATCCAGAGATATGAATACAGCTCTATCGAGTACAGTCCACAAAACATTTTCCTTGATTTCTGCTAAAATCAAGTGGTCCTCCGAATTAAATTAATCACGACACGAACATTGGTCCTTCACGGGCGGATATTATTGTGCATCGCAACAGTTTCTTCTGCATGGATTCAGTTGGTCCCAGTACGCCAGACATCGGGATCTACACAGCAGATTATCAGTATTTCATTCGCAACGACACAGTAGCCTGCATCGCAACATATTTCAGGTCAGAACATTCCTTTTCTTTCTTTCTCTACTTTAAGCAAATCTCATAACCATACAATATGGAGCAGGATTTGAAAGCTCTTGTCAAATGAAGGGGTATAATTAAAAGAAAATTTACATTTTTTCGAAAATTTCTTGATGAATTACCAGAACAGATCAACATTTTCATATTGAGAGCTAATTCCGATAACTTAAGTGAAATTTGGGACAAATATGAAGCTATTCAGACCCAAATTGAATCTCTTGTGGAAGCGGAAACTGAATTAGATATGCACGCAGAACACGAGGAGGAAACAAGAAACAGTTACCTCGAATTAAAAGCTAGGTTAGCTATATTAATACAGGATCATGAACAGCAAGAAAATGGTTCTGGACGTTCGCAGCACACAGTGCAGTCGCAATCGTCACAAGCAGCTAAAGCTATCAAACTGACTGTGATACAATTACCTAAATTTGAGGGTGATGTCACTCATTTCAAACATTTCTATGACACATTTGCAAGCTTAGTGGTAAACAACCAAGCTTTAGGTGCTATTCAGAAATATCACTACTTACTTTCCTCTCTCAAGGGACAAGCTCATTCACTAATACAGAACATACCTGTCACTAGTAAAAATTTTGATGTAGCATGGGAGCTCATATGCTCACGCTATAACAATACAAGATTAATAGCTACAGCTCATATAAAAAATTTATTAGCACTACCAGTAATGCATAAGGAAACAGTAAATGAACTACGTACCTTGCTCAACCATTTTCAAAATAACTTGAATGCCATTGAAGCATTAAAACTTCAAGTGCCTTTGCATGAAATTATTTTAATGCAACTTCTCTTAGAACATTTGTCTGACACCAAACGCAGAGAATGGGAGAGTAAATTAGATTCTCAAAACTTCCCTTCTTTGAAGGATCTTATGCAATTTTTAGAAGTAAGAGCACACTCTTTTGAATTACTTGCCAACACTGCATGTAACAAGACGGTAGTTAAGCCTAAGACTGACTTGCACTTTGCTAAGCGCAACAGCAGAGACAGTAAACACCCTTACATATCCACGAGTGATAGTGTATGTCCATTTTGTCAGTGCAATCACATGCTACATAATTGTGATGACTTCAAAAATCTTAATGTGCATAAGCGTTGGACTTTCATTAAATGCAAGCGCTTTTGTGCCAATTGCTTTGCTCCTAATCACATATCAAGTAAATGTGATCGTGCCTCATACTGCAATTGTGGCTCATTCACTCGCAGCAAGTTGCTTCATGATAGTAACTGAGAAAATGCTTCACATGCAACTTCATCTAGTCCTGTAAATGATTCTACTAGAACAATTGACGTGCCATCTAGCTACTGTTCTTTTAAACCAAAATCTATACAGCAGGTTTTGCTTGCCACCGCACTAGTGCAAGTGGAAGACAGATATGGCAATTTCATACACTGTAGAGCACTCCTCGACTCTGCCAGTCAATCCAATTTCATAACTGCAGATCTTGTGAAGCGCTTACAGCTTAAGAACATGACAGCTGATACGCCTATCAATGGTATAAATGGCACCATTTCTACGGCTACACACCATGTTCAGGTCAGTCTGAAATCTATGGTACATGATTTTAAGACTAAAATTGAATGTCTAGTACTTCCTCGTATAACAGGAAAACTACCTTCCACACATATCATTTTGTGCAACTGGAATATTCCTTCTAGCATTTCATTTTCAGATCCTAGGTTCAACATTCCTGATGAAGCTGAAATCCTAATCGGAAGTTCCTTATTCTTCGAGTTATTGCATGGGAAAACCTTAAAGAAACAAGGACATCCTATAATAGCCAGCACAGCCCTCGGTTGGATAATATCAGGCCATATTCCAAGGTCATCATACAAGTACAAGGCAAAGTCTTCGCCTCAGCATAATTTCTTCATCAGCACTGATAACCTTGACACACAGTTAAGACGTTTCTGGGATTTGGAAGAATTTCCTCAGCATGTTCTTACTAAGGAGGAAAAGGAGTGCGAAGAATATTATGTAAAAACAACCACTCGTAATGCCGATGGTAGCTTTACAGTTCGTCTACCCGTCAAGGAGGACAAAAATCGCTTAGGTGAATCTAGACAGCAAGCCATCAATCGCTTTATGCACTTAGAACGAGGTCTTCAAAACGACATCACACTTAAAGAAGATTACACTCAATTTCTCTCTGAATATGAATCCATGGGGCACATGAAGCAAGTGTGACCACCAAAGGAAGGCGAACCTTGTCACTATCTTCCGCATCATTCAGTTTTCAAACCTTTGTCTACTACTACTCGCACCAGAGTTGTATTTGATGCATCTGCGCATTCATCTTCAGGACTATCCTTGAATGATGTGCTGAAGTTAGGTCCTATTATTCAGGATGGCCTTATCTCCATAATTTTACGACTCAGAACTTATCGCTATGCATTCTCAGCTGACATTTCTAAGATGTACAGGCGAGTGAAAATGCACCCTGATGATCAAGATCTTCAAAGAATAGTATGGCGAGAAAACAAAGATGAACCTATCAAGGACTACGCTCTTACTACAGCCACATATGGTACCAAACCTGCTACCTTTTTGGCCATAAGGACTTTGGATCAACTAGCTTCAGAGGAAGAGGCTAAATATCCACTAGCTTCTCAAGCTATCCGTGAATCCTTCTGCGTAGATGATTGCGTATGTGGTCATAATGATCTACAGCAAGCTTTACATATTCAGAGGCAGCTACTTCAGATGTTAGACACTGGTGGCCTTCCACTTAGGAAATGGTGTTCTAATCATGAAGAAATTTTAAAATCCATTCCACCGGAACACAGAGAGACACAACTTCCACTTTCTTTGGATATCAGTGAAAATGTGCATGCTCTTGGTCTCCTCTGGCATCCTGGAACAGATCAATTCCAGATAGAAGACAATCCATCTCTTCAGGATAATCTAAATTCTAGCTGCACCAAACGAAGCATACTTTCTGTCATATCATCTATTTTTGATTCGTTAGGCCTAGTGAGTCCTATTGTCATAAATGCCAAGATGTTTCTACAATCTGTTTGGTTGGAAAAACTCGGTTGGGATGAATTGATATCATCTCACCTCATCCAACAATGGCTAAATTTCTGCGAGACATTGTCCATCATTCATGCTATACGTATTCCAAGACACGTCCTAATCACAGGTACATTAAGGGACACACAAATACACGGGTTTTGCGATGCCTCAGAAAAGGCATATGATGCCTGTATTTATCTTCGTTCTATGAACAGCTGCAATGAGGTGAAAACCAGACATTTTGCTCCAAATCCAAGGTTGCACCATTAAAGAAACAAACCATTCCTCGGCTCGAACTTTGTGGTGCTTTACTACTCCCTAAGCTTTACAAAGTTGCAGCTAACCTTAAGCTGCAGGCTTCATAGAACTATCTATGGACGGACTCTATGATTGTTCTAGCATGGATTAAATCCAACCCACACAAATGGAAGACTTTTGTTGCCAACAGAGTTTCACAAATACAAGAGTTATCAGAAAGTACTGCTTGGCGATATGTAGCTACTCAAAATAATCCAGCAGATCTCATTTCAAGAGGAGTTTCAACTGAACCTCTTGCCTCAAATGACTTGTGGTGGAAAGGTCCTGATTGGATCTCACAACCCTTTGCATCTTGGCCAGAACAACCCAAACGCGTAGATATTCAAGATGCCACTGAGCAACGCACTTCTGCATGCTTGATGGTCACTACAGAAAGTGATGCTATCATTTCTCGTTTTTCAAAGTTATTACGCCTGCAGAGAGTGACAGCATACATGCTGAGATTTGCATTCAACTGTAGAAACAGCAACACGAGACGGCAAGGTCCTCTCTCAGCACTTGAGCTTCAACCGTCATTGCACTGCTGCATTAAACTTGCTCAACAATTAGCTTATATCACAGAGTTAACAGAACTTAATGATAAAGGACACGTTCCTACTAAAAGCTCATTGAAATCTTTGCATCCATTTGTCGACAATGGAGGTTTACTCCGAGTAGGGGGAAGAATTGACAAGGCTGAAATTCCCTTCCAGTCAAGACATCAGCTCATCTTACCAAACTAATTATTGAAAGTGAACATGTTATACTTTTGCATGCCTCCAATCTGATACTTACCTCTTCTCTTCGACAGCGGTATTCGATACAGAGATTAAGGGAAACTCTTAAGTCAGTCCTACACAAGTGCTTGCCGTGCTTCAAACTCAAGGCCAAGGGAACTCAACAATTAATGGGCAATCTACCTAGCTACAGAGTGACTCCAGCGAGACCCTTCCTACGAGTTGCAGTTGATTACGCTGGTCCATTCTTCCTACGTTATGGCTCGCCTCGCAGCAAGATTCAGGTGAAGGCCTACATAGCTATCTTTGTCTATTTATCCACAAAGGCAATTCACATTGAGTTGGTTTCAGACATCATTTCTGACGCTTTTGTTGCTGCCTTACGAAGGTTGACGGCTAGACGAGGATTGTGTAAAGAGACCCTAAGTGACAATGGCACAAATTTTGTAGGTGCTAACCACAAACTTAGAGAACTTAGACTACTTTTGCAATCTCGCAAGCACCAAGAGATTGTACAAGACTACGCTTCATCTAATGAATGCACATGGCATTATATACCACCCAGCTTACCCCACTTTGGAGGATTACATGAGGCTGCAGTGAAATCTATGAAATATCATCTTCGTAGAGTAATAGGTACACAAGTACTGACCTATGAACAATTAACCATATTACCAATTCAAATTGAGGTTTGCTTGAACTCCCGTCCATTGCTACGCCTTACTGATGATCCTTTTGACATTTCCTACCTTTCTCCAGGTCATTTCCTCATTGGAGAACCATTAACTTCCATACCATCACCTGGTTCTGACAATCTGAATCAGTTACAGAAATGGCAACAGCTCCAAGATCGTCTACAACATCTGTGGCGGCGGTGGTCAACCGACTATCTACATTCACTCCAGCAGAGGCAAAAGAGGTCCAGTTCCAGTGAAAATCTTAAGGCAGACACCATGGTCCTGCTAATGGAAGAAAATTCATCTCCTCTGCATTGGGAACTTGGAATCATCACTGAAACTTATCCTGGTGGTGATGGTTTAGTGCGGGTAGCTATAGTGCCAACTTCTAAGGGTGAATATAGGCGTCCCATTGTGAAACTGTGTCCTCTGCCAGTTCAAGAACACCAGTGATATTTTCAAAGTGTGCCTATGTTAAATTAAAAAACTGTTCAGTTTTTTGGGCCCCAGTATATTTGCGCCATGATCGTCATGTGTTTGTCGGGCGCATGAATATTTTACTTGGCGCCGGTTATGCGGCAAACTGGTCATGTGACTCGCCAGCGTGCAAGAAAGTAGTCTTTTTCCGGTTAGTTAGTCAGATATGTTTGAGACAAGAACATTGATGTGATGTGTTTCGTTGTGTGGCTGAGTGCAACGTTGTTGCAATGCAAAGATGTTTTTAGTTTATCTAAATGTTAATGTATTGTCTTCTTTATGATTATTCATATAAGAAATGTAGCGTGTGCAATAAATTTATCCAGAGATATGGATACAGCTCTATTGAGTACAGTCCACAAAACAGTTTCCTTGATTTCTGCTAAAATCAAGTGGTCCTCCGAATTAAATTAATCACGACACGAACACTGGTAGCTCCAAGAACTCAAATGGCGTTAGTTGTGCTTACGTGTGTGGAACCAAACCGTATACATTCGTATTGCACACTAGCACTTCCATTTTTACTACAGAGCTTTATGCAATATACTGGGCCATTTTACAAGTACGTCGACGAAAGTTGGGGTCTGCTTAATCCTTAGTGATTCCCTTAGTGCACTTCAAAGCCTACGACAGGTGTACAACTACACCCTATTGTGCAGCATAACCAGGATGCCCTCTGCTTTTTACACCATTCTGGCGTTAGCGTGGTGTGTGCTTGGATTCCTGGTCACGTAGGCTTGCGGGGGAATGAAATGACGGATTCGGCAGACAAGTCGGCTACCATGAAGCCCAGGGTTCGAGAACCATCTGTGATATTGGAGGATTTTAGAGCCGTGTTGCGGAGAGCTGTGCAAACCTGCTGGCAGGAAGAGTGGTCCGCTCTCCGCAATAATAAACTTAAGTGTGCGAAAGAACTTCCGATTCCCTGGGACATCTCCTGTCGTTCATCTCGTCGCGAGGAGGTGAGTTTGGCTCGGTTGCGTATTGAGCACTGCTTTTCTACTCATAGTTTTCATTTTAAAAATGAGCCGGCTCCACTGTATCCGTTTTGCAATGAAGCGTTATGTGTACGACACGTACTGATGGAGTGTTTTTCCCTACCACACCTTAGGACGTCTCTGCAGCTGCCGACCAGCTTTGCAGAAATGCTCGCGGACGATAATCATGAAGTGGAGAAGGTTTTGAGTTTCCTTTCTAGATTAGACTTTAGGATTTAGCGAAGATAATGTTTGGTATTTTAGATGGATATTTCCTTCTTTTTTATTTTTATGTGCATATATTATTTGTAAGTTTATTTACATTTTTATATTGGTTTAGAGAAATTTATATCTGGCTTTTGCCATGACTAGTTTCTTTGAAAAGGGCGCTGATAACCTCTTCAGTTGAGTGCCCTTATACTCATTATCATTCATTCCCTGGGAGCTGCCGTTGCATGAGTTGGCACTCCTGTCTTTACATTGGGAAGTGTGACTCTTGAGGTGGGTAAGGCCAGGGTTCTCACTTAAGCTGTAGTGGCTTCCAGGATGTGAACATGCCATCGGATAGGTTTCCAATGGTGGGGGATTATATCGCAATACCGATTTAACCAAAACAGCACTAAAATAAAATGGCAGTAAAAGAGGTAGCTGAGTGTAAAGCAAGGCCGCTGGATCTCCAGCTCTGACGTTTTGCGGCTGCGGGAGTTGGAGAGGAAAGGTTAATAATACCAACATATAATAATGAGTTATTGAAAAAAAATACCATCAGAATTATCTTTAGAACGAAAATATAGGAATATATTAGCTTTAAACTTGGAAATCCAAGTTGTAATTTCATTATTATGCAAGATATTCGTTACATCAATGTATTCAAATATTTCTCACACCTTTTACGAGCACTAACTGCTTCTATTGGTAGTACTGGGAGTCTGTATATCCGCTGTCGTGGTCAAGAAGTTAAAACTGTCCTCTAGCGCCAATCAGCATTGTCGCTGCTAGGCGTGGCTTCCAAATCCAACACCGCGTTTTCGCTGCAATTTTGTGTGGACCACGTGGCTTTATACTGGTCGCCAAACTAGAATGTGATTAACAGTTAGTAACCACATGGAATAATGGTCTAAATAAATGGGAGGGAATGAGTACGTCATAACGTTTGTCATAGTAAAGATTAAAATGATCAATTAGAGTCGAAACGTTTCTATGGCAACGTTAGACGCTAAACCTTGGTTGTCGATATTCTAACACGTGCTTAAGCATGACATGCGGGCGAGCGAGTTACGCAAACGCTGCAATATTCATAATACCTTGGTTTTTGTTTCTCTTGCTCATAACGCTGCATAAACAGAATATCCTCACATATGCAAAAGTTAGAGATCCTGTACTGGCAAGCTACTTTGCACCTTATTTGTGGCAATGTGCCTTGGTTTACGTGTGCCTGAGTTCGTGTATCTGAGCGCGTGTTGTGATCATTTGCAATTGTGTTAATGAATGTTTAATTATGTCAAAATATAGTGACAAGCAGAAACCTGAACGTGCTAGGGGAACCAAATAAAACTGTATTTGGTAAAGGTATTCCAATTAAAGGACACACGGGAAATAATATGCTCTGTGCGAGAATACTTCGATGAGCAGAAATTGAAAGGGGAGTCTATTATTCCATTCTCTAAGGTGCATGATAGGACTTCACGTGCGTAGGTATCAGTAAGGGCATTAAGGTTAAGATTGGTAAAGCAAAGTATTTTAAAGAAGAAATTTAGACATTGGGGTATAAATTAGAAAGTCTCTGGAAAAATTATGTAAGCGGCATTTTTCCACTTCAATAAGCATCAAAATGTCACAGGTGTGCCTCTTTTGTTACGATTATCTTTACATTGATGTGCTCTTGCATACTCTAGCGTTTTAAGCGGCATCGTCGCATCTTTCTCCGTACGAAATGTCAATCACTTTCTAGATTGGCGACCAGTATAGTTACCTTTGGTACTTGTGCCTGGTGAAGTTTGTTTACTATTTTGTGCGTGCGCGAATTCCCATTTGTAGTATCTGTAAGTCTTATCGTCGCTATTATAGTAATATGGCTACTGGTTAGTCAGAATTCAAGAAAAAATCGGCTCTTATGAGAGCCAAAGTCGTGAATTTGTATTCAGGCTTCGGAAGTACTTCGAGAAGGAACGAGACAATTGTGGACCTCTACTACCTGTTACCAAAGTGTTGGAGTTTGAGACGCCTTGAAGATAAGAAAAACCATCGTGAAGACCACGACCAAGGAAAAGTGCCCAGCTGATTTAATTTCGCCGCCTCTAGTTCTGCCTAAACCGGGAAAGCAAAGGCCACGAGGCAGCCTTAAAGCTTCGCTTAATGCTATAAGGGTATAATGCGACATGTGCATCAATATTATATGAGAAAGGAATTTCCCACTCGTGTGAATTTGCTGTGTTCTTTAACGGAAGCTGGCTTATTCGACGGCGGTGAAACCAGCATAAGTACTGACAGAAGTAGGTTTTATGTTTAAAAAATTTTAAGACAAGCTTAGGAAGACGACGGCATAGTGGAAACACGTGTGAAGGAGCTAGTAATTTCATTCACCCAAGATGACAACGACTCCAGTGATGAGGCCGAAGATGTGGATATTTGCGAGGATTGCGGCGTCTTCCCACTGGACCGAGTGTAAGTTGCTCAATAGCCAATTTCAGTAAACATAGCTTTTTGTTATTTCTTTTCCAGCATATGGTATATTGTCTCCATATGCAACTATTCTGGGATCATGTATATGCAAATTTTCCACGTACATTTACGAAGTAACGATCTGCAAATTCGTGAAATATTTAAAATATGCATGTTCCTCTGCTTGAAATTCCCCCTAAAGAACTGGCAACAGCGCGATTTCCCCTCTCGAGAGCTGTCAAAGCCGGAGAACGGACGGCCGAACTGAAGTTGTTACTACATGATTATAGCAAGGACGGAAGAAGGTAGATTATTTACGACTTCAATCCCTTTGTTATTCAAAAGGGACTGGACGTCATTGCGGGGTCAATGAAATCGTGTATTCGATCAAGAAATAACACGATCCCGGTAGAAGTTAGTTCAGTGTCCCAGCTGCGAAAATGTTGAAAGCAAAAATGCTAGAGTAATTGCAAGCAGGAATGAACATAAGGCGGTGCTAGGCGTGGTTGTTCTCGTTGACTAGCCAATGAGTGCGACGTTATACAGTTAAAACACGCCTACCGGATCGCTATGCCGAACCCTACGCTAATTTCTTTCCGTGCTCAAAATATACTAATTACATAATTAGTTTGCTTTTCTCATGACACACAGCAGTTTTTTTCTGATGGTGACTGATCAAATCCCATGTTTGTAGGACATTTGGTTTCGGAGATAGGGAAAAATAAAACATTTTAGCGGAAAGATAAGAATCGTTAATGGTCTGTGAAGAAAAACGGACAGGTTCTGATGCATTTTGCAACTTGCATGCAATAGAATGGTGATCTTTTAAGAGTGCAAAAATCTTTTCAAAGCTAAAAATATCGCTTAGCATACCTAGTACATTGACATAAGCAAGTCATATTATTTTTTTATCTGTATTGTATTCTTTTCTTTCCCTTTCAGAAAGTTGTCAGTTGAAGTTTACGAACGTACCAATTCCGCGCAAAGTCGAAAACTGAGGGCAAAAGATTGTGCGTAAGTGCTCATTCTTTGACAAACACTGTTAAAGAAATCAAGCAGTGGACTAATTTATAAGCTACCACGTTTATGTCTTCTGGAAAACGTCGAGCTGTGGGAAAAAAAGTGCTAAGATCTATTCCTGACGTCTTGAAAACTTTTGGGTTCAACTATAAGAGAGTCAATAATGGTCGCAAATTCCTACTTGAGAGGCGCGATATTGTTGCTGCGGTATAACATTTAGGCGCAAAATATACAACTTTAAAAGTTAGGTGATTACAGGTTCATCTTTTATTTGGATGAAACCTGGGTTGATCAAAATTCAATGCAGGAAGAATTATGTTTCAATAGTTTGTGTTGACTGGCTTTCGTATTTTTCCTGATATGGAATTTAAGGATAAGTTTGTATTGTAACTGCCACTGCGATATCGCAGTTCAGTTTACCCGCTAGGCGGATTCGATCAAAGAAACACATGCTCGCTGTGGAATTGGCAATGCCAAGAGAGCTCCGTCACTGCATTGGCCAAGCCCATTTTCATTCATGTTTTGCAGCTACGCTAGCCAGCTATTCAATACATTTGGAGTTGCAAGGACTGAACTGTTCGCGTGGTGTCCTTAAGACCTGCACATTGGACAGAAATGTCAACTGAGGAGATTTAAGAGAATCTTAAACAACAAGATATTGTAGCTGTGTATTAGGTGCAGCGTAAAGTGCAATGCGAATTGGTGCGTATGTACTCTGTTTCTGGCCTTTGGTTGGGTGGATCTCATGGTATGAGATGATGAAGGATGTTGTTTCATCATGATCATCATCATTGTCACCACCACCACCACCACCATGATCATGATCATCATCCATCAGTGATCAATCAGTAAGTGTGTTGTTTGTACACATGTATTCTAATGGTTTTCTCCTTTTTCAGAACATGCAGATTCAGAATCAGCTTATTGATGTGCAAAGTCATATAATGTTTTTGGGCGACAGTCAAGTAAGTAGCATATATTTCATATTGTTCGGTAAGATGCGATGACCTGACATGTGGACTCTAACAGATTTCAAGACAAGATCTCTTGAAGTTTGGATATTAAAATTAGTTTATTGACATTAAAATCCATAGGATACTTTTAATAATAATCAACCTGGAATATATTACTAGGTATATAAATAACAAAGAGCCATATATTATCTGCTTGCAAAAAGCAAAAACTGCTCCCTTTTTGTACTTAGAAACTCATAATACAAACTCTCTGCTTTTTCAATTTATTTTCTAATTTTCAATCTACATGGGACAGATTTGTTGTATAGCTTTTTTCTATAAACGACTAGTCTTGTCTCAGGAGACTCATTAACTACAGGTTGAGCTTAGACATTTTAAATACAGGAGACATTTGTGTACCAGCTGATTTTGAATCAATAAAGCCATTTGAATATTAATACTTAGGGGAAAACATAAATACAAAGGTAAATGCAGCTTAAAAGGGACATGTATGTGTGTCAAACTATAAAAATCTATGAACCCGGCCATATGGACTAACTTAGAAAACAATATGTTGTCAATTCTTAATTTGAAAATGCGTAAAAAACAGCAACTTTGAAACAAAAATTCATCAATCTTCAAAAGAAACAAGGACTAATTCCATATAAAAAAGAAGATTCATTATTCTCAAGTAATAAACCTAACAATGTAATGAATCAAAGAATATATATGTCTTTGTTTATATTGGTGTTATATCCAGTGTTTCATTTGTGGTTATAACATTTTATAAATATCCTGATGATGGGAGAGAAGCACACTCACGAAACGTTGATATCTAATCGTCTTTTCACCTGGCTTGTTTTCCGAGAAGAAAGTCAGCATATAATATAATATTTTTATTAATTTCTTATGAATGTGCTAAAAGTGCTGTGCATGCAAAATAAGTGATAATAATACATTATATTTAATTCAGTTTTATCATTGTTTAGTATCACTAATACGTCATTCTGACTTACATATTAAAGGAAAGTATCTTAAAATATTCCAGTGTTACTTATAATTTTAGAACTTAACTTTTGAAATTTGGCAGAAGGTTCCCAAAACGCAATTGTTTCTCATTTGAGAGTTGAGATCGTTCAATCTAGGGCATGTCACTTGTACATTGTGAAGTTTTTGTTTTCATGGAATTATGCCAAAAGTAAAAGTGAGTGACAAGGTAGGTTAGAGGGATGTCAGTGCAAGTTTGAAACAGATTTGTTCACTACATATGGTACAATTTTATATTGCAGAGCGAGTGAGAAAATGGTGAGTAGTGAAGAAAGTATTTGAATACTAATAAACACAAAGATGTCAAATTTAAATCCATGAAAAGTTTCTCCGCTTAAAAATTGTTAAGTAAATTTACAGGCAGTAATTGTACACCTCTCCTTTCATTTGCATAAGCCTTTCTAATGGGAGATATTCATTGTGGAAACCCACCAATCCTTAAAGATATAAACAATCCTTGTGGATAGTGCAGTTCTTTTCTTGTAAGTGTTGAAAATAGTGTTATGATAATTTAAATTTAAAGGCGTCGATTAATGACACTAAACGTAAGTGTTGTCTAGTGTCATTAATCGACTCCCTTTAAATTTAACTTATAGATAGCGTTTGGCAAGGCTACTTGTGTACACAAGGATCTTTGAAAGCTCTCCTAAGCCTTTGCTTTGTTCCCAAATTGATCACTGTTATGCATAACCAATATTATTGTTGTATGCTGTCTTAATACCTAAAATTCTAAAATGTACATGTAAGTCATTCAGAAAGGTTCTCCAGTAGAGCAAAATATGAGTGCATAAATACCATGGTTAGTTTTTCTATCCCAAATAGTTGGAGACAACTGCCATTGTGAAAGACAGGGTAAAGCTTTATGGTATTTGTTCTTTTGTAACAGAAGCAGCTTGTTCAACGACTTCGTGAAGAATCAGAAGCAAATTCAACAAAGAGTAAAATTGCAAGAACTCAAATTGGAAATTCATTTGGTCGTATGGGTTGTTCGAGGACAATTTCTCTTACTAATAATAATTCCAGTAATAGCCCTAAAAGTGAACCTATCTTAAAGGATAGAGATTCACCTCAAAGTTTCGGGGAGAGCAGAATAATGTAAGTAAAAATTTTCCAAACTTTTATTACTAGGCATAAATTCAGAATCATTACGCAGAAAATGAAGCTAGTTACAGTGAAGCAATGAATATTATACAAATATAACAATTTGCAATAAAAACTTCACTTAACTTAAGAAAATGGTGTTAATTCTTCTTTCTAATTGAATCTAATTGATATGAGTTTCACGAACTCTTGTTTGCATCTTCAATCAAAGATTTTCCTGTTGTTTGCTGTGACTGAAGATGCGAATAAGAGTTTGTGAAATTGATATCAATGAGAAAGAAAAATTAACACCATTTTCTTAAGTTAAGTGAAGTTTTTAGTGCAAATTGTTATATTTGTATAATAAATTCAGAAGGTAGATATGATGAAGTAATGTAATTTTAATTAGGTAAACACTAGCAATACATGGAGCTTCAAGTACGAGTTCGACTCAAACTATATTAGCTATTTAAGTTGATTTAGTAATAGAAACATTACTTTTAATTCATCAAGTGTAAACCTTTTACCTTAGCAAGCCTCATGTTTTGGAAATGAACACAATATTAATCAACAGTGAAAACTAGTATAAATTACCAATAAGTGTTTATACGAAGGTGAGTCAAAAAGTAATGCCTCCTACTTTTTTTCTCTTTTAATTGCCAAGAAAATTGAATTCAATTTACATAGCTTGAAAGCTACAACATTGACGATTAATTTGCCACTATTCAATATAATCTCCGTCCTTTTCTACAGTTTTGGTCCACCTTTTAACTAGGACATGTATTCCAGTGTGGTAAAACACACGGTCTTGCTTCATAAGCCATTGGCGCATGGAAGTTTTCACAGCCTCTTCATCTTCAAAATGAATCCCACAATGGGCTTCCGTTATTGGCCCTAATAGATGGAAGTCTGATGGTGCCAGGTGAGGGCTGCATGGGGGGTGAGGTAAGACTTGCCATCCCAGTTCCTCAATGTCTGCTGTGGTGTAACGGCCGGTGTGTGATCTTGCATTGCCATGCTAAAAAAGAACATCCGCCATAGCTTTTGTTGGGCAAACTTGGCAAAGACGTGCTTTCAGCTTTTTGAGAGTTCTGATGTTTTGGACGAATTTATTGTGCATTCCTGCTACAAAAAATCAATCATAAGCACACCCTCTTCATCCCAAAACATTGTCACCAACACTTTCCCTGCCAACAGCAGGGTTTTGAATTTTTTTTTTCTTTGGTGACGTATGATGCCATTCTATTGACTGCCTCTTTGATTCAGGTTCAAAAAAATGAACCCAAGTTTCGTCTCCAGTAATAATTTTTTCCAGAAACTCCTCTCCCTCTAAATTGAAGCGCTGCAAGTGTTTGGAGGCTATTGCTTTCCTTGTTTCTTTGTTTTGGGCGGTTAACATTCTTGGTACCCAACATGAACAAACTTTTGGGTAACCCAGTTGTTGAATAATCGTCATCACACTGCCTTTACTGAGGGAGGTAATGTGACTCAATTCACCTGTTGTTACCCGGCGATCACCAAAAATTATGTCATCAACTCGCTGAATGTTGCATGGAGTCACTGCAGTCACCAGCCTGCTGCTTCGCTTTTCATCTGCCAGTGATGTTTGCTCTTCAGCTTTATTACAGTGACGAACGCATTGTCTAACAGTGCTGACTTCTATCGTTGAATCACTATACACATATTTTAGCCTTTCGTGAATGCGAATTGGCGTTTCACCTTCCGCAGTAAAAAATTTAATCACAGAACGCTGTCTAATATGAAGGTCAATGTCAGCCATTTTGCAAGAGGATGCAGTGCTGCCACCTGTTGACCTAGGATGTTTCTACTGCTAGAATTAGAGAAGAAGGTTTGAGGGATTGTACCAAATCAAAGTTTCCACATAACTTACTTATTTAAGCAAAAAAAAAATAGAAGCATTACTTTTGACCCACCCTCATAAATTTCTGTGATTTCAGGCTGTAGTTTTGCATAGCAGATGGAATGCCTGTTTTATTGTATTGAATAACTGTTGTCCATCCACTCATAGTGAATGTTCTGTGAGAGTGAACATCTGAGGTTGTCTTACATGACACCATATCCTATGCTCTGAAATCTGGGTGTTAATGGATCACTGAGTAGTACCTATATATACTACAGCAAGGAACTGCAATTTGATGTACATCTGCTGAAGGAAGCATAATAGTTTATTTGACTGTCTAGTAGGCATGGAAATATTTTTGGTGTCGTGACACTTGAGTGTGCGTACAATATGGTCCGTAATATTTCGGAAGGTAAAAGATTTGCCTTTATTATTTAATGAGGCTTGTAAGTTATCCCTAGGTGGATATAAAGCTCTTCAGAGTACTTGAGTAGTGCAATCCAACTAACATAAACCTTGTTAAAGATAGTGTACGAGGGGCTGTCGTAAAGTTTTAATTATCTCCCAGTACTTTTTACGCTAGAGTGATGAAAATTTTTCAGTATTATCATTGATTCCTCCGGACATACTGTTGGTAGTTTCAGTGAATTGAGTCCTTTTGTATTTTTACAGTGAGTGCCAGAAGTGAATGAGATGTAAGATTGAGAAAATTGAGCCTCATAATGTGATGAACCTCTTGCATTTGAAGGGAGGAACTGCCCGGGAAATCCATGATGTGATGATGACTGTTTATGGACATGATTTCCCATGGTATGACACTATTGTGAGGTGGAAAAGGAATTTTCAAACTGGTCACATGTCCCTGACAGATGAGCCAAGAGCTGGTAGACTGTCAATGACAGACAATGCTGTCACAGTGAAGAAAGTGGAGTGTTTAGTACTGGAAGACAGACGAGCAACCAGCCAAATGATCATGAATGAGACACATCTTAGTTTTGGTAGTGTATAGGAAATTATCCATGACGAACTGCACATGTCTAAGGTGTCTGCACGGTGGGTTCCACGTTTGCCAACCCTTTTCCAAAAGCAAACACGGTGTGAACATTCAAAACAGATGTTGATGCTGTTGGAACAGAATGAAGGTGAATTGTTTGATTGTCTGGTAACCATGGATGAATCCTGGATTTATCAGTATGACCCAGAGACAAAATCCATGAGCATGGATTGGAAACATGCTGATTCCCCTCCTCCCTAAAAAAGGCAAAGGTGTAAGGTCATGCTTTCAGTTTTCTGGGACTGCCATTAAATTATCGTTACAGATTATCTTGCCAAGGGTCAAACCATCACTGGCAGATACTACTGCAATATTCTGGACAAGTTACAAGCAGCTCTGATTAAGAAACGATGTGGTATGCTCTCCAAAGGTGTTCGTCTTCTGGCGGACAATGCACCATCTTATTCCTCTCAAGTTGCAGTTGACAAAACAAGGGAATGTGACTTTGAGACCTTACAGTATCCGCTTTATTCACCCGAACTCACACCAAGTGATATTTTCTTGTTCCGGGAAATGAAGGATCCGTTGCGTGGTCTCTGATTTGACAACACAAATGATGTCATTAATGAAGTGGAAGTGTGGTTTAAAGCAAATTCTGCAGGCTTGTACAATCAACGTATTCGGAAGGTCAAGAAACGCTGGGAAAAATGTGTAAATTTGGATGTTGACTACATAGAGAAGAACTAACAAGCACATATCAACACAAAATCTCTATCACATTTTGAAGGGTGATACTTAAAACTTTACAACACTCCCAACCAAATCCCTGTAGGATGTTCTTCGTCACTTTTGCAGTGTGTGGTTGTGTGTTTTTGAGAAGAAACACAACACCTTTTGACAGCTGATAAATTTCAAATGATTTCACTTTCCTAGCAATCAGAAAACGAATCAAAGATCTGATTTCACAAGCGGCGGGATTTTCAATCAACACCAACATTGTAAACAAGCACAACATAGCATACGTGGCTGACAGTGATCTAACAATGGCACACGTTTCTTCTCCTTTATACAGAGCATCTACTGCGCATGTGCAGAACTGCGATTGCAGCGCTGCAGCAGAGATAAATTGAAACAGAACTTACTTTATGGATGCCCCTTATATTTCTATGGTTTTGCAGGACTGCAGCCAAGTTATATTTTTCTCCTTCAGGCTTTCAGTCATCTTAACTGTGTGGCCTACCTCAGTGTTATGAGAGTCACCACCACCTCTACCGCCACCGCCTTCTTGATACACTTCCACAGCATCTTTTTACATGAAGTTTTGAATTATGTTATAAAATTGCTTTGAGTCCCATAAAATTCTAATTTTCAAAGTTTTGAAAGCAATTCCTACTATTTAATTTGAAATATCTAAAGACTGTGTTTTTTACCTTTAATTTTTAAAATACGTTGCAGTTTGGGCTTCCATTTCTGTTGCAGAATTTTTTGGGTCATAGTACAATAATCCTCATCTTTTATTAGACTTTGTAAAGTTGCTTAAAATCCTAAAAGTATAAGGGAAATCTTTGAGAAGTTCTGATTAGGTTTGTTAGTTTCAAAAACCTTTCTTTATATAATATAAAAGTATAGTTTGCATGTATTCTCGTCTGTTAAAGTGAGCAAGTAGCTTATTAGCATATGTAGGGATTTCTAAGTTTTAATCCAGGATGAAAGGAAATGAAGTTTAAGTATTACTAGAATATACACAGTTACAACTGGTAATATCACCCATCTTCCACACGTCTGATTATATTTACTTGCCCATCATGATTATATTTACTTGCCTGTGT
Source organism: Mantis religiosa (assembly GCA_030765055.1). Classification (NCBI taxonomy): domain Eukaryota; kingdom Metazoa; phylum Arthropoda; class Insecta; order Mantodea; family Mantidae; genus Mantis; species Mantis religiosa. Next base: position 1,985,243 of record JAUKNK010000125.1, read on the forward strand.
TGTTTACATTCTTTGTTGTCATTTGGCTTGAATGTAAATAATGTAGAGCCAACTGTTTCAGAATTTCTGTACCTGATTATTAACAAGTATACAAAGTGTCCATTGTGTTTTCAACAGCGCAAGTCGTTCTACATCAGCACCTCCAACTTCCTCGATAGGTTCAGATGACTCTGAACCTCAGAGAAAGGATATTGAGATCTCTGTCAACTTAACTTCAAATGAAAGCATGCAAGATTCCAATTCAGCTCCGAAGTTACAGTTTATGAAAGCTCTTGGTACGTACATGTTATGTTACATTTCTCAAATGTGTACCTATTTAAGCAAATGGAAGGAGACTCGTATGTTAGTATTTCCAAAGATAAATAGTAAGTTACCTTATAAGTTTAATGCATAAGAGAAAATAAATTTACTTAATTTTGCATATTAGCATATGTACATAAAATGGAGTAAATGCTTTCTTTCTCATCTTTAAAGGGTTTTCTTACAATAGTTTATAATAACTGGCTTAGATTCTGTGCTCTTAATAAGACAAGACTGCAGAGATGGCCTGTGGAATAGCAGAATATCTACTCCAGTTTTATGTTCAAACATAGTGTAATAATACAGTAGAAGCTTACTAAAATTAGGCAAGTAAGTCAACCTTGTATATACTTTTCTCCACTACTCTACCGCAGGAATTTCAAAATTCATCAAGAGGTCTTGTTTCTTCGTAATAAAAATGTTTTCCCAAATCTGAAGTTCCAGAGGTTTCTTTGCCTGTTTGATCAGTTCTATTTCTTGTTTTATGTTGTGATTCTCAGACCAAAAGTGATGTGCTACGGCCGAATTGTCCATTTGTTTGAATTTAATATTTCTGTAGTGTTCTGTCATTCTTGTTCCTAGATTCCTTTTGGTCTTACCAATGTATATCTTGTCACAATCCTGGCAACTCATTTGGTAAATTCCTGATAATTGAGTTTTTGGTGTGCTATTTTTTAGAGGGTGGTTTGGTAGGTTGTGGATGTTGTGCTTGTTCTGAAGGGCTAATTTTATGTTGAAGCTCTAAAATATCTTTTCAAATTTTTTGAAGTATTTTGGATGAAATGTAAATTTTCCATATCTGGTGTTTGGGTTTTCTGGTTTTTTTAACGTAGTAATGTCCCTTAAGTTTTGTTTCTTTTGTGTCTGTAGATCAGTTTTTTGATGAAATTTGTGTTATAGTTGTTCAATTTGGCAACCTGGTGTATATGAGTGTACTCCTGTTCATATTCTGCTTTGTTAGCGGAATGTTGATTAATCCGTGAACTAAATTATGGAATACTGCACATTGATGTTGTACTGGGTTGAATGGGTTGCATTTAATGTAATTGTCAACTTGTGTTGCTTTTCTGTATTTTACAAATTGTAATCCTGTTGGTGTTCTAATGATTTTCAAATCTAGAAAAGGTAGCCATTCATTCTGCTCTACTTCAATGGTGAAAACTTTGTATTTTTCTTGTAGGTTTAGCAAATTTATGGCATACTCGGTTAGTCTTCTAGGGACTATAGCAAACACATTGTCGACATAACTACGCCAAATTTGAAAATATGTGGAAAGGCTTTAGTAATGTATGTTTCCAAGTTACTCATGAACAGATTAGCTAGTAATGGTGAAAGAGAGTTACCCCTCTTGATGAATTTTGAAATTCCCGCGGTAGATGATGTCATCAAACTTACCAGGACATTAGATGGCAGCACGACATCAAGCCAGATGCAGACACCGGATGCATCATCAGTCAACCACAGAACTGACGATAGGGGAGAGGTTCCCAGAAGCTAGTCTTCATCAAAAAACTTGTAAGTGGAGAAAAGTATATACAAGGTTGTCCCACTTGCCTAATTTTAGTAACAATGGTACTCCACTTTCTTAAATACTTCTTTTTATTCTATATTACAGTACAACCTTGATTATCCATTTATTAACCGTCTTTTTTTTAAACTTGTTATGGGAACAAAGTATTACGTTACATACCTTTCTGTGTAATAAGAATAAAGTATACTAGTTTAGCACAAGTGCATACAACTGATAGATTTACGTTAATAGATGGAAATTAATCATTTCTTCACACTAGCCATACACAGGCTAAGGTTTTTGATAGAGTCAACATGAAAAATTCATGTCATGTCAATTCATTTTTCATGTTGACCATATCTGTCAAACACCTTAGCCTATGTATGGCTAGTATGAAGAATGATTAATTTCCATCAATTAACTAAAATAATAAGAAATATGATCTGAAGGTTTCCTGGCAACGTATATGTTCTAGACATTCTCAGGCTTTGAGCCAGCTATAGTGATGCACAGCCATCAACATTTCAGGAGTGTGCATCGCTCCCGTCATCAGGATAATGAATGATTAGCAAATTGGAAGGGCCAGTATATATAGCGACCGCTAGTCCGGATCTAGGCGAAAACGAAAGGAGCTTCCCCCTGACGATGGAGTGTGGACTTCGTGGAAAGCACCTCTATGATGGGGGCTCAACGTAGCGGCTCAGAAAACACAGATTCCACCACAGAGCCAACTTCAAGGAAACGACCATCGTGGCCAAATGCAGCAACCTCTGGGATCGAAAGATCAAGGAAGCTCTGCCCATCTCTTCTGAGAGGAGAACACTGAACCGGGATGCTGAATTGTAGTTCAGTTCTGCTTGGCAGCCTACCTTGAAAATGGAAATCGACTGGCTCAAAAAACACAGATTCCACTGCTACGTTGAGCCCCCAGCATAGAGGTGTTTTCCACAAGGTCCGCACTCCACCGTCTGGTGGAAGCTCCTTTCATTTTTGCCCAGGTCCGGACTAGCAGTCGCTATTATATACTGGCCCTTCCAATTAGCTAATCATTCATCATCCTGATGATGGGAGCGATGCAAACTCAGGAAACGTTACATCAATATACCTGGCTCGAAAACTGAAAACATCTAGAATATAAAATAATAAAGAGTTAAATGATGAAGCCTGGGACTCAAGTACTTACGATAAGTCTCCACAAAGGGTGTATCTCGAATGTGAGAGTCCCTGGTGGTCTACCAGGGAAATATACGAGTGAAATGGAAAATTTAATGTCATGATGGCAAGTTGGCCATGGTAGTTCAATTGGTTAGAGCGACTGGATGGAAACCAGGAGACCCATGGTTCAATTTCCGGCCGCGACACTGAATTTTTCATTTTGATAGTTTTACACTTTACTTGAATTATACTCAGTATAGGTACTCTCTAGCAGTAATTTTAAAAGTAGTGCAATTTTCAATTGATCCTTTATGATTGTTAGGAAGAGTGTTAAATATTTTTATAGTTTTATAATAAACACCTTTCTAAGAAAGTTTGGGCTGGGATGATGGATTTCACACTTTTGTATAGTGGTTAATTCATGAATTTCATTGTTATAAATGTGTCCTAATTTGCGCAGATCCTCATCAGAGATAAAGGAGCAAACTTAAACCATTGAACAGGGAAACAGATAGATAGTGAGGTCCTGATGGAAAAAATTAAAAAAGGTATGCGGCAACTCCAAACACTATGTGAAAGGGTGCCCCTTTCAGAAATGCCTAGTTAAAAAATTTGTGGATCTGTTCTAAGAATTATTTATTTTTTTCTATCATGCCATACAGGCTGATATAAATGTGTATCTTTATCCCTTCCTTAACCTGAAGTTTAGTCCCCCGGAAATTAAACCCCCAACAGTAAAAATATATGAGCACAGGCACCAGGCCAGATACAAGAAGTACATTTATACAAAATTATACTATAGAAGAAAGGGACCACTCACCACATGCCGCTGGAGCCACTTATGTCGATCTCACTTCAGGGTACCTAGCTACTTATGAGCAAAGCTTGGCTCCAGCACCTTAGCGCCCGCAAGTGCCTAAAAAGGGAACACGGCAACACGCTCCTCGAGAGCCCGGCCGGAAAAGTAGCGATCAGTCGGCTCAATACTCCCCCCTTCCCAAATGTGGAAATAATCCAGCAAACAAGGACAAACAGGGAAGTTTTATACTGCACTTTCTGACCACCAGAAACGTTTTCCACTGCATTTTCTGATCATGGCCACACAGGCCAGCTAGGTGGCGTTGTGGACACACCACAGGCTAAGTGATATCTCGGTCAATCCAATCCATAAAATGCTCGCCATGGGAGTTCAACAGTAAATAAGCTCCTTGCCGGTGATATCTAGCAGTGGAAAACAACCAGAGCTGTGGCTGAGGGATGACCAGAAGTCTCGGATCTCCCATTCCGACAGGATCAGAGTATAGAGGAGCTGCGAACTACCTCAACCACTGCCTCGTCGAACTGCTTTTGGGGTGATGTTTCCAAGAGTGTGTAAGTGCATAGGATGGAAAACAGGAATCCCACAAAACTGAAACAGAAAGCAAGCAACCAAAATCCAAGCCAAGGAAGGGACCTCACAATATAGCCTCTTTCAGGCAAAATTGTAACAATTTTCACAAAGCATAAGACAAGAGTGGCATTTATATAAACCTCACAATTTGACATACTGTATCACGTTAATAATTAAACACTCTGTATAATGACAAACTGTATAATAATAAACTATGTAATGATACACTGTATAACAAACAATAACTTCTAAAAAATTTCGCTTGGCCAAGCAGTAAAGCATCAGATAAGCTAAGTAGCACAACAAACACTCTGCCACATGCCGCAGATAATATTAACAAATTAAGAATAATAACAAATCAGCGGCTGCATACAGATAAAATTCACCAAAAATTTAACATGTGCTCACTAGACTGAATAACAAATTTAATTTTCATAATATAACAAAGTGATGTTCAGACACATAACACGGAAATAACACAACACATCACACACAACCCAAACTATTGGTCGACCAGCAACAATTGCCTCCTCATGTGTGCACACATTTAACACACGTGTAAGGAAGAGCAAGCAAAGCTATAATACAACGCTTTACAACCCAGAGAGCAACTCTGTCACACATAAACCCAGACCTAAACAAACACAGAATATAGACAAACATTAAAGTAAAGAAACACAGAATGTAAACATCCATCGTTAAGGTAACATAAGCAGTGAATGTAAATGTCATACCAAAAGTAGATATAAACACAAAATGTAAACATAGGAGGTAAGCTAACCTTTGACAACCCAAAAACGTAAACCCCTTCACCAGAATGACCTTTCCAGAAAAAAATTCACAAACTACTATGGAAATGGTTTCATTTGGGAGATATGAGCTCAACATAAGTGACCTGTGTTTAAATCTTTCAGCTGGGCAGATACTCCTCTGTACATACTGATTGTTTCATATGGTCCAATGTATCTTGGCGCCAATTTTGCTGCCGGAGCCGCTTACGTCGATCTCACTTCAGGAGATTGTTTCACATAAGCTTGCCCCGTATCTCTTAGCAGTCACGTGACCTAATCACCTCGCATTGGCTGCTGTTGTGGTACAGACTGTTGTGCGGTAAAAATTAGTTCGTTATTTATCATGGCAATATATCTTTATATGTTGGAAGAGAATTGTCAGATGTATATTTTCGTAGCTGTTTGAATTAAATATATTACGCAACAGAGTTGATTTATCTGAAATGCATGTTAATTCTTAAACAAAGTAAAGAGGAAGTTCCTTTGCCCTCAAGCACATGATACGATAGCACCTGATTTAGCAGTAGTGATGACATACTTGTTGATATGACTTTCATCACTGACCTTGTTTTAAACTGGATTAGTCATATATCGCCATTTGAAGGCCTGTTGTGCCCATTGCAAGAGCTAAATTATTTTATTGATCGTTCATTGCGTGTGTACTTATTATGTGTACAATGGCAGAGTGTACCGCCAGTTTTTCGCTGAAGCATCGCAAAGGAAAAGTTTTACAAAGCGGCGAAAAAAAAAGTGGTGCATGCACAGAGAAGAATCTCGTCTTTGTCAGTGAGAGAAGTCGAACAGCTGTGCTGTGAACTTACAGGTGTGAGTGTTAGCTGCGTAAGAACATCGCGACATGAAATTGAGACAACAGGAAAACTTACCACTCCAGAGGTGATATTGCTGTGTGGCGAAGACGTTATTTAAGGACAATCAGATTGTACCGAGATACAAATCGCAAAATATACTACCTTGACGAATTTTGGGTCAATGAAGGACACACAACAAGTATGGCGTGACATGACTTAAGAGGACAAACATTTTTGCAAGGTATGTGTGCTGTCCCAGTCATTATAAACTTGTTTCAGTTTCATTGCTCATTCATTCAGTTTCAACTTGCTCAGTTTCATTATAAACTTCATTATTTTTGCATGCTTTCACATTCTTATTTGTATGATTTTATCTATCTTCCTGGCAATTATTATGATTTTAACTGCAGTTTTAAATGTGACGGGAAGGCACCGCCTATGGCCTATGACGCGAAAGCATTAGCCAATTAGATTGAGGAGGAGCGTAGTTGTACGCGGAGTGATACATCTCAGCGGGGCAAGGTTATATGAAACAGAGATTAGCTACTTATGAGCAAAGCTCGGCTCCAGCACCTCAGCGCTTGAAAAGGGAACACGGTAACATGCTCCTCGAGAGAACGGCCGACAATGTAGTGAGCTGTCGGCTTAAATTGCATATAAAGAATTTTAAGTTAAAAAATAATATCTTGTTTTCAAAAAAGTTCATTCTAAGAGTGTCTGCTATGGGTGTTAGAAATGATTCTAATAGCTTTCTTTTGCATAAAAAATATTCATTTACTTGATATGTAATATTCCATTTATTCAAAATGTGAAAAAAGAAAATCAAGAGAGCCTAAATAATGAGATTGATGGGACTAATATTACAATTTAGAGGCTACTGACTTATTGAAATTGGTAAAGTTAACAGACTCTACACCAAAGCCTTTTGAAGAGGTTAGTTATTCCCATGAAGCTCTTCGTAACATGTCATTGCTTTATTATAAATTACCTTAAGGGAACAAATTACATTAAGAGGTTTCAGTAATAGTGTCTCTTTTGAAACAATAAATATGAGTACTCATTGCATACAGGCTCATAGATGGTCTTTAGAACTGATATTTTATCTATTTGTTGGTTTAGTATGTAACATCCCATTGATTTATCTAAAACCTATAAGTGGTTATTAATAAATTGTAAAATATGAAGTTATTAACAGTGAAGCAAACAAATAGCAATTTGTAACTTAAAACTTCAGCTTTCTTATAAGAAATGATGATTATTTTCTTATAAATTCTCTGGGATTGCAATTTTATGTAAATTTGTACACATCTTCAGCCGGAAGCAAAGCTGTCGCCATCGTTACAAACGCTAGATGTTGATGTGTGTTTGTTAGTACTACTAAAATCTGAAATTAAAGCAAATTTAAAAACAGAATCGACTGCCGGATTTCAAAATTCATTTTACAATATTTGTTTTCTAAAATAAATATCTTTTCCCAGACCATTAAATCTATTAGACTATTTAATTGTTTTAATAATTTAATTTCTGGATTTATTTTATGGCCAAATGACCAAAAATGATCTGCTACGGTCCATTTATCAATCTGTTTATTCTTAATGTTACAAAAATGTTCTGGTTTCTAAATTACGTTTTGTCTTTCCGATATAAACTTTATCACAACCAAAACAATTAAACTAATAAATACCAGATTTTTTTATCTGGAATTTTATCTTTTTTAGAGAAATGATATAATTTTTTAATACTATATTTATTTTGAGGAACTACAGTTATACCAAACTCTTTAAAAATTTTGTGTTAATGTTCATTAACCCAAGGATAGTAAGTAAATGTTTTAAAATAATAATTGTCTTTTATTTTTCTAAGGGTAGAAATACCTAACAGTTTTTTGATATTTGAAGTTTTAAATTTTTTAATTTATAGTCTTTATTAAAACCATTAATTAAAGCAGTATTAATAAAATGTTTATATTCTTTATTAAATTCATTTTTATTCAGGGGTATATCTATTAATCTACAAATCAAACGTATGAAAACAGCAAATTTTTGTGAAAAAGGGTTAAAACTTTTATTTTTTATTTAATTATCAATATGGGTAGACTTCTTATAAATTTAAAAGTTTAATTTATTATTATTTCTTATTATCTTTAGATATAGAAAAGGAAGATATCCATTAATTTCAGTTTCTAATTTAAATTTTATTGGTTTATCTTACAAATTTTGTAATTTTAAAACAACGTTTATGAGTTTATCAGGAACAATTGCAAAAATATCATCTACGTATCTATACCAAACTTTAAAAATTAAAGGGAATGCTTTAGTGACTTCCATATAGACAAAAACTCATAAAAAGATCAGCAAGAAAAGGTGAAAGAGGGTTACCCATTGCTAAGCCAGAAGTGTGTTAAAAAAGTTCACCATTAAAAGTGAAAAAAATTTTGATCTAAACAAAATTCAGTAAGTTTAACAAAATCAACCATCAAGTCCTCATGTAAATTTATTGAATTCAACCAATTTTTTAAATAAATTTGAAGTTTTTCTCTAGGAATACTAGGAAATAAGGCCGGTAAATCAAAATAAACAAGTTTATCAGTTTTAGATAACATAACATTGTCAATCTTTTCAACTAATTCAAAAGAATTTTTAATACTGTGACTTTATGGGCTCATAGAATTAAAAGTCTAAGTAGCAGAAATTCCAAATGTTCTTTATTTCCGTAGAAATACACATACAGTAGCAGCATTACGTCACATACACAATTAAAATCTACCAAGGTCATTGACCACAACAAAGAGCTCACTTTCGAAACACACCAGTTTCAATTACAACTCTTGTTCTGCCTCTGTTTACAGCTACTGCTCTGTTAACAACTGTCTTTACAACTTTTCCTTGGTGAGTCACAGCTTCATTATATATACCAGGACTCATAATACTAGACATTTCTGGAATATTCTGTAACAAACAGGAAATCGAATGTTGTGTAAGACAATCGAGATGTCACTAGACTGTTCCATTTATCTATTCATTATTTGACATGCCTTTTATCTCCTCACTATGTTTATCTGCTCAGGCAAGCTCTTTATCTCCACCCAGTACCATCTGTCCCTTGTCTCTCTGCAGCACGCTATCGTAAATAATGGGTTCACGACAATACTTAAACTCTCAAATTTATCAAAATACCAAATTTGTTATGTAACCATTTAGCTAAATTATTAGTTGGTGAATTCATACAATTTACACAATTATAAAGAAAAACATTTAATAAAGTTAGTAACCCTATTTTACCTACAATTTATGCTCTTCCTAAAATTCATAAACCTGCAAATAAAATGATGCCTATTGTTATTAATAGTTAATAGTGGTAGCATCAAGGTAATGCCTATAGAATGATTTATTTCTTTTAGGCTTAGTGACTCGTGAAATGCTATCAGAATTACAAAATCGATGTGTAAAAAGAAAACGACGCAGTACTGCTAACCATACAGAATTTGTCTATGGTAGTTCCTGGGATGTTTCGGTAAGACAAAAGATAAATCTTTCCTTGTGTAAATAAATGAATAGTTTAAATACCTCTATTAACAGTACATTTATGTTACAGAAACGGAAAAAGAACAATTACCTTATGAGTGGAAGCTCTCCTATGGCTACCCATAATTTGACTCGATCATTAAGATTCGTTTCTACAGAACTAGAGCAGGAGAAAATTCAGCAACATACACCTTCTTCTTCACCACCAGCACTACCTTCTCCAGCACCAAACAGAATTTGTCAAGCAGCTGTATTAGAAGGTGTTAATAACCCAACAAGCACAGTGCAATCACGACTAGCTGTGACTGAAAGAAATAGGCCACCACTGCAACCTATTACATCACAAACTACAGTGTCATCTTTGTTTTGTGCATCAGGAGCTCTTTCACCGAGAATTTCTGGACTGCCTTCCTCATTGACTGTAGAAAAAATTGCTGCTCATGAACATATTTGTGTTGTGTGTAGGAAAATTGGTAAGTCATACAATGAGTTTTCTTATTTGAAATTTATAGTTTCAACATTGTTTAATTCCAATTGAAATGCTGAGTAATGGAAAGAAAATTAATGGAAGGAAATTTTATGAGGTACTCCGCATGCATCCTCAAAGTAGGGGCCAAATAACCTAGCTGTCAATGGGCCCTTAAACCCCACTCACTCACTTGCTCGCTCGCTCACTCAGTCACTCACTCACTCACTCACTCACTCACTCACTCACTCACTCACTCACTCACTCACTCACTCACTCACTCAATCACTCACTCACTCACTCACTCACTCACTCACTCACTCTCTCTTCCGAACTAAGTGGTACTCAAAGGTGGTTATACAAAGCATGTCTATGAAGTAAGTTTTCCAATTGCTGTACAGGTAGCAAATCATATGTTACATGAAGCAGTTTTCTGAATATTATAGTATAATGACATGGTATGGCACATATATAGTGGAATTTCTTGAGGCCTTATAGTTACTTCATAGCAGAAGTGGAAAATGCAGGCTCATTTTCCATTTCTGCCTACATGTGATAAAATTTATGAGTACACATCGCATGGTCATGATGGAAATTCATTGTGAGCTGTGCTAAGTTTATGGGCCTAACGTTCTTAGCAAGCAGATGGTGTATCAGTGGTATAGAGACTGCAGCAGGTTGCTGAAATATTTAAGATTGCAGTGGTAGACCATTCATCATTACAGGTGAGCTTATGGAGCAGGATTGCAGGACTGAATTATGGAGAAGAATCACGGAACAAATCATGTTTTTCTGGAAATTGGGTGGATGCCAAAGCAACAGACTCCAGAACATAAAGCAAAGTGCATGGGGGCAGCTTTGAAATTTCTGCAGTGATATGATGATGGCAACAAGTTTCTGGACCTAATCATCCCAAGGGATAAAATATGGGTTGTAGCTATACTCCGGAAACCAAGCAACAGTCCATAAATTGGCATCGTAACGACTCTCCCTGCACAATGAATTCCAGCGGACTGTGTCGGTGCAGAAAGCAATTTTGTGAGATAAACTGGCAGTACTCATCAAATTCCTGACCAATATAAGGTGGTGAATGCTGAGCATTACTGAAAAACAATGTGGAAATTGAAATAGGCATTCAGAACAAATGGCATGTGAATTTTAGTGCCAAGGTTGTCGTGCAGCATGATAAAATGTAGCCCATGTCGCTTGACAGACAGCAGAACTAAACAAACGTCCAACTGGGAAGCATTTGATCATTCATCCTGCAGTCCTGACTTTGTTCCCAAATTCATGTTCGGAATGAGACAGTAATGGAGATGGTTGTCACAGTAATTCCACCTTAAGTTGCAGCCACCTGTCATACAGGAATGCAAATGTTAGCCCTAAAATATGACAGATATCTGAATTCTGGTGGGGAAAAACAATTCAACACTTCCTGTTTCTCTTCCAATTAATCTTTCAGTTAATTTGTGTTTTGTTTCTATTCAGTGCCTCTAGGACACTTGCTTTATGGATGTGCTGTGTATATTGCTTAATAAATACAGGATGATTCTTGTACAAATGCTATCAATAACAGGGTATATAAAAAGTGCATATGCAAGGTTTTGGGCAGAATCCTTCCAAAAACAAGAAACAAAGTCCATATTAACATCTAAGGAAAAATTCTTTGTATTTTGAGGTATTAATAAAATTATAACTTGCCTCTTAAATTCATATCAACTATTAAACAGTTTTCTACTTGCTTCTACAAATGCATTTTCTTATTGGATTATTGCTACACTGTTTATATTACTTTTGGATGTTGTTGAATACTTTTATAGGCTTTCGTGGTAGGAAACATCTGTGTTAGGAATATCTATTGTATAGATCAGCTGTTTTAGGTGAATCCACAAATAAAAATCCAAAGGATTAAGGCTGTGAACTTGTAGACCATGCATTTGGTTCTCATCAGCCAATCCATCAGCCAATGCATTTCCAGTAATCTGACTAATATGTTTTGAAGCTCCATTCTGCATAAACCGTATCTTCTTGCAGAGGCATATCCAGTAAATTTGGAAAAAATGTTCTCAATACAATCCCTCAAGATAGCACTATAACAAGTGGTTCTATCAATTACCTACAATTTCAACATACACATTAATCCTAGACTGATATTGAATTGTATCATGATTAATGTTGGTTGTAAAAATTGATTTCTCTCTCCCAAATGTTGCCTTATCTGAAGTGATAATGGACTGTCATATGTGCAACAAACTATAAGCAACAGCCTTCCTATAATGGATGTTTGCAAATGAAAAATTCATATTCATCTTTATTCATCCTTGATATCTTGTACAAGATAATGGACACGTCAAGCACAATATAAGGAATAACATTAACATAGTAACAGGTAACAAATATACAAAAGAATATGAGATTACAAGATACACAAGGGGCGTCCAGAAAGTAAGCTCTGTTTCAATCTTTATCCGCTGCAGTGCTACGATTGCAGTTCTGCGCTTGCATGTTAGATGCTCTGTATCAAGGATAAGACACGTATGCCGTTGTGAGATTGCTGTCAGCCACGTACGCTTTGTTGTGCTTGTTTACAATGTCGGTGTTGATTGAAAATCCCGCCACTTGTGAAATCAGATCTGTGATTCGTTTTCTGAATGCTAGGGAACTAAAACCAATTGAAATTTATCGGCAAATTTTCAATTTTTATGGACAAAATGCGATGAGTGATACAATGGTGAGAAGATGGGTCTGACAGTTCAATGAAGGGCATAGTGAACTGCACAATGAAGAACGAAGTGGGCGTCCATCTTTGGTTACAGAAGAACTGGTTTACGCGATTGATGACAAGATCCAGGAAAACCGCAAGTTTACAATTAGTGCTCTCGCTATGGAATTTCCCCAAATCTCACAATCGCTAGTTCATAAAATTGTTACCGAAAAACTGAAATTTCTTAAACTTTGTGCACGTTGGGTGCCAAAGATTCTAACTGAGCTACTCAAAACAAAACAAATGGATAGTGCACTTCAGTTTTTAACTCGTTATGATGAAGGCGGCGAAGAATTTCTGACACAGATAGTCACAGGAGATGAAACTTGGGTTTCTTACGACACCTCTAAAAGTAAGCATCAATTAATGGAATGGAGGCACACCTCATCCCCAGCAAAGGTTTAGCCGAAACAAATCTTGACACCTCGAAAAATGATGTGCAGTGTTCTGGGACAAAGTGAATATGAGGATCTACTCCCATTAGTCCTGGACCCATAGGACCAGAACCCGGGCCTCTCGGGTTCATTTTACCGTAGGACAGTACCTATTTTAAAAACTGGCCCCCCACTGCACACGGCACACAGGACGGAATTGGATACGCCACTTAACCGCCGGTCCTTAATGAACCAGCTACCAAAAAACTTTGGCAGGGCCGCCGGTGATCTAGCACACCAGCTACTAGCTCTGCAAGCTAGCACCCTCTACCCGCTCTACCCCTGTCGGTGGGGGGAACACACTGCCCCCTCTAGTCCAACCCAATCCGAACAGCTCCCAGAGGGAGGGGCTTGAATGTTCGGCCCGAAGTACCATTAAGGGTCCTTGGCAGCTGAAAGGGACGAAAGAAAATGGTTCCAACTGTTTGAAGACAGAGGCGGCAAACTTCTATGAAGTAGGTATACAGAAACTTGTGCCTCTCTATGACAAATGCCTGCAAAATTTTGGCAGTTATGTGGAAAATTAGTTTTAGAGTTGTAGAATTTTGTTCAATAAATAATTTTTCTGTATCTGTAAACAATTTAAGTTCATTACCAAACAGATCCTACTTTCTGGATGTACCTCGTAGATAGTATAATAATTTAAAAAGCAAAAATGTATAATATCATAATATATCATACAGCAGAAGAAAAAAGTAACTAAAAGCTCTTGTACAGCAAAAAAACATTCTTCAATTAAGAATTTTGTGAAGTAATAAGATAAGATCTTTATTAGCCGCAAGAATTAAAAAAATATATACATGAACATGCAGAAGCATTTCAAGACTAGAAGACCACCATTTTATGTAAACTCAAGATTTAAAAATTCCTGTATTGAATATGGCATACGGACTAAGAGTAGCTAATTTAATTTAGTTTTAAAATGTTTCTTATCAAGTGATTTTAAGGTATATGGTAATTTGTTATACAAACTAATTTCTCTATGAGCGATGCTGTTAAGACTTTTATTGATCTTCTGTAAGTTATTAGCTGCCCTTGTGTTACAGATATGAAAATCTGAATTCTTTTGAAAGTAACTTATATTTTGATGGACAAAGCATGTTGTTTGTAAAATGTATACAGATATAATGGGCAATATCTTTAATCCAGAAAAGATGGCTTTGCTTGTAGTTTGCAGCGGTACCTTTTTCATTATTCTTACAACTTTCTTTTGAATCTTAAATACCTGAGATACTTTTGAAGATGAACCCCATAGTGGTATAGCATAAGAAATATGGGTTTGTACATAGCCAAAATTCATAGATAACAAAACATCAGGCGTAAAAATATTACTAAGTATTATAAATGCGTAGCATAGACAAGTGAGCCTATGTGTTAATTTTTCAATATGAGTGTTCCAAGAGCGACTTGAGTCAATCCAAAATCCTTCCCATATGGCAAATTAATGAGTACTACACTGAAAGTTATGAGAATAAATTCAATAAAAATTTAGATCTGATCATTACAATTTTTCAAGTATTCTCATTCGTAAGCAACCACTACAAATTTAGGGGATTCATTACATCAGCCTCAGTCTTTTTATTTATTTTGGGAAATAGAATAAAGTTGCATTGGATTATATCTGGACTGCAGAGAGGAAGTATTTCATTCCTCATTCCTGTAGAGAAACTGAGTTCATCAATAATAATTGGAAGTTTTTGAACAGTAAGCTTAATCACATTTAACATTGGTTATGTTTACACTACCTCATTTACTTTTGAAAAATCAGAACATGTTTCGAGAATCTCTGCTCCCATCCTCAGTGGACAACTACTATTGATGTAAATGTTTCCTTTCATGTTGTATTAATGGTGCGGGGTCTGACGGTGGAGATATGAACTTGCTGAGCTGTAAGGTGTGCTAGATCACCAGGCGGCCCTACCGAGGTTGATCAGTAACCTTCCCTTTTGGGGTTGGCGCGCGTAAGTGGTGTATCCACTTTCATCCCGTCTTGTGTTTTCAGACCAGATGGAGGAGCTTAGTAGTCTCTAGGTCTTGCCCTATGGAAAGCCCGGTGGAGGCACCGGGCGCCCTTCGGGGACATCTCAGTGGCTCCCTGGTCTTGAGAGGGGGGGTTGGTCTTCACTTTGTGTGGACTGCCCTGGTAGATACCCTTGCGTTACATATGCGATTTGAACCAAGTCAAATGGAGAATTTAATGTCAGGATAGGATGTTGCCATGGTAGCTCAATGGGTTAGAGCAACTGGACGGAAACCAGGAGATCCATGATTCAAATCCCGGCCATGGCTTTGAATTTTTCTTGTTGATTCTATCTATCAAAAACCTTAACCTATATACAGCTAGTATGAACAAAGGAGTAATTTCCACCAATTAACTAAAATAATAAGAGTTAAATGATGAAGCCTGGTTCTCAAGTACTTACGATAGTAAGTCGCCACAAATGGTGTATCTCGAATGCGAGAGCCCCTACTGGTCTACCTGGGATAAATATGATTCAAATGTAGAATTTAATGTCAGGACAGAATTTTGGCCATGGTAGCTCAATGGGTTAGAGCGACTGGACGGAAACCAGGGGATCTGTGGTTCCAATCCCAGCTATGGCATTGAATTTTTCATGTTGACTCTATCTATCAAAAAGCTTAGCCTATAATACGGCTAGTATGAAGAAATGTATAATTTCCATCAATTAACTAAAATGCTTTAAACTACTTACCTTATGAAAAGCTCTGAAAAATTTAGAGTTAAAATAACATTTTTATCTGTTCTATAAGTTATTCATGATCTTAATACATTTTAAAACTCTAAAGCTATATTTTTCAACTTATTTCTATTATAAATAACACATTCCTTATTTGGAAGTATTTATATATTTAACATTTTGTCTAATGTGCAAAAACTACCTTTTAATCAACAATTTTTTTACAATTTTTTATAAATCTTATATTTTTGTGGTTTGGTTTCATATAATTGTATTCTTTGTGATTGAATGGGAAATGTTTACTTATTCTGGCTTGAAGGTTGTCTTTCTGATTATTTGTTTTAGTTTGAATTTACTTTCAAGAACTTCAAATATGTTAAATTAATGTTTTTTTTTGAAAGCTACTATTAAACAAATCCTTTGCTTTGCTTCTCAAATTATTTTAATTGTAATAATAATTAAATTATTAATTTAAGTATTTAGTTCAAATTATTTTAATATTTTATTTATAATTTCAACTGAAATAACATATTTCAGTCAAATAAAGACCATTTGTGTATTTGAAACTGCATCGCATCCCCATATTGTTAGACCATAGATTAGGGGATAAACATATACCTATATATACCTATACATATATATTGTGACTGTGGGTTTGTAGAATTAAAAGGTTCAATTTGCAGAAATTCAAAATAGTCTCTATTTCCATAGAAATACACTCTGATCGATCCTTACAGTAGAAGAATTATGTCATATACACAGTTACAATCTACCAAGGTCATTGACCACAACAAAGAGTTCACACACCAGTTTCAATTACAACTCCACTCTGTTTATGACTGCTTACAACTGTCCACTGGAATGTCACGATCTCTTAAATATACATACATTGATTATTCTAGACTGTTCTCAAACAAACAAGAAACAGAATGTCCTCTATCAATCAAGATGTGACTAGAATGTTTCATTTATCTCTTTATTTCTTTCCACAGCCCTTTTTATCTCTGCGCTATGTTTACCTGCATCTTACATTTTATCTATTAAATAATATTGTACCCATATCTCTTAACTGTCAATTTTGATAATTTTAATTTGGAAAGGTAAATTAGAATTAACACTGTGAAGTAATGTAATAACTAGATTGACAGTTTCTTGATAATACCTTCAAGTGGAGGTGAAACACTTTGAAGGAAAATTTTTGGTATATGAAGTACAGTGTGTCTTAGTCGTCTCATAGCATAATTTTAATTGTTTGATAATTTTGTTTATATGTGCATGAAAATAAGGATATGCTGTATAGAGCAAATGAAATATTATGCAGTAATGTACATGCCACATAAGCTAAATAATGTAATTATACGTCTGTTATTCTAAAATACAGAAGGTAGCATTTGAGCTTGATGTGTTGTATTCCATTAGCATATATGAGGGGGGACCAAAAAGAAACCGGACTCCGAGTGCGGTACCACTCATAGACGTAGTGCAGAGTTCTCACGCTAGATGGTGGTAGTAGACACCTTCATGAAACAGCTGTGCAAGCGGCGTCAGTGTAGAGCTGAACGTGCAAGTGTGGTATTGTGTTTCTCTGACTCTTGGCGGGTTACCTCTGCAAAGTGGTTATGGCAACTTCAAAAGAACAAAGAGTGTGTGTGAAATTTTGTTTCCTGTTTAAAAAACCTACAACAGAGACCCACCAAATGCTTTAGGAAGCTTTTCAGGAGGGCGCTATTAGCCGCACACAGGTTTTCGAGTGGTTTGGGCGCTTATACATGGTGAGATTTTTGTTGAAGAGCAAGGTCGTTCTGGATGCCCTCCAACATTGCAAAATGGGGAGAGCATTGAGAACGTCCAGCAAAAGATCAAAGAGGACCGTTATCAAACAAACGACCAAATTTCAGCAGCAACATTAATCAGTTGGTGCTCGTGCCAGCGGATTTTGAGGGAGGATTTGCACATGAGACATGTTGGTGCTAAATTTGTTCTGCACCTTCTCACACAGGAGCACAAAACCATCTGCATGAATGTGTGTCTGGACTTGACAGAGATTGCACATGATCCAAACTTCTTGAACAAAGTCATTACAGGACATGTGAGTTGGTGTTACGGGTATGACCCAGAAACCAAGCAAGCGTCATGCCAGTGGAGGACTCCCAAATCTCCCAGACCAATAAAAGCAAGGTAAGTGTGGTCAAATTTTAAGACTATGGTCATTGTCTTTTTTGATGTTCATGGAATTGTGCATCGGGAATTCGTACCCCCTTACCAGGCTGCTAACCAGCACTTTTACTTGGATGTTTTAAGGCATCTGCGAGAGGATGTGAGGAGGAAACGTCCAGAACTTTGGCGTTCAGGTGACTGGTTTCTGCATCACGACAACACTCCAGGACACACGGCCTTATGAGTGACCCACTATTTGGCATCTCAGAGGTGGTCTGTACTTCCCCACACTCTGTATTTCCCGGACCTAGCTCCATGTTACTGTTTTCTATTTCCATGCATGAAAAAAATGCTAAAAGGGGAGCATTATGACGATGTGGAGGCGGTAGAAACAGCTTAACAAAGGGTACTGGACTATATCAAACTTGAAGAGTTCCAAACATGCTTCCAACAGTGGGAAAAGAGACATGACAAGTGCATCACATGTAATGGAGAGTATTTTGAAGGTGACTTAAGTAATTTTGTAAAAAGGTTCATCAACAAAGTTTTTATGACAACAATCCGATTTCTTTTGGGTCCCCCCTCGTACATATACCACTTTGGCAGTCTATGTATAGTGACTTTCCTGGCCAAAATGAATATACAAGTGCAATCTAATCTAATCTTTAAAGAACTTATAGTTATCATTTTAAAACATATAAGTTGGAGCTGAATATATGGCAAGTCTTTTTAATATGTTAACCTCAGATTAATTTTTTTTAGGTATTATTTTCAAAACATTGCATATTTATCTGGTTTATAATTTTTCCTCCACTGTTCAACTTGTATTTGGATAATCTGTTTTGTTGAGATTAAATACCATATATTTTGTTATTTCTGCATTTATAAATAAGTTGCATTTTGTGCTCATGGACATAACTCTATATGTAATACTAACACAAAGGTTTGCAATGTTCTTAAAGCATTTCAAGTCTAAAAGAGTAATGTGATATGTTTTGTAGGTTCATTAAGTACATGCAGCTCCTGCAATGCCGAATATCACTTGGCTTGTGGAGGATATGAGAGCAAATGTCCACAATGCACAGTTAAGCAAGAAGCAGAACCTCCAGAAAATAGCTCAGCAAGTAGCTTTCTACATTCAAGAAACTGTTCTCTACAGCCCTATGTTACAGAAAATAATCCAGATATCGAAGGTAAATTAATGTAGTTTTTAATTAATGGCATGTTGGTGTTTTGTTATAAATGTTGATAATTTAAATGGGTTTTACTTCATGGCTGTTCTATGTATGATTCATATCTGTGCAAAGCTTTGAATCTTTGGGTGGAGTGGCCAAACATACATGAATGAAAATGTGCACTTTTATCATAGGATAAACCAAATTAAATGGGTAATCTGAATGATTATTACAATTGAGGTCTCAGGTTTTCAAGAACCCATGTTTACATGGCAATAGGGATGCATAGGTAATTTTTTTAGTAATATAGTAATTTATTTCCTTTTACATCAACAAATGGAAATACAAAATCAAGATTACAGTTATAAAATCCATACTGAAATATGCCATATATTCCTAAATTCTAAAAATCCTATAATGTTATGTTGCCCACCATTGAATAGTAATTCGGTCCCCATACACCTAACCCTAGGTTTTAGTGTATTGGAGGCCCTCTACTCCTTTTTACACTTTCTGCCATTTCACCTATCCCACTCTACATTTTTCTCTTAATTGTTCTTAGCCCTCTCTCTTTAACTTTCCCTAAATGATTCCCTATATTTCTCCTGTTCTTTTCTCCTTTTACTGAGAACATTTTTCTAATTACTAGTTCACCACCCAAATTGTCCCATTTACGTAGCCAAGACTGCTCTCTCCATATCTTTGTTTGATTACAATGTAATATACCGTGGAAATCTGCATTCTGTTCTCCATACAATGGACATTTACCTAGCTCCTTCTCTTGACCTATACCTTTCAAGTTTCTCACTCCTGTTCTCGCCCAAGCAAAACCTTCTGGCCCTAACTTACTACATATATCCGTCCCTCCCCCAGGTTGTTTTTATTTCTCTATATAATCTCAGTGAGCTTTTGTCATTTGTATTGGTGAAAATATCTTGTCTGTCAATATCTTCTAATCTTAGCTTAACTTCTTTCCAAAAGCCTCTATACCCATACTCTGCATTTATCCAAGAATGACCCATACCTGTCTGCTTCAACACGTCATTCATTTTATGTGCCCAAGACCACCTCCCCCCCCCCCAGTTACTTCTCTTTTGAATATGAAAACATTCTTTGATTATATTGCCATCTTCTAAGTTAGTGATTCTGTATAAATATTTCAGTGTCCTTGACAAGATTTTAATTTTATTAGAATGCCTGCCTAGTTATAGTTGTGCTGCCCAATTAGGTTATGCTATTGGTAATCCCAATATGTATTTACAAAAGGATCTATGCAATCTATCAGTCTCTCTCCAAGCCTCATCTACTCCCCAAAACTCTGATCCATGTAACATTCTATTTTCTACCACTGCTCTCACCAAGGCAGCCCAGGTTCGTTCCCAGGTGACTGCAAAGTGAGATTTGTGGTGTACAACACGGCGCTGGGGCAGGTTTTCTCCAGGACCTCCAGTTTCCCCCGCCATCTCATTCCACCGGTGCTCCATCTGCATCTCATGTATCATCAGTGTCACTGCCTGCGGTGCCGTATGTAATAAAACTGGGAGTTCAACACTACACTACACACAACATTTCACCTGGTGCGTAGATACGATAACTGTTGTTATCATATTATGTTGTTATTGTAGTTCGTGTCAATGAATGTGAACACTATAAATGATGGATAAATACAAACAATATCTTGCTTTTTGATGTTTCTCTATGAAGATATATAACTTAATGTAATTTAACAAAGGAATTCCAAATTAAAAACCGTATTAGTTTCAAAACATTTTATTAAAGACATAAATTTTTTTGTCCTTTCAACAGTCCATGTAATATCAAACATTGAATGAATAAATGAATGAATGAATGAAATGGGAGATATGGCACTCAGATAAGTCCTGGGCTTCTAGAGCTCAGAGTTACCTGACATTCATCTTTGTAGGATAAGGGAAAACATTGGAAAAAACCTTATCCAGGTAACTCATCCATAGCAAGATTTGAACTCGCAACCTCTTGAGTTTGAGGTAAACACGTTACCTCACACCATGGATGCAGGCAAGAAACAGATGTAATTAACTGAATATGAGCTGCTTCTATACGTTTATCAAAACAATGAAACCAGTAATTGTTAAACATTAACTTCTGTGAACAGCTTATGGAAATTAAGTAGCAAGAAGTAGCAGAACACAAATAAGTACATAAATAAGTAAAGCTGAGCCAATGTGGAAAATTAAATATCAGCCCTTCTTTAAATGAGTGGTTCAACGTGACTGCCATTGAGAGGAACACATCTCCTTACCATTTTCGCTATATGCTCATATGCGGCTTCCAGCCTTGCAGGTATAACTGTGGTCATCTCATACATGATTAGCTGCTGCAGTTGATCTAAAGTCTCAGGTTGCCTCAACCAAACCTGACCGTTGAGATAACCACAGAGGAAAAAATTCCACTGGGTAAGATCTGGAGATCTTAGAGGCCGTACAGAATTGCTAATGAATCTTTTGGGAAGAAAACACAATAATGCAGATAATTCATGCTGAGCACATTACGTAAAATATGCTCTGGAAATTTGCCATCTTACCTCCCACTGGTGGTATGTGCAGGAGCACCATCGTGCTGGAACATGCTATTTGATTTTTCATTTTCATCCAGTTGTTCAATAAACTCGGATAAAATTTCCTCCATATATCGCCGAGCATTTAGTCTTCCTTTAAAGAAAATTGAATCAATTATTCACTGTTGCAACAGGGCAGACCATACTCCAATATTTTTAATACTGTGAAATTTCCACAAACTGATTTGGAGGCTCAGAACCACCTATGCATGCATTTTATGTGTTGATATGGCCTGTGACCTCGATCTAGAATTCATCTGAGGTGAAGAAT
Source organism: Mantis religiosa (assembly GCA_030765055.1). Taxonomy (NCBI): domain Eukaryota; kingdom Metazoa; phylum Arthropoda; class Insecta; order Mantodea; family Mantidae; genus Mantis; species Mantis religiosa. The sequence continues at coordinate 2,007,284 of JAUKNK010000125.1, forward strand.
AGATTGAGTTGCTAATCATTCTCAAAACACTCCAGAAATTTACATGGGCCAATAGGTCTTGCTTTTGAAACTTACGCCAGTGTGATTTTATATGGGTAGAGTTGCAGTTTTTTCCTGACTACCATATGGCAAGTGTTGCAACAGGGCGGACCAAACTCCAATATTTTTAATACTGTGAAATTTCCACAAACTGATTTGGAGGGTCAGAACCCCTTATGCGTGCATTTTATGTGTTGATATGGCCTGTGACCTCGAACTAGCATTCCTCTGAGGTGAAGAATAGATTGAGTTGCTAATCTTTCTCAAAACACTCCAGAAATTTACATGGGCCAATAGGTCTTGCTTTTGAAACTTACGCCAGTGTGATTTTATATGGGTAGAGTTGCAGTTTTTTCCTGACTACCATATGGCAAGTGTTGCAACAGGGCAGACCAAACTCCAATATTTTTAATACTGTGAAATTTCCACAAACTGATTTGGAGGCTCAGAACCCCTTATGCATGCATTTTATGTGTTGATATGGCCTGTGACCTCGAAATAGCATTCCTCTGAGGTGAAGAATAGATTGAGTTGCTAATCTTTCTCAAAACACTCCAGAAATTTCCATGGGCCAATAGGTCTTGCTTTTGAAACTTACGCCACTGTGATTTTATATGGGTAGAGTTGCAGTACTTTCCTGACTACCATATGGCAAGAACTAATGAAAGTCCTATCTGCCTAACTAGCTGCCGCAAGATGTATGAGGCTTATCTGTCATAATATTATTTATTACTTTTAGATTTGGACCATTCACTTTATAATGTCCTGTGTCTCTCTTTTTGCGAGTAACTGATCCTGTATCTTGGAAATGTTTTATACACCTATTGGTTTAAAAAGCTATAAGGATACCAACAGTAATAAAGACATTTTAATTTAAGCGTGAGAATGACAAAAAAATCTATATCATATAATAGTAAAACATAAAACATAAGACATTTATGTTGAAAACAAATGTATATCAGTTTGATGATACCTGTACATTTTTGACAAAATTACGCTCCAAGGGACATATCTGAATGCCAGATAGCAATGCATAAACTCCTCTATACAGGATTTAAATTATATTCATGTCACACCAGCCTGTACCAAAATAGCAGTGAACATGAAGACAAGGTGTTCTGTGTACATATCCGTGGTGGTAGCCTTTAGAGTAGAAACGTGCTACTTATACATATGTACTACAATCTCAAAAACTATTTGTAGTTGGTTTATTGATACTCGTCACTCACTTGTTTATATTAAAGAGAGACTAGTTTCAAAGGCTTTTGCCTCCATTTTCATCTCTTTCCAACTGGCATCTGTTGTTGTCTGCTCCCTCTCTGGTGGTGGAACTAGGAACTTTTTTGTCAAATTATCTACTTGTGGGAATTCAAAGTTCATTACGCGATCCTTATTTTTCCATATGAATATGTTCTCCCATGTTGTCAATTTAGTTTGGATCGCGTAATGAACTTTGAAATCCCACCAGTAGATAATTTGGCAAAAAGGTTCATAGTTCCACCACCAGAGAGACAGCAGACAACAACAGATGCCAGTTGGAAGAGATTGAAAATGGAGGCGAATGCCTTTGAAAATAGTCTCTCATTAATATAAACAAGTAAGTGACGAGTAACAATAAACCAACTACAAATAGTTTTTGAGATTAATTTTGACATCACCGTTACTAAATTACTCCAAACACAAATGTACTACAATGTTTATCACAATTACCGTAGAAGGGGTGAAAGGGTAGGCTGGTTGTATTAGTTATTAGCAAAACCACATTCAGAGTGCTGTAATTTGCATACTGCTCCACAAACATTACCACTTCTTAACACATTACCACTTCTCTAAAAATTAACACAAAAAATGCGCTTCAAATAGACTTCTGATTTCTCTATAGGGATTTATTATCACGTATATGTCATACACAAAAATCCTTTATGGTAATGATGTTATTTTGAGGCATTATGGGAAACTCCATAATCGCCAATAACACTTATAACTGATCTCTCATAACTTGTTTTTATGCAGAAGAACAAAACAAACTTATACTGATAACACTTGTAACTTAATGAGCACAGCTTATAACTTCTACGTTAACTAACAGAAATGAAACGCATTAGTTAATGGTTCAATAAAACTGCTGTTCACTTACATCATTCTTGTGAGTGTAAATAAGTGTAGTGCATTTTATACAGGTGATGGGATTCTAAACTGTATGTATGGTTTTGCTGTGTGATGGCTGCAGTATCAGTATAGAGTACTGTACAGTACGCGCATGTTTTCTTGAGTGCTGGATCTCCGGTGTGGTGCAGGCAAAGGGGAAGAAGCGAGAGCTAATACTCTTTTGTTTCTGCAGTGTGGTCAACCTTGAAAAACACAGTTCAGCGAAATAGCGCTTAAGATAGGCAAAGATAATACAAGTAACGTTGCATCCTCTGAAAATATTCCTTAGTTTTGCAAACACCAGCTCAATTGCATTCAGATCACAGTTATGCAGAGGTAGACAATTTGTAATGTGACCCCCTTTGAGGCCATAACATCCACAAATGTTCATACAAATACAAATTATTTTCAAGTAAATGCTTATGTGCATTACCACCTGACTAGTAACAAGGATACACTGGTAATTCGAATGCACTAAACGAGCCTTTATGAAGAAAGCTTTAACTACAAAGGGATAATGTTATACAATAAAGTTCTAAATTCATTTAAACAAGCTGCATCATTAAAACACTAAGAATAAGGTAAAGACATTTTTGCCTGCACACTGTTTTTATACGGTTAATGAAACTTTAGAACCATAACCATGTAAATGAGTACTGGGAGCATAGTACATTCAAAAATCTGTAATACGAGGTATGTTTTTTAAGTCAGTACCGTTTTGCGAATACGCCGCCACAGCGCTACGGTCGGCGTTCTGCGCATGCATGCTGGTTACCTGCATCTCTCGTCTACACACTGACGCCATTACTGTCTGATTCTTCATTGTGTACGTTGGCTACTGAGTGTTTAAGCTGCCTCCGACAATCGTGAGTCCTGCCGGTTGTGAAGTACGGGCTGTTATACGATTTCTTAGTGATAAAGGCGTAAAACCGACTGATATTCATTGTGAGATCTATGAAATTTATGGAAAAAACATGAGTGACGGAATGGTAAGGAAATGGGTGAGAGCATTTAAAGATGGCCTCACAAATGTGCATGATGAAGAACGGAGTAGGCGTCCTTTGGCCGTTACTGAAGATTTGGTGCAGTAAGTGGATGAAAAGGTGAGCGAAAGCAGACGCTTTACAATTCCATCATTTTGCAACTATTTTTCTCAATATTCTCGTAGGGTTTTGTATCGCATTGTGACCGAGAACTTGAGTACCGGAAATTGAGTATACGTTGGGTTCCGAAAATGTTGACGGATTTGCACCAAACCCAACGTTTAGGCAGTGCATTGACTTTCCTTGAGCGGTACCAAAATGAAGGTGAAGATTTTTTAGACCAAATTGTTACTGGTGACGAAACAGGGGTGGCCTACGTCACACCAGAATCGAAACAACAATCCATGGAATGGCGACATTCATCATCGCCCACAAAATTGAAGTTGAAGCAAACAATTTCTGCCTGGAAAATAATGTGCACAATTTTTTGGGACAGAAAAGGAGTATTGCTAGTGGAGTTTCTGCCTCGTAGTGAGACAATAAATGCAGTGTTTTATTGTGGGATGTTGAATAATCTGCGCCGTGCAATCCTGAACAGAAGACGTGGCAAGTTCAGTAAGGGTATCGTTTTGCTGCATGACAATGCCCGTCCACATGTGGCTAATCGGACCAAAGATCTCATCAAATCATTTCAATGGGAAACTTTAGATCATCCTCCATAGAGCCCTGATCTGGCGCCCTGCGACTACCATTTGTTCCTGCTCTTGAAGAAAAATCTGGCAGTCAGCGTCTTCAAGATGACAACGAAGTCAAAACAGTACAGTGGTTAACACGTCAATCAGCAGAATTTTATGAGGAGGGTATTCAAAGACAGGTGCCGCGTTATGACAGGTGCCTCAATATTCACGGAAATTGTGTAGAAAGTAGATTAAGGTACAGGCTTTCATGTAAAAATAAAATTATTGCGATATCTATGCACGTATTTTTTAATTCCAAAACAGTACTGACTTAAAAAACATGCCTCATAGTTATATTATGACATTTCTTGTAGTAAAGTAGACTATGCAAATACCACATGAAAACTAAAATATAAGCTGCTTACTGTACATATTGTACGTAATCAATTTGACTTTATGTATATATGGTATTTATACATTTTAATGTGTCTCATAACATGTATATGTTACCAAGGATGAACTAAAATTCTAATTCTAACTTACAATTATTGTAAACTGGTTAGCTAATTAACCTCAAAATTGATAAAAAAAAAATATGGCAGACGTGATAAAGCTTAGCGTATTAGCCACTAGATGTCAGTGTATAGTGCATTTCAAATTTCAAAGTTGTCATCTATGTTTACGGAGTTAAACGAAACTTACTGAATGAGGACTTAGTAACTGATTGCTCTTGTTATTGTGCGCATACTGTACTTACTGCATAGTTTGAAATCATTGATAGATAAATCTGTATCTGTAAACGTATATAGAAAAAAATAATTTAATGAATATTTTAATATATTATGTACATGTGTAAATTTATAAGGGATAGAAGAAGGTGTTCAATATACCAGCTTTTTGAAAAAATTGATTTCAATATTTTAAGAAATGAGTTCATCAGAGCAAGGCAAAATGTCAATAAATATGGACTAAAATTTTTTAAAGTGTGTTTTATGTTTGCAACATAATGACACCCACCCACAGTAATTCAGCAAATCTCTTAGGATTACATTTAGACAACAGACTAACGTGGGAAACATACATACTTTACCTCTGTGAAAAGCTTGCTAGAATCTGGTATCTTATAGGGAAACTAAAGAAATGTGTTAGTAGAGATATGTTAATAACATCTTACTATGCCTTCTTTCATCCATATATACTGAATGGGGTTAGGCTTTGGGGTAACTGTGCTACCTCAAAAAATGCATTTATATGGCAAAAGAAATCTCTGAGACTAATTTTAGGATTAGTACAACAGGATACATGTAAGCCTAGTTTTAAAAACCCTAAGATAATGAATTTACCGTCAGTGTATATATACACCAATATCATACACGTTAAAGAGAATCAAAACTTATTTATAAATCATTCCTCAGTACACAGTTATGACACTCGATGCAAACATAATTTAGATACACCTCACAACCGATTGACTAAGACCATAAATAGCCACTGTTATCAACAGTTAAAATTATTCAATAAGCCTTCTCTGGAAATAAAAGAATTGCCACAAAGCAGATTTGTTATAGTATTAAAAATCTGGTTTAAACACAAAGCATTTTTTACTGTACAAGAATACTGTGACTTTGTGAATTCGTGATATAACAAAATGGGTTTACAAAACACAAAAACTACACTTTATTTTCTGTAGCAAATACATTCTTACATTACAATTTTTTAGCTAACCAAAAACTGTTTATTTTTAAACAAAACACCCAACTGTCTCTCTCTTCCGTAACGATCGGCCCCGAAGTTTCACGAATCTCCACCGGCCATCATTTATTTTATCGGCTTCGCGAGTTGGCCGCCAGGGTGACAATACTTAGAATATAACATATATGCTAGTGAATTTATATAAAACTATTCTAAATTATAGTATTAGGTACCAAATTGTTTAATTTTATTATTACTATGGTAAAGTTAACTTAATATAATTACCAGCTTAAACCATGCAAATAATCTGATTTCTCCCAGAATCGTATATGCATTAATTTGTAAACCTTCTGTACTTGTAAATACATTGTGAATACTTTTTATAACACACGAAACCTGTTGCTTCTTGTAAGCTTAATGGTTAATAAAGGATTATGATTATGATTATTATTAACCATTTACAGTTTATTTGTAGTAATTTCAAACATTTTTCACTTTGCTGATAAATCTATGTGTCAAAATCTTTAGTAAATTTATGTAGAGTAGTCAAAACTTGAGTGGAAAGAATTAAACAATTTTGCAAACAAAAATAATAAATTGCATAAATTATGGGTTTTCTTATCAAATAATTACACCCATTTTGAAATATAAATTTTTCTGTTTTAAAGACAAAGTCCCCTTGACAAGAAGCTACAAACATAAAATCAGAGTGCATTATTTTTCAGAGTGTTATTTAAATATTGTTTGATTTCATCTTCTTAGCTGAATAGAATTGTTATTTATAAGATTGCTGGATAATGTTGTGGAATATTGATTAAACATATACATATAAAATTACTGAAACATATACTTGACAAAAGTTAAACAAAAGAACATCTTGTTATTGTCTTTGCTTTCATCTATCACACACTCCCTCTCAAATGTTGTCAAGTAATAGAAGGGAAAATTCACTTCATCTTACCCATTCATTTTCTTGTCACAAGTCCTGATGTGATTATTGAGAAACATCTTTGCTGTCGTTGGTGAGCCCAATGATTTTGAGTTTTGAGGTTTGGTACTTATCCTAAGGATAAATGCAACTATTTATTCCCTAATGATTAGTTTTATTTTTTCACCAGCTCTTATCCACATCACATTTTTGTCCAACAGCATTATTGCCTACTTGTTCTCTTCCTCAGTGATGTGGAGTTTTACTTTTGCCATGAATGCTATTTAACAGTGTTGCATATCAGCCTTTTGTACACATCACATGTTACACACTACACATTTCATTTCTACACATGTTTTCACTTCAACTGATTCTATACAATGACTTTGAATGCAGGGAACGTTTTGGGATTATTTCCGTATACAGGTGTTCTTTGTCATGTCTGTATTACATTTTATTCTGTATGTTTATTAGTGGGCGTACCCCTCCCCTTTTATTTTCAACATGTTAATGTGGGCAAAAGAATTGAGCTAATAACAAAACAAAAGAGTACCTAAAGCTGGATTTTATCGGGGATTGTACCAAATTGTTATCTACTATTAGTCTACACTATGACAGAGACAAAGCGCCTCTGTGGTGTGAGTATAACATGTCTGTCTTACATTCAAAGGGTTCCTAATCTCGACCCGGATGAGCATTTTGGATAAGGATTTTTCCAGCATTTTCTTTTATCCTAAAGATGAATGTTGGGGAACTTTAAGTTCTAAGGACTGGGCTCATTTGAGTATCATTTCACCCATTTTATTCAATGATCAATATGACCTAATCAGTTAAAGGATGTTAAACCTCAAGAACACATAATATATAAATATGACAGAGACTAAATCAAGTAATCTTTTAAGTGGTCTAGAAAATTGTGACAGTAATAAAATATATTGCTTTCTTCTCAGTTGCTCATCATGGGGATATCTCTCTTTTCAAGTGGTTTGAGCTAGAGAGTGAATTGTGAATCTTAACGCTATAAAATATTTTGAAAGAGTCTGTGCACTTTAAATAAACACACTAGACAAAAACCCTCTGTAACGTGCACGTAGAGATGAAATTTTAGCCCTTTACAGCCTTTAAACATGGTGCAGTGATCAAGCCACGTGCTCAATTGCATGCACACTGCCTCTAGTTGGGCATAAGATGGTAGCAATCAGTGGGGTATTGTTGTTGCATGCGGATGTTGTTCAGAAACATGGGTAAATATATGACGATATCACAGGGTGGCAAAAAGGATGAATCATTATAGTTAATTGATGGAAATTAATCATTTCTTCACACTAGCCATACATAGGCTAAGGTTTTTGTTAGAGTCAACATGAAAAATTCAATGCCATGGCCGGGATTTGAACCACGGATCTCCTGGTTTCCGTCCAGCCGCTCTTAATCTTTGAGCTACCATGGCCAACATGCCCTCCTGACATTAAATTATCCAGTTGACTCATATATTTCCCCGGTAGGCCACTAGGGGCCCTTGCATCCGAGATACACGATTTGTGGCGACTTACTATCCTAACTACTGAAGGCTGAGGCTTCATCATTTACCTCTTATCATTTTATTTAATTGATGGAAATTAATCATTTCTCCGCACTAGCCATATATAGGCTAAGGTTTTTGATAGATAGAGTCAACATGAAAAATTCAATGCCATGGCTGGGATTTGAAACATGGATCTCCTGATTTCCGTCCAGTCCCTCTTAACCTTAAAACCTTAGCCTATATACAGCTAGTGTGGAGAAATGATAAATTTTCTTCAATTAACTAAAATAATAAGAGTTAAATGATGAAGCCTGGGACTTAAGTACTTATGATAGTAAGTCGCCGCAAAAGGTGTATCTCGTATGCTAGAGCCCCAAGTAGCCTACCAGGGAAATATATGAGTCAACTGGAGAATTTAATATCAGGAGAGCACATTGGCCATGATAGCTCAAAGGGTAAGAGCGACTAGACGGAAACCAGGGGATCGGTGTTTCAAATCCCAGCTATGGCATTGAATTTTTCAAGTTGACTCTATGTATCAAAAAGCTTAGCCTATAATACGGCTAGTATGAAGAAATGTATAATTATGAAAAGCTCTGAAAAATTTAGAGTTAAAGTAACATTTTTATCTGTTCTATCAGTTATTCATGATCTTAATACATTTTAAAACTCTAAAGCTATATTTTTCAACTTATTTCTATTATAAATAACACATTCCTTATTTGGAAGTTTTTATATATTTAAAATTTTGTCTAATGTGCAAAAACTACCTTTTAATCAACAATTTTTTTACAATTTTTTATAAATCTTATATTTTTGTGGTTTGGTTTCATATAATTGTATTCTTTGTGATTGAATGGGAAATATTTACTTATTCTGGCTTGAAGGTTGTCTTTCTGATTATTTGTTTTAGTTTGAATTTACTTTCAAGAACCTCAAATATGTTAAATTAATGTTATTATTTTTTGAAGGCTTCTATTAAACAAATCCTTTGCTTTGCTTCTCAAATTATTTTAATTGAAATAATAATTAAATTATTAATTTAATTATTTAATTCAAATTATTTTAATATTTTATTTATAATTTCAACTGAAATAACATATTTCAGTCAAATAAAGACTATTTGTGTATTTGAAACTGCATCGCATCCCCATATTGTTAGACCATAGATTAGGGGATAAACATATACCTATATATACCTATACATATATATTGTGACTGTGGGTTTGTAGAATTAAAAGGTTCAATTTGCAGAAATTCAAAATAGTCTCTATTTCCATAGAAATACATTCTGATCGATCCTTACAGCAGAAGAATTATGTCATATACACAGTTACAATCTACCAAGGTCATTGACCACAACAAAGAGTTCACACACCAGTCTCAATTACAACTGCACTCTGTTTATGACTGCTTACAACAGTCCACTGGAATGTCACGATCTCTGAAATATACATACATTGATAATTCTAGACTGTTCTCAAACAAAAAAGAAACAGAATGTCCTCTATCAATCAAGATGTGACTAGAATGTTTCATTTATCTCTTTATTTGTTTCCACAGACCTTTTTATCTCTGCGCTATGTTTACCTGCATCTTACATTTTATCTATTAAATAATATTGTACCCATATCTCCTAACTGTCAATTTTGATAATTTTAATTTGGAAAGGTAAATTAGAATTAACACTGTGAAGTAATGTAATAAATAGATTGACAGTTTCTTGAAAATTTCTTCAAATGGAGGTGAAACACATTGAAGGAAAATTTTTGGTATATGAAGTACAGTCTTAGTCGTCTCATAGCATAATTTTAATTGTTTGATAATTTTGTTTATATGTGCATGAAAATAAGGATATGCTGTATAGAGCAAGTTAAATATTATGCAGTAATGTACATGCCAGATAAGTTAAATAATGTAATTATACGTCTGTTATTCTAAAATACAGAAGGTAGCATTTGAGTTTGATGTGTTGTATTCCATTAGCATATATGAGGGGGGACCAAAATGAAACCGGACTCCGAGTGCGGTACCACTCGTAGACATATTGCAGAGTTCTCACGCTAGATGGTGGTAGTAGACACCTTCATGAAACAGCTGTGCAGGCGGCGTCAGTGTAGAGCTGAATGTGCAAGTGTGGTATTGTGTTTCTCTGACATTTGGCGGGTTACCTCTGCAAAGTGGTTATGGCAACTTCAAAAGAACAAAGAGTGTGTGTGAAATTTTGTTTCCTGTTTGAAAAACCTACAACAGGGACCCACCAAATGCTTCAGGAAGCTTTTCAGGAGGACGCTATTAGCCGCACACAGGTTTTCGAGTGGTTTGGGCGCTTATACGTGGAGAGATGTGTGTTGAAGACCAAGGTCGTTCTGGATGCCCTTCAACATTGCAAAATGGTGAGAGCATTGAAAACGTCCACCAAAAGATCAACGTGGACCGTTGCCAAACCAACGACCAAATTTCAGCAGCGACATTAATCAGCTGGTGCTCGTGCCAGCGGATTTTGAGGGAGGATTTGCACATGAGACGTGTTGGTGCTAAATTTGTTCTGCACCTTCTCACACAGGAGCACAAAATCATCTGCATGAATGTGTGTCTGGACTTGACAGAGATTGCACGTGATCCAAACTTCTTGAACAAAGTCATTACAGGACATGAGAGTTGGTGTTACGAGTATGACCCAGAAACCAAGCATGCGTCATGCCAGTGGAGGACTCCCAAATCTCCCAGACCAATAAAAGCAAGGTAAGTGTGGTCAAATGTTAAGACTATGGTCATTGTCTTTTTTGATGTTCATGGAATTGTGCATCGGGAATTCGTACCCCCTTGCCAGACTGTTAACCAGCACTATTACTTGGATGTTTTAAGGCATCTGCGAGAGAATGTGAGGAGGAAACGTCCAGAACTTTGGCGATCAGGTGACTGGTTTCTGCATCACGACAACACTCCAGGACACACGGCCTTATGAGTGACCCACTATATGGCATCTCAGAGGTGGTCTGTCCTTCCCCACACTCTGTATTTACCGGACCTAGCCCCATGTTACTGTTTTCTATTTCCATGAATGAAAAAAATGCTAAAAGGGGAGCATTATGACGATGTGGAGGCGGTAGAAACAGCTTCGCAAAGGGTACTGGACTATATCAAACTTGCAGAGTTCCAAACATGCTTCCAACAGTGGGAAAAGAGACGTGACAAGTGCATCACATGTAATGGAGAGTATTTTGAAGGTGACTCAAGTAATTTTTTAAAAAGGTTCATCAATAAAGTTTTTATGAATCCGATTTCTTTTGGGTCCCCCCTCGTACATATACCACTTTGAAAGTCTATTTATAGTGACTTTCCTGGCCAAAATGAATATACAAGTGCATTCTAATCTAATCTTTAAAGAACTTATAGTTAACATTTTAAAACATATAAGTTGGAGCTGAATATATGGCAAGTCTTTTTAATATGTTAACCTGAGATTAATTTTTTTTTAGGTATTATTTTCAAAACATTGCATATTTATCTAGTTTATAATTTTTCCTCCACAGTTCAACTTGTATTTGGATAATCTGTTTTGTTGAGATTAAATACTATATATTTTGTTATTTCTGCATTTATAAATAAGTTGCATTTTGTGCTCATGGACATAACTCTATTTGTAATACTAACACAAAGGTTTGCAATGTTCTTTAAGCATTTCAAGTCTAAATGAGTAATGTGATATGTTTTGTAGGTTCATTAAGTACATGCAGCTCCTGCAATGCCGAATATCACTTGGCTTGTGGAGGATATGAGAGCCAATGTCCACAATGCACTGTTAAGCAAGAAGGAGAACCTACAGAAAATAGCTCAGTAAGTAGCTTTCTACAATCAAGAAACTGTTCTCTACAGCCCTATGTTACAGAAAATAATCCAGATATCAAAGGTAAATAAATGTAGTTTTTAATTAATAGCATGTTGGTGTTCTGTTATAAATGTTGATAATTTAAATGGGTTTTACTTCATGGCTGTTCTATGTATGATTCATATATGTGCAAAGCTTTGAATCTTTGCGTGGAGTGGCCAAACATACATGAATGAAAATGTGCACTTTTATCATAGGATAAACCAAATTAAATGGGTAATCTGAATGATTATTACAATTGAGGTTTTCAAGAACCCATGTTTACATGGCAATAGGGATGCATAGGTAATTTTTTTAGTAATATAGTAATTTATTTCCTTTTACATCAACAAATGGAAATACAAAATCAAGATTACAGTTATAAAATCCATACTGAAATATGCCATATATTCCAAAATTCTGAAAATCCTATAATGTCATGTTGCCCACCATTGAATAGTAATTTGGTCCCCATACACCTAACCCTAGGTTTTAGTGTATTGGAGGCCATCTACTCCTTTTTACACTTTCTGCCATTTCACCTATCCCACTCTACATTTTTCTCTTAATTGTTCTTAGCCATCTCTCTTTAACTTTCTCCTGTTCTTTTCTCCTTTTACTGAGAACATTTTTCTAATTACTAGTTCACCACCCAAATTGTCCCATTTACGTAGCCAAGACTGCTCTCTCCATATCTTTGTTTGATTACAATGCAATATACCGTGGAAATCTGCATTCTGTTCTCCACACAATGGACATTTACCTAGCTCCTTCTCTTAACATATACCTTTCAAGTTTCTCACTCCTGTTCTCGCCCAAGCAAAACCTTCTGGCCCTAACTTACTACATATATCCGTCCCTCCTCCAGGTTGTTTTTATTTCTCTTTATAATCTCAGTGAGCTTTTGTCATTTGTATTGGCGAAAATATCTTGTCTGTCAATATCTTCTAATCTTAGCTTAACTTCTTTCCAAAAGCCTCTATACCCATACTCTGCATTCATCCAAGAGTGACCCACACCTGTCTGCTTCAACACGTCATTCATTTTATGTGCCCAAGACAACCTCCCCCCCAGTTACTTCTCTTTTGAATATGAAAAAATTCTTTGATTATATTGCCATCTTCCAAGTTAGTGATTCTGTATAAATATTTCAGTGTCCTTAACAAGATTTTAATTTTATTAGAATGCCTGCCTAGTTATAATTGTGCTGCCCAATTAGGTTATGCTATTGGTAATCCCAATATGTATTTACAAAAGGATCTATGCAATCTATCAGTCTCTCTCCAAGCCTCATCTACTCCCCAAAACTCTGATCCATGTAACATTTTATTTTCTACTACTGCTCTCATCAAGACAGCCCAGGTTTGTTCCCAGGTGACTGCAAAGTGAGATTTGTGGTGGACAAAACGGCGCTGGGGCGGGTTTTCTCCAGGACCTCCGGTTACCCCTGCCATCTCATTCCACCGTGCTCCATCTTCATCTCATGTATCATCAGTGTCACTGCCTGCGGTGCCGTATGTAATAAAACTGGGAGTTAAACACTACACTACACACTACATTTCACCTGGTGCGTAGATACGATAACTGTTGTTATCATATTATGTTGCTATTGTAGTTCGTTTCAATGATTGTGAACACTATAAATGATGGATAAATACAAACAATATCTTGCTTTTTGATGTTTCTCTGTGAAGATATATAACTTAATGTAATTTAACAAAGGAATTCCAAATTAATAACCGTATTAGTTTCAAAACATTTTATTAAAGACATAAATTTTTTTGTCCTTTCAACAGTCCATGTAATGTCAAACATTGAATGAATAAATGAATGAATGAATGAAATGTGTGATATGGCCCTCAGATAAGTCCAGGGCTTCTAGAGCTCAGAGTTACCTGACATTCATCTTTGTAGGATAAGGGAAAACATTGGAAAAAACCTTATCCAGGTAACTCATCCATAGCAAGATTTGAACTCGCAACCTCTTGAGTTTGAGGTAAACACCTTACCTCACACCATGGATGCAGGCAAGAAACAGATGTAATTAACTGAATATGAGCTGCTTCTATACGTTTATCAAAACAATGAAACCAGTAATTGTTAAACATTAACTTCTGTGAACAGCTTATGGAAATTAAGTAGCAAGAAGTAGCAGAACACAAATAAGTACATAAATAAGTAAAGCTGAGCCAATGTGGAAAATTAAATATCAGCGCTTCTTTAAATGAGTGGTTCAACGTGACTGCCATTGAGAGGAAGACATCTCCTTACCATTTTCGCTATATGCTCATATGTGGCTTCCAGCCTTGCAGGTATAACTGTGGTCATCTCATACATGATTAGCTGCTGCAGTTGATCTAAAGTCTCAGGTCGCCTCGACCAAACCTGACCGTTGAGATAACCACAGAGGAAAAAATCCCACTGGGTAAGATCTGGAGATCTTGGAGGCCGTACAGAATTGCTAATGAACCTTTTGGGGAGAAAACACAATAATTCAGATAATTCAGGCTGAGCACATTACGTAAAATATGATCTGGAAATTTGCCATCTTACCTCCCACAAAAATATCTTTCAAAGAAAGCAATTGTACCACCGGTGGTATGTGCAGGAGCACCATCGTGCTGGAACAAGCCATTTGATTTTTCATTTTCATCCAGTTGGTCAATAAACTCAGATAAAATTTCCTCCATATATCGTCGAGCATTTAGTCTTCCTTCAAAGAAAATTGCATCAATTATTTACTGTTGCAACAGGGCAGACCATACTCCAATATTTTTAATACTGTGAAATTTCCACAAACTGATTTGGAGGCTCAGAACCACTTATGCGTGCATTTTATGTGTTGATATGGCCTGTGACCTCGATCTAGAATTCATCTGAGGTGAAGAAAAGATTGAGTTGCTAATCATTCTCAAAACACTCCAGAAATTTACATGGGCCAATAGGTCTTGCTTTTGAAACTTACGCCAGTGTGATTTTATATGGGTAGAGTTGCAGTTCTTTCCAGACTACCATATGGCAAGTGTTGCAACAGGGCAGACCAAACTCCAAAATTTTTAATACTGTGAAATTTCCACAAACTGATTTCAAGGCTCAGAACCCCTTATGCATGCATTTTATGTGTTAATATGGCCTGTGACCTCGAACTAGCATTCCTCTGAGGTGAAGAATAGATTGAGTTGCTAATCTTTCTCAAAACACTCCAGAAATTTACATGGGCCAATAGGTCTTGCTTTTGAAACTTACGCCAATGTGGTTTTATATGGGTAGAGTTGCAGTTTTATCCTGACTACCATATGGCAAGTGTTGCAACAGGGCAGACCATACTCCAACATTTTTAATACTGTGAAATTTCCACAAACTGATTTGGAGGCTCAGAACCCCTTATGCATGCATTTTACGTGTTGATATGGCCTGTGACCTCTAACTATCATTCATTTGAGGTGAAGAATAGTTTGAGTTGCTAATCATTATCAAAATACTCCAGAAATTTACCTGGGCCAATAGGTTTTGCTTTTGAAACTTACGCCACTGTGATTTTATATGGGTAGAGTTGCAGTACTTTCCTGACTACCATATGGCAAGAACTAATGAAAGTCCTATCTGCCTAACTAGCTGCCGCAAGATGTATGATGCTTATCTGTCATAATATTATTTATTACTTTTGGATTTGGACCATTCACTTTATAATGTCCTGTGTCTCTCCTTTTGCGAGTAACTGATCCTGCATCTTGGAAATGTTTGATGCACCTATTGGTTTAAAAAGCTATAAGGATACCAACAGTAATAAAGACATTTTAATTTACGCGTGAGAATGACAAAAAAATCTATATCATATAATAGTAAAACATAAAATATAAGACATTTATGTTGAAAACAAATGTATATCTGTTTGATGATACCTGTACATTTTTGACAAAATTACGCTCCAAGGGACATGTATGAATGCCAGATAGCAATGCATAAACTCCTCTATACAGGATTTAAATTATATTCATGTCACACCAGCCTGTACCAAAATAGCATTGAACATGAAGACGAGGTGTTCTGTGTGCATATCCATGGTGGTAGCCTTCAGAGTAGAAACGTGCTACTTATACATATGTCCTACAATCTCAAAAACTATTTGTAGTTGGTTTATTGATACTCGTCACTCACTTGTTTATATTAAAGAGAGACTAGTTTCAAAGGCTTTTGCCTCCATTTTCAATCTCTTTCCAACTTGCATCTGTTGTTGTCTGCTCCCTCTCTGGTGGTGGAACTATGAACTTTTTTGTCAAATTATCTACCTGTGGGAATTCAAAGTTAATTACGCGATCCATATTTTTCCATATGAATATGTTCTCCCATGTTGTGAATTTAGTTTGGATCGCGTAATGAACTTTGAAATCCCACCAGTAGATAATTTGGCAAAAAGGTTCATAGTTCCACCACCAGAGAGACAGCAGACAACAACAGATGCCAGTTGGAAGAGATTGAAAATGGAGGCGAATGCCTTTGAAAATAGTCTCTCATTAATATAAACAAGTAAGTGACGAGTAACAATAAACCAACTACAAATAGTTTTTGAGATTAATTTTGACATCACCGTTACTAAATTACTCCAAACACATATGTACTACAATGTTTATCACAATTACCGTAGAAGGGGTGAAAGGGTAGGCTGGTTGTATTAGTTATTAGCAAAACCACCTTCAGAGTGCTGTAATTTGCATACTGTTCCACAAACATTACCACTTCTTTACACATTACCACTTCTCTAAAAATTAACATATAAAATGTGCTTCAAATAGACTTCTGATTTCTCTATAGGGATTTATTATCACGTATATGTAATACACAAAAATCCTTTATGGTAATGATGTTATTTTGCGGCATTATGGAAAACTCCATAATCGCCAATAACACTTATAACTGATCTCTCATAACTTTATATAAAATTACTGAAACATATACTTGACAAAAGTTACACAAAAGAACATCTTGTGATTGTGTTTGCTTTCATCTATCACACACTCCCTCTCAAATGATGTCAAGTAATAGAAGGGAAAATTCACTTCATCTTACCCATTCATTTTCTTGTCGCAAGTCCTGATGTGATTAGTGAGAAACATCTTTGCTGTCGTTGGTGAGCCCAATGATTTTGAGTTTTGAGGTTTGGTACTTATCCTAAGGATAAATGCAACTATTTATTCACTAATGATTAGTTTTATTTTTTCACCAGCTCTTATACACATCACATTTTTGTCAAACAGCATTATTGCCTACTTGTTCTCTTCCTCAGTGATGTGGAGTTTTACTTTTGCCATGAATGCTATTTAACAGTGTTGCATATCAGCCTTTTGTACACGTCACATGTTAAACACTACACATTTCATCTCTACACATGTTTTCACTTCAACTGTTTCTATACAATGACTTTGAATGCAGGGAACGTTTTGGGATTATTTCCGTATTCAGGTGTTTTTTGTCATGTCTTTATTACATTTGATTCTGTATGTTTATAAGTGGGCGTACCCCTCCCCTTTTATTTTCAACCTGTTGATGTGGGCAAAAGAATTGAGCTAATAACAAAACAAAAGAGTACCTAAAACTGGATTTTATTGGGGATTGTACCAAATTGTTATCTACTATTAGTCTACACTATGACAGAGACAAAGCGCATCTGTGGTGTGAGTATAACATGTCTGTCTTACATTCTAAAGGTTCCTAATCTCGACCGGGATGAGCATTTGGGATAAGGATTTTTCCAGCATTTTCTTTTATCCTAAAGATGAATGTTGGGGAACTTTAAGTTCTAAGGACTGGGCTCATTTGAGTATCATTTCACCCAATTTATTCAATGATCAATTTGACCTAATCAGTTAAAGGATGTTAAACCTCAAGAACACATAATATATAAATATGACAGAGACTAAATCAAGTAATCTTTTAAGTGGTCTAGAAAATTGTGACATTAATAAAATATATTGCTTTCTTCTCAGTTGCTCATCATGGGGATATCTCTCTTTTTAAGTGGTTTGAGCTAGAGAGTGAATTGTGAATCTTAACACTATAAAATATTTTGAAAGAGTCTGTGCCCTTTAAAATAAGCACACTAGACAAAACCCTCTGTAACGTGCATGTAGAGATGAAATGTTAGGCCTTTACAGCCTTTACACATGGTGCAGTGATCAAGCCACGTGCTCAATTGCATGCACACTGCCTCTAGTTGGGCATAAGATGAGAGCAATCAGTGGGGTATTGTTGTTGCATGCAGATGTTGTTCAGAAACATGGGTAAATATATGACGATATCACAGGGTGGCAAAAAGGATGAATCATTTTAGTTAATTGATGGAAATTAATCATTTCTCCACACTAGCCATACATAGGCTACGGTTTTTGTTAGAGTCAACATGAAAAATTCAATGCCATGGCTGGGATTTGAACCACGGATCTCCTGGTTTCCGTCCAGCCGCTCTTAATCTTTGAGCTACCATGGCCAACATGCCCTCCTGACATTAAATTATCCAGTGGACTCATATATTTCCCTGGTAGGCCACTAGGGGCCCTTGCATCCGAGATACACGATTTGTGGCGACTTACTATCCTAACTACTGCAGGCTGAGGCTTCATCATTTAACTCTTATCATTTTATTTAATTGATGGAAATTAATCATTTCTCCACACTAGCCATATATAGGCTAAGGTTTTGATAGATAGTGTCAACATGAAAAATTCAATGCCATGGCTGGGATTTGAACCATGGATCTCCTGATTTCTGTCCAGTCCCTCTTAACCTTAAAACCTTAGCCTATATACAGCTAGTGTGGAGAAATAATAAATTTTCATCAATTAACTAAAATAATAAGAGCTAAATGATGAAGCCTGGGACTTAAGTACTTACGATAGTAAGTCGCCGCAAACGGTGTATCTCGTATGCTAGAGCCCCAAGTAATTTACCAGGGAAATATATGAGTCAACTGGAGAATTTAATATCAGGAGGGCACATTGGCCATGATAGCTCAAAGGTTAAGAGCGACTGGACGGAAACCAGGGGATCGGTGGTTCAAATCCCAGCTATGGCATTGAATTTTTGAAGTTGACTCTATCTATCAAAAAGCTTAGCCTATAATACGGCTAGTATGAAGAAATGTATGATTTCCATCAATTAACTAAAATGCTTTAAACTACTTACCTTATGAAAAGCTCTGAAAAATTTAGAGTTAAAATAACATTTTTATCTGTTCCATGAGTTATTCATGATCTTAATACATTTTAAAACTCTAAAGCTATATTTTTCAACTTATTTCTATTATAAATAACACATTCCTTATTTGGAAGTATTTATATATTTAAAATCTTGTCTAATGTGCAAAAACTACCTTTTAATCAACAATTTTTTTACAATTTTTTATAAATCTTATATTTTTGTGGTTTGGTTTCATATAATTGTATTCTTTGTGATTGAATGGAAAATGTTTACTTATTCTGGCTTGAAGGTTGTCTTTCTGATTATTTGTTTTAGTTTGAATTTACTTTCAAGAACCTCAAATATGTTAAATTAATGTTATTTTTTTTGAAAGCTTCTATTAAACAAATCCTTTGCTTTGCTTCTCAAATTATTTTAATTGTAGTAATAATTAAATTATTAATTTAATTATTTAATTCAAATTATTTTAATATTTTATTTATAATTTCAACTGAAATAACATATTTCAGTCAAATATAGACTATTTGTGTATTTGAAACTGCATCGCATCCCCATATTGTTAGACCATAGATTAGGGGATAAACATATACCTATATATACCTATACATATATATTGTGACTGTGGGTTTGTAGAATTAAAAGGTTCAATTTGCAGAAATTCAAAATAGTCTCTATTTCCATAGAAATACACTCTGATCGATCCTTACAGTAGAAGAATTATGTCTTATACACAGTTACAATCTACCAAGGTCGTTGACCACAACAAAGAGTTCACACACCAGTTTCAATTACAACTCCACTCTGTTTATGACTGCTTACAACAGTCCACTGGAATGTCACGATCTATTAAATATACATACATTGATAATTCTAGACTGTTCTCAAACAAACAAGAAACAGAATGTCCTCTATCAATCAAGATGTGACTAGAATGTTTCATTTATCTCTTTATTTGTTTCCACAGACCTTTTTATCTCTGCGCTATGTTTACCTGCATCTTACATTTTATCTACTAAATAATATTGTACCCATATATCTTAACTGTCAATTTTGATAATTTTAAATTGGAAAGGTAAATTAGAATTAACACTGTGAAGTAATGTAATAACTAGATTGACAGTTTCTTGATAATACCTTCAAGTGGAGGGGAAACACTTTGAAGGAAAATTTTTGGTATATGAAGTACAGTGTGTCTTAGTCGTCTCATAGCATAATTTTAATTGTTTGATAATTTGTTTATATGTGCATGAAAATAAGGATATGCTGTATAGAGCAAGTGAAATATTATGCAGTAATGTACATGCCACATAGGCTAAATAATGTAATTATACGTCTGTTATTCTAAAATACAGAAGGTAGCATTTGAGCTTGATGTGTTGTATTCTATTAGCATATATGAGGGGGGACCAAAAAGAAACCGGACTCCGAGTGCAGTACCACTCGTAGACGTAGTGCAGAGTTCTCACGCTAGATGGTGGTAGTAGACACCTTCATGAAACAGCTGTGCAGGCGGCGTCATTGTAGAGCTGAACGTGCAAGTGTGGTATTGTGTTTCTCTGACTTTTGGCGGGTTACCTCTGCAAAGTGGTTACGGCAACTTCAAATGAACAAAGAGTGTATGTGAAATTTTGTTTCCTGTTTAAAAAACCTACAACAGAGACCCACCAAATGCTTCAGGAAGCTTTTCAGGAGGACGCTATTAGCCGCACACAGGTTTTCGAGTGGTTTGAGCGCTTATACGTGGTGAGATGTGTGTTGAAGACCAAGGTCGTTCTGGATGCCCTTCAACATTGCAAAATGGGGAGAGCATTGAAAACGTCCACCAAAAGATCAACGAGGACCGTTGCCAAACGAACGACCAAATTTCAGCAGCGACATTAATCAGTTGGTGCTCGTGCCAGCGGATTTTGAGGGAGGATTTGCACATGAGACGTGTTGGTGCTAAATTTGTTCTGCACCTTCTCACACAGGAGCACAAAATCATCTGCATGAATGTGTGTCTGGACTTGACAGAGGTTGCACATGATCCAAACTTCTTGAACAAAGTCATTACAGGACATGAAAGTTGGTGTTACGAGTATGACCCAGAAACCAAGCAAGCGTCATGCCAATGGACGACTCCCTAATCTCCCAGACCAATAAAAGCAAGGCAAGTGTGGTCAAATATTAAGACTATGGTCATTGTCTTTTTTGATGTTCATGGTATTGTACATCGGGAATTCGTACCCCCTTGCCAGACTGTTAACCAGCACTTTTACTTGGATGTTTTAAGGCATCTCTGAGAGGGTGTGAGGAGGAAAAGTCCAGAACTTTGGCGATCAGGTGACTGGTTTCTGCATCACGACAACACTCCAGGACACACGGCCTTATGAGTGACCCACTATTTGGCATCTCAGAGGTGGTCTGTCCTTCCCCACACTCCGTATTTACCGGACCTAGCCCAATGTTACTGTTTTCTATTTCCATGAATGAAAAAAATGCTAAAAGGGGAGCATTATGACGATGTGGAGGCGGTAGAAACAGCTTTGCAAAGGGTACTGGACTATATCAAACTTGAAGAGTTCCAAACACGCTTCCAACAGTGGGAAAAGAGACGTGACAAGTGCATCACATGTAATGGAGAGTATTTTGAAGGTGACTGAAGTAATTTTGTAAAAAGGTTCATCAATAAAGTTTTTATAACAACAATCCGATTTCTTTTGGGTCCCCCCTCGTACATATACCACTTTGACCGTCTATGTATAGTGACTTTCCTGACCAAAATGAATATACAAGTGCAATCTAATCTAATCTTTAAAGAACTTATAGTTATCATTTTAAAACATATCAGCTGGAGCTGAATATATGGCAAGTCTTTTTAATATGTTAACCTCAGATTAATTTTTTTTTTAGGTATTATTTTCAAAACATTGCACATTTATCTAGTTTATAATTTTTCCCCCACAGTTCAACTTGTATTTGGATAATCTGTTTTGTTGAGATTAAATACCATATATTTTGTTATTTCTGCATTTATAAATAAGTTGCATTTTGTGCTCATGGACATAACTCTATATGTAATACTAACACAAAGGTTTGCAATGTTCTTAAAGCATTTCAAGTCTAAATGAGTAATGTGATATGTTTTGTAGGTTCATTAAGTACATGCAGCTCCTGCAATGCCGAATATCACTTGGCTTGTGGAGGATATGAGGGCAAATGTCCACAATGCACTGTTAAGCAAGAAGGAGAACCTCCAGAAAATAGCTCAGCAAGTAGCTTTCTACAATCAGGAAACTGTTCTCTACAGCCCTATGTTACAGAAAATAATCCAGATATCAAAGGTAAATTAATGTAGTTTTTAATTAATGGCATGTTATTGTTTTGTTATAAATGATGATAGTTTTAATGGGTTTTACTTCATGGCTGTTCTATGTATGACTCATATCTGTGCAAAGCTTTGAATCTTTGGGTGGAGTGGCCAAACCTACATGAATGAAAATGTGCACTTTTATCATAGGATAAACCAAATTAAATGGGTAATCTGAATGATTATTACAATTGAGGTCTCAGGTTTTCAAGAACCCATGGCAATAGGGATGCATAGGTAATTTTTTTAGTAATATAGTAATTTATTTCCTTTTACATCAACAAATAGAAATACAAAATCAAGATTACAGTTATAAAATCCATACTGAAATATGCCATATATTCCAAAATTCTGAAAATCCTATAATGTCATGTTGCCCACCATTGAATAGTAATTCGGTCCCCATACACTTAACCCTAGGTTTTAGTGTATTGGAGGCCCTCTACTCCTTTTTACACTTTCTGCCATTTCACCTATCCCACTCTACATTTTTCTCTTAATTGTTCTTAGCCATCTCTCTTTAACTTTCCCTAAATAATTCCCTATATTTCTCCTGTTCTTTTCTCCTTTTACTGAGAACATTTTTCTAATTACTAGTTCACCACCCAAATTGTCCCATTTACGTAGCCAAGACTGCTCTCTCCATATCTTTGTTTGATTACAATGTAATATACCATGGAAATCTGCATTCTGTTCTCCACATAATGGACATATACCTAGCTCCTTCTCTTGACCTATACCTTTCAAGTTTCTCACTCCTGTTCTGGCCCAAGCAAAACCTTATGGCCCTAACTTACTACATATATCCGTCCCTCCCCCAGGTTGTTTTTATTTCTCCATATAATCTCAGTGAGCTTTTGTCATTTGTATTGGCGAAAATATCTTGTCTGTCAATATCTTCTAATCTTAGCTTAACTTCTTTCCAAAAGCCTCTATACCCATACTCTGCATTTATCCAAGAATTACCCATACCTGTCTGCTTCAACACGTCATTCATTTTATGTGCACAAGACCACCTCCCCCCCAGTTACTTCTCTTTTGAATATGAAAACATTCTTTGATTATATTGCCATCTTCCAAGTTAGTGATTCTGTATAAATATTTCAGTGTCCTTGACAAGATTTTAATTTTATTAGAACGCCTGCCTAGTTATAATTGTGCTGCCCAATTAGGTTATGCTATTGGTAATCCCAATATGTATTTACAAAAGGATCTATGCAATCTATCAGTCTCTCTCCAAGCCTCATCTACTCCCCAAAACTCTGATCCATGTAACATTTTATTTTCTACTACTGCTCTCATCAAGGCAGCCCAGGTTCGTTCCCAGGTGACTGCAAAGTGAGATTTGTGGTGGACAACACGGCGCTGGGGTGGGTTTTCTCCAGGACCTCCGGTTTCCCCGCCATCTCATTCCACCGTGCTCCATCTTCATCTCATGTATCATCAGTGTCACTGCCTGCGGTGCCGTATGTAATAAAACTGGTAGTTAAACACTACACTACACACTACATTTCACCTGGTGCGTAGATATGATAACTGTTGTTATCATATAATGTTATTGTAGTTCGTTTCAATGAATGTGAACACTATAAATGATGGATAAATACAAACAATATCTTGCTTTTTGATGTTTCTCTATGAAGATATATAACTTAATGTAATTTAACAAAGGAATTCCAAATTAATAACCGTATTAGTTTCAAAACATTTTATTAAAGACATAAATTTTTTGTCCTTTCAACAGTCCATGTAATATCAAACATTGAATGAATAAATGAATGAATGAAATGTGTGATATGGCCCTCAGATAAGTCCAGGGCTTCTAGAGCTCAGAGTTACCTGACATTCATCTTTGTAGGATAAGGGAAAACATTGGAAAAAACGTTATCCAGGTAACTCATCCATAGCAAGATTTGAACTTGCAACCTCTTGAGTTTGAGGTAAACACGTTACCTCACACCATGGATGCAGGCAAGAAACAGATGTAATTAACTGAATATGAGCTGCTTCAATACGTTTATCAAAACAACGAAACCAGTAATTGTTAAACATTAACTTCTGTGAACAGCTTATGGAACTTAAGTAGCAAGAAGTAGCAGAAGACAAATAAGTACATAAATAAGTAAAGCTGAGCCAATGTGGAAAATTAAATATCAGCGCTTCTTTAAATGAGTGGTTCAACGTGACTGCCATTGAGAGGAAGACTTCTCCTTACCATTTTCGCTATATGCTCATATGCGGCTTCCAGCCTTGCAGGTATAACTGTGGGCATCTCATACATGATTGGCTGCTGCAGTTGATCTAAAGTCTCAGATCGCCTCGACCAAACCTGACCGTTGAGATAACCACAGAGGAAAAAATCCCACTGTGTAGGATCTGGAGATCTTGGAGGCCGTACAGAATTGCTAAATAATTTTTTTGGGGAGAAAACACAATAATTCAGATAATTCATGCTGAGCACATTATGTAAAATATGATCTGGAAATTTGCCATCTTACCTCCAAAAAAAATATCTTTCAAAGTAAGCAATTGTACCACTGGTGGTATGTGCAGGAGCACCATCGTGCTGGAACAAGCCATTTGATTTTTCATTTTCATCCAGTTGGTCAATAAACTCATATAAAATTTCCTCCATATATCGCCGAGCATTTAGTCTTCCTTCAAAGAAAATTGCATCAATTATTCACTGTTGCAGCAGGGCAGACCATACTCCAATATTTTTAATACTGTGAAATTTCCACAAACTGATTTGGAGGCTCAGAACCCCTTATGCATGCATTTTATGTGTTGATATGGCCTGTGACCTCGAAATAGCATTCCTCTGATGTGAAGAATAGATTGAGTTGCTAATCTTTCTCAAAACACTCCAGAAATTTACATGGGCCAATAGGTCTTGCTTTTGAAACTTACGCCAGTGTGATTTTATATGGGTAGAGTTGCAGTTTTTTCCTGACTACCATATGGCAAGTGTTGCAACAGGGCAGACCAAACTCCAATATTTTTAATACTGTGAAATTTCCACAAACTGATTTCAAGGCTCAGAACCCCTTATGCATGCATTTTATGTGTTGATATGGCCTGTGACCTCGAACTAGCATTCCTCTGAGGTGAAGAATAGATTGAGTTGCTAATCTTTCTCAAAACACTGCAGAAATTTACATGGGCCAATAGGTCTTGCTTTTGAAACTTACGCCAGTGTGGTTTTATATGGGTAGAGTTGCAGTTTTTTCCTGACTACCATATGGCAAGTGTTGCAACAGGGCAGACCATACTCAAATATTTTTACTACTGTGAAATTTCCACAAACGGATTTGGAGGCTCAGAACCCCTTATGCATGCATTTTAGGTGTTGATATGGCCTGTGACCTCGAACTAGCATTCATCTGAGGTGAAGAATAGATTGAGTTGCTAATCATTATCAAAATACTCCAGAAATTTACCTGGGCCAATAGGTCTTGCTTTTGAAACTTACGCCACTGTGATTTTATATGGGTAGAGTTGCAGTACTTTCCTGACTACCATATGGCAAGAACTAATGAAAGTCCTATCTGCCTAACTAGCTGCCGCAAGATGTATGAGGCTTATCTGTCATAATATTATTTATTACTTTTAGATTTGGACCATTCACTTTATAATGTCCTGTGTCTCTCCTTTTGCGAGTAACTGATCCTGCATCTTGGAAATGTTTGATGCACCTATTGGTTTAAAAAGCTATAAGGATACCAACAGTAATAAAGACATTTTAATTTAAGCGTGAGAATGACAAAAAAATCTATATCATATAATAGTAAAACATAAAACATAAGACACTTATGTTGAAAACAAATGTATATCAGCTTGATGATACCTGTACATTTTTGACAAAATTACGCTCCAAGGGACATGTCTGAATGTCAGATAGCAATGCATAAACTCCTCTATACAGGATTTAAATTATATTCATGTCACACCAGCCTGTACCAAAATAGCATTGAACATGAAGACGAGGTGTTCTGTGTACATATCCATGGTGGTAGCCTTTAGAGTAGAAACGTGCTACTTATACATATGTACTACAATCTCAAAAACTATTTGTAGTTGGTTTATTGATACTCGTCACTCACTTGTTTATATTAAAGAGAGACTAGTTTCAAAGGCTTTTGCCTCCATTTTCAATCTCTTTCCAACTGGCATCTGTTGTTGTCTGCTCCCTCTCTGGTG
The DNA here is from genome assembly GCA_030765055.1 of Mantis religiosa. NCBI lineage: Eukaryota > Metazoa > Arthropoda > Insecta > Mantodea > Mantidae > Mantis > Mantis religiosa. The sequence continues at coordinate 2,033,890 of JAUKNK010000125.1, forward strand.
GTGGAACTATGAACTTTTTTGTCAAATTATCTATTTGTGGGAATTCAAAGTTCATTACGCGATCCTTATTTTTCCATATGAATATGTTCTCCCATGTTGTCAATTTAGTTTGGATCGCGTAATGAACTTTGAAATCCCACCAGTAGATAATTTGGCAAAAAGGTTCATAGTTCCACCACCAGAGAGAGAGCAGACAACAACAGATGCCAGTTGGAAGAGATTGAAAATGGAGGCGAATGCCTTTGAAAGTAGTCTGTCATTAATATAAACAAGTAAGTGACGAGTAACAATAAACCAACTACAAATAGTTTTTGAGATTAATTTTGACATCACCGTTACTAAATTACTCCAAACACATATGTACTACAATGTTTATCACAATTACCGTAGAAGGGGTGAAAGGTAGGCTGGTTGTATTAGTTATTAGCAAAACCACATTCAGAGTGCTGTAATTTGCATACTGTTCCACAAACATTACCACTTCTTAACACATTACCACTTCTCAAAAAGTAACACATAAAATGTGCTTCAAATAGACTTCTGATTTCTCTATAGGGATTTATTATCACGTATATGTCATACACAAAAATCCTTTATGGTAATGATGTTATTTTGAGGCATTATGGAAAACTCCATAATCGCCAATAACACATAACTGATCTCTCATAACTTGTTTTTATGCAGAAGAACAAAACAAACTTATACTGATAACACTTGTAACTTAATGAGCACAGCTTAAAACTTCTACGATAACTAACAGAAATGAAACGCATTAGTTAATGGTTCAATAAAACTGCTGTTCACTTACATTATTCTTGTGAGTGCAAATAAGTATATTGCATTTTATACAGGTGATGGGATTCTAAACTGTATGTATGGTTTTGCTGTGTGATGGCTGCAGTATCAGTATAGAGTACTGTACAGTACGCGCATGTTTTCTTGAGTGCTGGATTTATGGTGTGGTGCAGGCAAAGGGGAAGAAGCGAGAGCTAATACTCTTTTGTTTCTGCAGTGTGGTCAACCTTGAAAAACACAGTTCAGCGAAATAACGCTTAAGATAGGCAAAGATAACAGAAGTAACGTTGCATCCTCTGAAAATATTCCTTAGTTTTGCAAACACCAGCTAAATTGCATTCAGATCACAGTTATGCAGAGGTAGACAATTTGTAATGTGACCCCCTTTGAAGGCCATGACATCCACAAAAGTTCATATAAATACCAAATATTTTCAAGTAAATGCTTATGTGCATTACCACCTGACTAGTAACAAGGATACACTGGCAATTCAAATGCACTAAACGAGCCTTTATGATGAAAGCTTTAACTACAAAGGGATAATGTTATACAATAAACTTCTAAATTCATTTAAACAAGCTGCATCATTAAAACACTAAGAATAAGGTAAAGACATTTTTGCCTGCACACTGTTTTTATACGGTTAATGAAACTTTAGAACCATAACCATGTAAATGAGCACTGGGAGCATAGTACATTCAAAAATCTGTAATACGAGGTATGTCTTTTAAGTCAGTACCGTTTTGCGAATACGCCGCCACAGCGCTACGGTCGGCGTTCTGCGCATGCATGCTAGTTACCTGCATCTCTTGTCTACACACTGACGCCATTACTGTCTGATTCTTCATTGTGTACGTTGGTTACTGAGTGTTTAAGATGCCTCCGACAATCGTGAGTCCTGCCAGTTGTGAAGTACGGGCTGTTATACGATTTCTTAGTGATAAAGGCGTAAAACCGACCGATATTCATTGTGAGATCTGTGAAATTTATGGAAAAAACATGAGTGACGGAATGGTAAGGAAATGGGTGAGAGCATTTAAAGATGGCCTCACAAATGTGCATGATGAAGAACGGAGTAGGCGTCCTTCGGTCGTTACTGAAGATTTGGTGCAGTAAGTGGATGAAAAGGTGAGCGAAAGCAGACGCTTTACAATTCCATCATTTTGCAACTATTTTTCTCAATATTCTCGTAGGGTTTTGTATCGCATTGTGACCGAGAACTTGAAGTACCGGAAATTGTGTATACGTTGGGTTCCGAAAATGTTGACGGATTTGCACAAAACCCAACGTTTAGGCAGTGCATTGACTTTCCTTCAGCGGTACCAAAATGAAGGTGTAGATTTTTTAGACCAAATTGTTACTGGTGACGAAACAGGGGAGGCCTACGTCACACCGGAATCGAAACAACAATCCATGGAATGGCGACATTCATCATCGCCCACAAAATTGAAGTTGAAGCAAACAATTTCTGCCTGGAAAATCATGTGCACAGTTTTTTGGGACAGAAAAGGAGTATTGCTAGTGGAGTTTCTGCCTCGTAATGAGACAATAAATGCAGTGTTTTATTGTGAGATGTTGAATAATCTGCGCCGTGCAATCCTGAACAGAAGACGTGGCAAGTTGAGTAAGGGTATCGTTTTGCTGCATGACAATGCCCGTCCACATGTGGCTAATCGGACCAAAGATCTCATCAAATCTTTTCAATGGGAAACTTTAGATCATCCTCCATTCAGCCCTGATCTGGCGCCCTGCGACTACCATTTGTTCCTGCTCTTGAAGAAAAATCTGGGCAGTCAGCGTCTTCAAGATGACAACGAAGTCAAAACAGTACAGTGGTTAACACGTCAGGCAGCAGAATTTTATGAGGAGGGTATACAAAGACAGGTGCCGCGTTATGACAGGTGCCTCAATATTCACGGAAATTGTGTAGAAAGTAGATTAAAGTACAGGCTTTCATGTAAAAATAAAATTATTGCGATATCTATGCACGTATTTTTTAATTCCAAAACAGTACTGACTTAAAAAACATGCCTCATAGTTATATTATGACATTTCTTGTAGTAAAGTAGACTATGCAAATACCACATGAAAACTATAGAAAAGCTGCTTACTGTACATATTGTACGTAATCAATTTGACTTTATGTATATATGGTATTTATACATTTTAATGTGTCTCATAACATGTATATGTTACCAAGGATGAACTAAAATTCCAATTCTAACTTACAATTATTGTAAACTGGTTAGCTAATTTACCTCAAAATTGATAAAAAAAAATATGGCGGACATGATAAAGCTTAGCGTATTAGCCACTAGATGTCAGTGTATAGTGCATTTCAAATTTCAAAGTTGTCATCTATGTTTACGGAGTTAAACGAAACTTACTGAATGAGGACTTAGTAACTGATTGCTCTTGTTATTGTGCGCATACTGTACTTACTGCATAGTTTGAAATCATTGATAGATAAATCTGTATCTGTAAACGTATATAGAAAAAAATAATTTAATGAATATTTTAATATATTATGTACATGTGTAAATTTATAAGGGATAGAAGAAGGTGTTTAATATACCAGCTTTTTGAAAAAATTGATTTCAATATTTTAAGAAATGAGTTCATCAGAGCAAGGGAAAATGCCAATATATATGGATTAAAATTTTTTAAAGTGTGTTTTATGTTTGCAACATAATGACACCCACCCACAGTAATTCAGCAAATCTCTTAGGATTACATTTAGACAACAGACTAACGTGGGAAACATACATACTTTACCTCTGTGAGAAGCTTGCTAGAATCTGGTATCTTATAGGGAAACTAAAGAAATGTGTTAGTAGAGATATGTTAATAACATCTTACTATGCCTTCTTTCATCCATATATACTGTATGGGGTTAGGCTTTGGGGTAACTGTGCTATCTCAAAAAATGCATTTATATGGCAAAAGAAATCTCTCAGACTAATTTTAGGATTAGTACAACAGGATACATGTAAGCCTAGTTTTATAGACCCTAAGATAATGAATTTACCGTGAGTGTATATATACACCAATATCATACACGTTAAAGAGAATCAAAATTATTTATAAATCATTCCTCAGTACACAGTTATGACAATCGATGCAAACATAATTTAGATACACCTCACAACTGATTGACTAAGACCATAAATATCCACTGTTATCAACAGTTAAAATTATTCAATAAGCCTCCTCTGGAAATAAAAGAACTGCCACAAAGCAGATTTGTTATAGTATTAAAAATCTGGTTTAAACACAAAGCATTTTTTACTGTACAAGAATACTGTGACTTTGTGAATTCGTGATATAACAAAATGGGTTTACAAAACACAAAAACTACACTTTATTTTCCGTAGCAAATACATTTTTACATTAGAATTTTTTAGCTAATCGAAAACTGTTTATTTTTAAACAAAACACTCAACTGTCTCTCTCTTCCGTAACGATCGGCCCCGAAGTTTCACGAATCTCCACCGGCCATCATTTATTTTATCGGCTTCGCGAGTCGGCCACCAGGGTGACAATACTTAGAATATAACATACATGCTAGTGAATTTATATAAAACTATTGTAAATTATAGTATTAGGTACCGAATTGTTTAATTTTATTATTACTATAGTAAAGTTAACTTACGATAATTACCAGCTTAAGCCATGCAAATAATCTGATTTCACCCAGAATCGTATATGCATTAATTTGTAAACCTTCTGTACTTGTAAATACATTAAGAATTCTTTTTATAACTCACGAAACCTGTTGCTTCTTGTAAGCTTAATGGTTAATAAAGGATTATGATTATGATTATTATTAACCATTTACAGTTTATTTGTAGTAATTTCAAACATTTTTCAATTTGCTGATAAATCTGTGTGTCAAAATCTTTAGTAAATTTGTGTAGAGTAGTCAAAACTTGAGTGGAAAGAATTAAACAATTTTGCAAACAAAAATAATAAATTGTATAAATTATGGGTTTTCTTATCAAATAATTACACCCATTTTGAAATATAAATTTTTCTGTTTTAAAGACAAAGTCCCCTTGACAAGAAGCTACAAACATAAAATCAGAGTGCATTATTTTTCAGAGTTTTATTTAAATATTGTTTGATTTCGTCTTCTTAGCTAAATAGAATTGTTATTTATAAGATTGCGGGATAATGTTGTGGAATATTGATTAAACATATACATATAAAATTACTGAAACATATACTTGACAAAAGTTAAACAAAAGAACATCTTGTTATTGTCTTTGCTTTCATCTATCACACACTCCCTCTCAAATGATGTCAAGTAATAGAAGGGAAAATTCACTTCATCTTACCCATTCATTTTCTTGTCACAAGTGCTGATGTGATTATTGAGAAACATCTTTGCTGTCGTTGGTGAGCCCAATGATTTTGAGTTTTGAGGTTTGGTACTTATCCTAAGGATAAATGCAACTATTTATTCACTAATGATTAGTTTTATTTTTTCACCAGCTCTTATCCACATCACATTTTTGTCCAACAGCATTATTGCCTACTTGTTCTCTTCCTCAGTGATGTGGAGTTTTACTTTTGCCATGAATGCTATTTAACAGTGTTGCATATCAGCCTTTTGTACACGTCACATGTTAAACACTACACATTTCATCTCTACACATGTCTTCACTTCAACTGATTCTATACAATGACTTTGAATGCAGGGAACATTTTGGGATTATTTCCGTATACAGGTGTTCTTTGTCATGTCTTTATTACATTTGATTCTGTATGTTTATTAGTGGGCGTACCCCTCCCCTTTTATTATCAACATGTTGATGTGGGCAAAAGAATTGAGCTAATCACAAAACAAAAGAGTACCTAAACTGGATTTTTTCGGGGATTGTACCAAATTGTTATCTACTATTAGTCTACACTATGACAGAGACAAAGCGCCTCTGTGGTGTGAGTATAACATGTCTGTCTTACATTCTAAAGGTTCCTAATCTCGACCGGGATGAGCATTTGGGATAAGGATTTTTCCAGCATTTTCTTTTATCCTAAAGATGAATGTTGGGGAACTTTAAGTTCTAAGGACTGGGCTCATTTGAGTATCATTTCACCCATTTTATTCAATGATCAATATGACCTAATCAGTTAAAGGATGTTAAACCTCAAGAACACATAATATATAAATATGACAGAGACTAAATCAAGTAATCTTTTAAGTGGTCTAGAAAATTGTGACAGTAATAAAATATATTGCTTTCTTCTCAGTTGCTCATCATGGGGATATCTCTCTTTTCAAGTGGTTTGAGCTAGAGAGTGAATTGTGAATCTTAACACTAAAAAATATTTTGAAAAAGTCTGTGCACTTTAAAATAAGCACACTAGACAAAAACCCTCTGTAACGTGCATGTAGAGATGAAATGTTAGGCCTTTACAGCCTTTACACATGGTGCAGTGATCAAGCCACGTGCTCAATTGCATGCACACTGCCTCTAGTTGGGTATAAGATGGTAGCAATCAGTGGGGTATTGTTGTTGCATGCAGATGTTGTTCAGAAACATGGGTAAATATATGACGATATCACAGGGTGGCAAAAAGGATGAATCATTTTAGTTAATTGATGGAAATTAATCATTTCTCCACACTAGCCATACATAGGCTAAGGTTTTTGTTAGAGTCAACATGAAAAATTCAATGCCATTGCTGGGATTTGAACCACGGATCTCCTGGTTTCCGTCCAGCCGCTCTTAATCTTTGAGCTACCATGGCCAACATGCCCTCCTGACATTAAATTATCCAGTTGACTCATATATTTCCCTGGTAGGCCACTAGGGGCCCTTGCATCCGAGATACACGATTTGTGGCGACTTACTATCCTAACTACTGAAGGCTGAGGCTTCATCATTTAACTCTTATCATTTTATTTAATTGGTGGAAATTAATCATTTCTCCACACTAGCCATTATAGGCTAAGGTTTTTGATAGATAGAGTCAACATGAAAAATTCAATGCCATGGCTGGGATTTGAACCATGGATCTCCTGATTTCCGTCCAGTCCCTCTTAACCTTAAAACCTTAGCCTATATACAGCTAGTGTGGAGAAATGATAAATTTTCATCAATTAACTAAAATAATAAGAGTTAAATGATGAAGCCTGGGAGTTAAGTACTTACGACAGTAAGTCGCCGCAAACGGTGTATCTCGTATGCTAGAGCCCCAAGTAGTCTACCAGGGAAATATATGAGTCAACTGGAGAATTTAATATCAGGAGGGCACATTGGCCATGATAGCTCAAAGGTTAAGAGCGACTGGACGGAAACCAGGGGATCGGTGGTTCAAATCCCAGCTATGGCATTGAATTTTTGAAGTTGACTCTATCTATCAAAAAGCTTAGCCTATAATACGTCTAGTATGAAGAAATGTATAATTTCCATCAATTAACTAAAATGCTTTAAACTACTTACTTTATGAAAAGCTCTGAAGAATTTAGAGTTAAAATAACATTTTTATCTGTTCCATGAGTTATTCATGATCTTAATACATTTTAAAACTCTAAAGCTATATTTTTCAGCTTATTTCTATTATAAATAACACATTCCTTATTTGAAAGTATTTATATATTTAAAATCTTGTCTAATGTGTAAAAACTACCTCTTAATCAACAATTTTTTTACAATTTTTTATAAATCTTATATTTTTGTGGTTTGGTTTCATATAATTGTATTCTTTGTGATTGAATGGAAAATGTTTACTTATTCTGGCTTGAAGGTTGTCTTTCTGATTATTTGTTTTAGTTTGAATTTACTTTCAAGAACCTCAAATATGTTAAATTAATGAAAGGGTAGAGCCAGAATGAAAAATTCAATGCCATAGCCGGGATTTGAACCACGGATCTTCTGGTTTCCGTCCAGCCGCACTACCATTGTGCTACTATGGCCAACGTGCCGACATGACATTAAATTCTCCATCTGACTCGTGTTTTTCCCGGTAAACCACTAGGAGTTCTCATAAACATATGAGACAAATACCTTGATGGCGACTTACTATGCTGTAAGTACTTTAAGGCCCGGGCTTTATAGTTCGGACCACTATTGGTTAATTGTACCTAATAGTGGTCCGAACTATAAAGCCCGGGCCTTAAAGTACTTACAGCATAGTAAGTCGCCATCAAGGTAGTTGTCTCATATCTTTATGAGAACTCCTAGGGGTTTACCGGGAAAAACACGTGTCAGATGGAGAATTTAATGTCATGTCGGCACGTTGGCCATAGTAGCACAATGGTAGTGCGGCTGGACGGAAACCAGAAGATCCGTGGTTCAAATTCCGGCTATGGCATTGAATTTTTCATTCTGGCTCTACCCTTCCAAAGTGCGTCCTACACACGGCTAGTGTGAAAGAACATTTAATTTCCATTAATTGTACCTAATAGTGGTCCGAACTATAAAGCCCGGGCCTTAAAGTACTTACAGCATAGTAAGTCGCCATCAAGGTAGTTGTCTCATATGTTTATGAGAACTCCTAGTGGTTTACCGGGAAAAACACGAGTCAGATGGAGAATTTAATGTCATGTCGGCACGTTGGCCATAGTAGCACAATGGTAGTGCGGCTGGACGGAAACCAGAAGATCCGTGGTTCAAATCCCGGCTATGGCATTGAATTTTTCATTCTGGCTCTACCCTTTCATAGTGCGTCCTACACACGGCTAGTGTGAAAGAACAATTAATGTTAAATTAATGTTATTTTTTTTTAAAGCTTCTATTAAACAAATCCTTTGCTTTGCTTCTCAAATTATTTTAATTGTAATAATAATTAAATTATTAATTTAATTATTTAATTCAAATTATTTTAATATTTTATTTATAATTTCAACTGAAATAACATATTTCAGTGAAATATAGACTATTTGTGTATTTGAAACTGCATCGCATCCCCATATTGTTAGACCATAGATTAGGGGATAAACATATACCTATATATACCTATACATATATATTGTGACTGTGGGTTTGTAGAATTAAAAGGTTCAATTTGCAGAAATTCAAAATAGTCTCTATTTCCATAGAAATACACTCTGATCGATCCTTACAGTAGAAGAATTATGTCATATACACAGTTACAATCTACCAAGGTCGTTGACCACAACAAAGAGTTCACACACCAGTTTCAATTACAACTGCACTCTGTTTATGACTGCTTACAACAGTCCACTGGAATGTCACGATCTCTTAAATATACATACATTGATAATTCTAGACTGTTCTCAAACAAACAAGAAACAGAATGTCCTCTATCAATCAAGATGTGACTAGAATGTTTCATTTATCTCTTTATTTGTTTCCACAGACCTTTTTATCTCTGCGCTATGTTTACCTGCATCTTACATTTTATCTATTAAATAATATTGTACCCATATATCTTAACTGTCAATTTTGATAATTTTAATTTGGAAAGGTAAATTAGAATTAACATTGTGAAGTAATGTAATAACTAGATTGACAGTTTCTTGATAATACCTTCAAGTGGAGGTGAAACACTTTGAAGGAAAATTTTTGGTATATGAAGTACAGTGTGTCTTAGTCGTCTCATAGCATAATTTTAATTGTTTGATAATTTTGTTTATATGTGCATGAAAATAAGGATATGCTGTATAGAGCAAGTGAAATATTATTCAGTAATGTACATGCCACATAAGCTAAATAATGTAATTATATGTCTGTTATTCTAAAATACAGAAGGTAGCATTTGAGCTTGATGTGTTGTATTCCATTAGCATACATGAGGGGGGACCAAAAAGAAACCGGACTCCGATTGCGGTACCACTCGTAGACGTAGTGCAGAGTTCTCACGCTAGATGGTGGTAGTAGACACCTTCATGAAACAGCTGTGCAGGCGGCGTCAGTGTAGAGCTGAACGTGCAAGTGTGGTATTGTGTTTCTCTGACTTTTGGCGGGGTACCTCTGCAAAGTGGTTATGGCAACTTCAAAAGAACAAGGAGTGTGTGTGAAATTTTGTTTCCTGTTTAAAAAACCTACAACAGAGACCCACCAAATGCTTCAGGAAGCTTTTCAGGAGGACGCTATTAGCCGCACACAGGTTTTCGAGTGGTTTGGGCGCTTATACGTGGAGAGATTTGTGTTGAAGACCAAGTTCGTTCTGGATGCCCTTCAACATTGCAAAATGGGGAGAGCATTGAAAATGTCCACCAAAAGATCAACGAGGACCGTTGCCAAACCAACGACCAAATTTCAGCAGCGACATTAATCAGCTGGTGCTCGTGCCAGCGGATTTTGAGGGAGGATTTGCACATGAGACGTGTTGGTGCTAAATTTGTTCTGCACCTTCTCACACAGGAGCACAAAATCATCTGCATGAATGTGTGTCTGGACTTGACAGAGATTGCACATGATCCAAACTTCTTGAACAAAGTCATTACAGGACATGAGAGTTGGTGTTACGAGTATGACCCAGAAACCAAGCAAGCGTCATGCCAGTGGACGACTCCCAAATCTCCCAGACCAATAAAAGCAAGGCAAGTGTGGTCAAATGTTAAGACTATGGTCATTGTCTATTTTGATGTTCATGGAATTGTGCATCGGGAATTCGTACCCCCTTGCCAGACTGTTAACCAGCACTTTTACTTGGATGTTTTAAGGCATCTGCGAGAGGATGTGAGGAGGAAACTTCCAGAACTTTGGCGATCAGGTGACTGGTTTCTGCATCACGACAACACTCCAGGACACACGGCCTTATTAGTGACCCACTATTTGGCATCTCAGAGGTGGTCTGTCCTTCCCCACACTCTGTATTTACTGGACCTAGCCCCATGTTACTGTTTTCTATTTCCATGAATGAAAAAAATGCTAAAAGGGGAGCATTATGACGATGTGGAGGCGGTAGAAACAGCTTCGCAAAGGGTACTGGACTATATCAAACTTGAAGAGTTCCAAACATGCTTCCAACAGTGGGAAAAGAGACGTGACAAGTGCATCACATGTAATGGAGAGTATTTTGAAGGTGACTGAAGTAATTTTGTAAAAAGGTTCATCAATAAAGTTTTTATGACAACAATCCGATTTCTTTTGGGTCCCCCCTCGTACATATACCACTTTGACAGTCTATGTATAGTGACTTTCCTGGCCAAAATGAATATACAAGTGCAATCTAATCTAATCTTTAAAGAACTTATAGTTAACATTTTAAAACATATAAGTTGGAGCTGAATATATGGCAAGTCTTTTTAATATGTTAACCTCAGATTAATTTTTTTTTTTAGGTATTATTTTCAAAACATTGCATATTTATCTAGTTTATAATTTTTCCTCCACAGTTCAGCTTGTGTTTGGATAATCTGTTTTGTTGAGATTAAATACTATATATTTTGTTATTTCTGCATTTATAAATAAGTTGCATTTTGTGCTCATGGACATAACTCTATATGTAATACTAACACAAAGGTTTGCAATGTTCTTAAAGCATTTCAAGTCTAAATGAGTAATGTGATATGTTTTGTAGGTTCATTAAGTACATGCAGCTCCTGCAATGCCGAATATCACTTGGCTTGTGGAGGATATGAGAGCAAATGTCCACAATGCACTGTTAAGCAAGAAGGAGAACCTTCAGAAAATAGCTCAGCAAGTAGCTTTCTACAATCAAGAAACTGTTCTCTACAGCCCTATGTTACAGAAAATAATCCAGATATCAAAGGTAAATTAATGTAGTTTTTAATTAATGGCATGTTGGTGTTTTGTTATAAATGTTGATAATTTAAATGGGTTTTACTTCATGGCTGTTCTATGTATGATTCATATCTGTGCAAAGCTTTGAATCTTTGTGTGGAGTGGCCAAACATACATGAATGAAAATGTGCACTTTTATCATAGGATAAACCAAATTAAATGGGTAATCTGAATGATTATTACAATTGAGGTCTCAGGTTTTCAAGAACCCATGGCAATAGGGATGCATAGGTAATTTTTTTAGTAATATAGTAATTTATTTCCTTTTACATCAACAAATGGAAATACAAAATCAAGATTACAGTTATAAAATCCATACTGAAATATGCCATATATTCCAAAATTCTGAAAATCCTATAATGTCATGTTGCCCACCATTGAATAGTAATTCGGTCGCCATACACCTAACCCTAGGTTTTAGTGTATTGGAGGCCCTCTACTCCTTTTTACACTTTCTGCCATTTCACCTATCCCACTCTACATTTTTCTCTTAATTGTTCTTAGCAATCTCTTTTTAACTTTCCCTAAATAATTCCCTATATTTCTCCTGTTCTTTTCTCCTTTTACAGAGAACATTTTTCTAATTACTAATTCACCACCCAAATTGTCCCATTTACGTAGCCAAGACTGCTCTCTCCATATCTTTGTTTGATTACAATGTAATATACCATGGAAATCTGCATTCTGTTCTCCACACAATGGACATTTACCTAGCTCCTTCTCTTGACCTATACCTTTCAAGTTTCTCACTCCTGTTCTGGCCCAAGCAAAACCTTCTGGCCCTAACTTACTACATATATCCGTCCCTCCCCCAGGTTGTTTTTATTTCTCTATATAATCTCAGTGAGCTTTTGTCATTTGTATTGGCGAAAATATCTTGTCTGTCAATATCTTCTAATCTTAGCTTAACTTCTTTCCAAAAGCCTCTATACCCATACTCTGCATTTATCCAAGAATGACCCATACCTGTCTGCTTCAACACGTCATTCATTTTATGTGCACAAGACCACCTCCCCCCCAGTTACTTCTCTTTTGAATATGAAAACATTCTTTGATTATATTACCATCTTCCAAGTTAGTGATTCTGTATAAATATTTCAGTGTCCTTGACAAGATTTTAATTTTATTAGAATGCCTGCCTAGTTATAATTGTGCTGCCCAATTAGGTTATGCTATTGGTAATCCCAATATGTATTTACAAAAGGATCTATGCAATCTATCAGTCTCTCTCCAAGCCTCATCTACTCCCCAAAACTCTGATCCATTTAACATTCTATTTTCTACTACTTCTCTCACCAAGGCAGCCCAGGTTCGTTCCCAGGTGACTGCAAAGTGAGATTTGTGGTGGACAACACGGCGCTGGGGTGGGTTTTCTCCAGGACCTCCGGTTTCCCCCGCCATCTCATTCCACCGGTGCTCCATCTTAATCTCATGTATCATCAGTGTCACTGCCTGCGGTGCCGTATGTAATAAAACTGGTAGTTAAACACTACAATACACACTACATTACACCTGGTGCGTAGATCCAATAACTGTTGTTATCATATTATGTTGTTATTGAAGTTCGTTTCAATGAATGTGAACACTATAAATGATGGATAAATACAAACAATATCTTGCTTTTCGATGTTTCTCTGTGAAGATATATAACTTAATGTAATTTAACAAAGGAATTCCAAATTAATAACCGTATTAGTTTCAAAACATTTTATTAAAGACATAAATTTTTTTGTCCTTTCAACAGTCCATGTAATATCAAACATTGAATGAATAAATGAATGAATGAATGAAATGGGTGATATGGCACTCAGATAAGTCCAGGGCTTCTAGAGCTCAGAGTTACCTGACATTCATCTTTGTAGGATAAGGGAAAACATTGGAAAAAACCTTATCCAGGTAACTCATCCATAGCAAGATTTGAATTCGCAACCTCTTGAGTTTGAGGTAAACACGTTACCTCACACCATGGATGCAGGCAAGAAACAGATGTAATTAACTCAATATGAGCTTCTTCTATACATTTATCAAAACAATGAAACCAGTAATTGTTAAACATTAACTTCTGTGAACAGCTTATGGAAATTAAGTAGCAAGAAGTAGCAGAACACAAATAAGTACATAAATAAGTAAAGCTGAGCCAATGTGGAAAATTAAATATCAGCGCTTCTTTAAATGAGTGGTTCAACGTGACTGCCATTGAGAGGAAGACATCTCCTTACCATTTTCGCTATATGCTCATATGCGGCTTCCAGCCTTGCAGGTATAACTGTGGTCATCTCATACATGATTAGCTGCTGCAGTTGATCTAAAGTCTCAGGTCGCCTCAACCAAACCTGACCGTTGAGATAACCACAGAGGAAAAAATCCCACTGGGTAAGATCTGGAGATCTTGGAGGCCGTACAGAATTGTTAATGAATCTTTTGGGGAGAAAACACAATAATTCAGATAATTCATGCTGAGCACATTACGTAAAATATGATCTGGAAATTTGCCATCTTACCTCCCACAAAAATGTCTTTCAAGGAAAGCAATTGTACCACTGGTTGTATGTGCAGGAGCACCATCGTGCTGGAACAAGCCATTTGATTTTTCATTTTCATCCAGTTGGTCAATAAACTCAGATAAAGTTTCCTCCATATATCGCCGAGCCTTTAGTCTTCCTTCAAAGAAAATGGCATCAATTATTCACTGTTGCAACAGGGCAGACCATACTCCAATATTTTTAATACTGTGAAATTTCCACAAACTGATTTGGAGGCTCAGAACCACTTATGCGTGCATTTTATGTGTTGATATGGCCTGTGACCTCGATCTAGAATTCATCTGAGGTGAAGAATAGATTGAGTTGTTAATCATTCTCAAAACACTCCAGAAATTTACATGGGCCAATAGGTCTTGCTTTTGAAACTTACGCCAGTGTGATTATATATGGGTAGAGTTGCAGTTTTTTCCTGACTACCATATGGCAAGTGTTGCAACAGGGCAGACCAAACTCCAATATTTTTAATACTGTGAAATTTCCACAAACTGATTTGGAGGCTCAGAACCCCTTATGCATGCATTTTATGTGTTGATATGGCCTGTGACCTTGAAATAGCATTCCTCTGAGGTGAAGAATAGATTGAGTTGCTAATCTTTCTCAAAACACTGCAGAAATTTACATGGGCCAATAGGTCTTGCTTTTGAAACTTACGCCACTGTTATTTTATATGGGTAGAGTTGCAGTACTTTCCTGACTACCATATGGCAAGAACTAATGAAGGTCCTATCTGCCTAACTAGCTGCCGCAAGATGTATGAGGCTTATCTGTCATAATATTATTTATTACTTTTAGATTTGGACCATTCACTTTATAATGTCCTGTGTCGCTCCTTTTGCGAGTAACTGATCCTGCATCTTGGAAATGTTTGATGCACCTATTGGTTTAAAAAGCTATAAGGATACCAACAGTAATAAAGACATTTTAATTTAAGCGTGAGAATGACAAAAAAATCTATATCATATAATAGTAAAACATAAAACATATGACATTTATGTTGAAAACAAATGTATATCAGGTTGATGATACCTGTACATTTTTGACAAAATTACGCTCCAAGGGACATGTCTGAATGCCAGATAGCAATGCATAAACTCCTCTATACAGGATTTAAATTATATTCATGTCACACCAGCCTGTACCAAAATAGCATTGAACATGAAGACGAGGTGTTCTGTGTACATATCCATGGTGGTAGCCTTTAGAGTAGAAACGTGCTACTTATACATATGTACTACAATCTCAAAAACTATTTGTAGTTGGTTTATTGATACTCGTCACTCACTTGTTTATATTAAAGAGAGACTAGTTTCAAAGGCTTTTGCCTCCATTTTCAATCTCTTTCCAACTGGCATCTGTTGTTGTCTGCTCCCTCTCTGGTGGTGGAACTATGAACTTTTTTGTCAAATTATCTACTTGTGGGAATTCAAAGTTCATTACGCGATCCTTATTTTTCCATATGAATATGTTCTCCCATGTTGTCAATTTAGTTTGGATCGCGTAATGAACTTTGAAATCCCACCAGTAGATAATTTGGCAAAAAGGTTCATAGTTCCACCAACAGAGAGAGAGAGCAGACAACAACAGATGCCAGTTGGAAGAGATTGAAAATGGAGGCGAATGCCTTTGAAAATAGTCTCTCATTAATATAAACAAGTAAGTGACGAGTAACAATAAACCAACTACAAATAGTTTTTCAGATTAATTTTGACATCACCGTTATTAAATTACTTCAAACACATATGTACTACAATGTTTATCACAATTACCGTAGAAGGGGTGAAAGGGTAGGCTGGTTGTATTAGTTATTAGCAAAACCACATTCAGAGTGCTGTAATTTGCATACTGTTCCACAAACATTACCACTTCTTAACACATTACCACTTCTCAAAAATTAACACATAAAATGTGCTTCAAATAGATTTCTGATTTCTCTATATGGATTTATTATCACGTATATGTCATACACAAAAATCCTTTATGGTAATGATGTTATTTTGAGGCATTATGGAAAACTCCATAATCGCCAATAACACTTATAACTGATCTCTCATAACTTGTTTTTATGCAGAAGAACAAAACGAACTTATACTGATAACACTTGTAACTTAATGAGCACAGCTTAAAACTTCTACGATAACTAACAGAAATGAAACGCATTAGTTAATGGTTCAATAAAACTGCTGTTCACTTACATCATTCTTGTGAGTGCAAATAAGTATAGTGCATTTTATACAGGTGATGGGATTCTAAACTGTATGTATGATTTTGCTGTGTGATGGCTGCAGTATCAGTATAGAGTACTGTACAGTACGCGCATGTTTTCTTGAGTGCTGGATTTACGGTGTGGTGCAGGCAAAGGGGAAGAAGCGAGAGCTAATACTCTTTTGTTTCTGCAGTGTGGTCAACCTTGAAAAACACAGTTCAGCGAAATAGCGCTTAAGATAGGCAAAGATAACACAAGTAACGTTGCATCCTCTGAAAATATTCCTTAGTTTTGCAAACACCAGCTCAATTGCATTCAGATCACAGTTATGCAGAGGTAGACAATTTGTAATGTGACCCCCTTTGAAGGCCATAACATCCACAAAAGTTCATACAAATACAAAATATTTTCAAGTAAATGCTTATGTGCATTACCACCTGACTAGTAACAAGGATACACTGGCAATTCGAATGCACTAAACGAGCCTTTATGAAGAAAGCTTTAACTACAAAGGGATAATGTTATACAATAAACTTCTAAATTCATTTAAACAAGCTGCATCATTAAAACACTAAGAATAAGGTAAAGACATTTTTGCCTGCACACTGTTTTTATACGGTTAATGAAACTTTAGAACCATAACCATGTAAATGAGCACTGGGAGCATAGTACATTCAAAAATCTGTAATACGAGGTATGTCTTTTAAGTCAGTACCGTTTTGCGAATACGCCGCCACAGCGCTACGGTCGGTGTTCTGCGCATGCATGCTAGTTACCTGCATCTCTCGTCTACACACTGACGCCATTACTGTCTGATTCTTCATTGTGTACGTTGGTTCCTGAGTGTTTAAGATGCCTCCGACAATCGTGAGTCCTGCCGGTTGTGAAGTACGGGCTGTTATACGATTTCTTAGTGATAAAGGCGTAAAACCGACCGATATCCATTGTGCGATCTATGACATTTATGGAAAAAACATGAGTGACGGAATGGTAAGGAAATGGGTGAGAGCATTTAATGATGGCCTCACAAATGTGCATGATGAAGAACGGAGTAGGCGTCCTTCGGTCGTTACTGAAGATTTGGTGCAGTAAGTGGATGAAAAGGTGAGCGAAAGCAGACGCTTTACAATTCCATCATTTTGCAACTATTTTTCTCAATATTCTCGTAGGGTTTTGTATCGCATTGTGACCGAGAACTTGAAGTACCGGAAATTGTGTATACGTTGGGTTCCGAAAATGTTGACGGATTTGCACAAAACCCAACGTTTAGGCAGTGCATTGACTTTCCTTGAGCGGTACCAAAATGAATGTGAAGATTTTTTAGACCAAATTGTTACTGGTGACGAAACAGGTGAGGCCTACGTCACACCAGAATCGAAACAACAATCCATGGATTGGCGACATTCATCATCGCCCACAAAATTGAAGTTGAAGCAAACAATTTCTGCCTGGAAAATCATGTGCACAGTTTTTGGGACAGAAAGGGAGTATTGCTAGTGGAGTTTCTGCCTCGTAATGAGACAATAAATGCAGTGTTTTATTGTGAGATGTTGAATAATCTGCGCCGTGCAATCCTGAACAGAAGACGTGGCAAGTTTAGTAAGGGTATCGTTTTGCTGCATGACAATGCCCGTCCACATGTGGCTAATCGGACCAAAGATCTCATCAAATCTTTTCAATGGGAAACTTTAGATCATCCTCCATACAGCCCTGATCTGGCGCCCTGCGACTACCATTTGTTCCTGCTCTTGAAGAAAAATCTGGGCAGTCAGCGTCTTCAAGATGACAACGAAGTCAAAACAGTACAGTGGTTAACACGTCAGGCAGCAGAATTTTATGAGGAGGGTATTCAAAGACAGGTGCCGCGTTATGACAGGTGCCTCAATATTCACGGAAATTGTGTAGAAAGTAGATTAAGGTACAGGCTTTCATGTAAAAATAAAATTATTGTGATATCTATGCACGTATTTTTTAATTCCAAAAGAGTACTGACTTAAAAAACATGCCTCATAGTTATATTATGACATTTCTTGTAGTAAAGTAGACTATGCAAATACCACATGAAAACTATAGAAAAGCTGCTTACTGTACATATTGTACGTAATTAATTTGACTTTATGTATATATGGTATTTATACATTTTAATGTGTCTCATAACATGTATATGTTACCAAGGATGAACTAAAATTCTAATTCTAACTTACAATTATTGTAAACTGGTTAGCTAATTAACCTCAAAATTGATAAAAAAGAATATGGCGGACATGATAAAGCTTAGCGTATTAGCCACTAGATGTCAGTGTATAGTGCCTTTCAAATTTCAAAGTTGTCATCTATGTTTACGGAGTTAAACGAAACTTACTGAATGAGGACTTAGTAACTGATTGCTCTTGTTATTGTGCGCATACTGTACTTACTGCATAGTTTGAAATCATTGATAGATAAATCTGTATCTGTAAACGTATATAGAAAAAAATAATTTAATGAATATTTTAATATATTATGTACATGTGTAAATTTATAAGGGATAGAAGAAGGTGTTTAATATACCAGCTTTTTGAAAAAATTGATTTCAATATTTTAAGAAATGAGTTCATCAGAGCAAGGGAAAATGTCAATAAATATGGATTAAAATTTTTTAAGGTGTGTTTTATGTTTGCAACATAATGACACCCACCCACAGTAATTCAGCAAATCTCTTGGGATTACATTTAGACAACAGACTAACGTGGGAAACATACATACTTTACCTCTGTGAAAAGCTTGCTAGAATCTGGTATCTTATAGGGAAACTAAAGAAATGTGTTAGTAGAGATATGTTAATAACATCTTACTATGCCTTCTTTCATCCATATATACTGTATGGGGTTAGGCTTTGGGGTAACTGTGCTACCTCGAAAAATGCATTTATATGGCAAAAGAAATCTCTCAGACTAATTTTAGGATTAGTACAACAGGATACATGTAAGCCTAGTTTTATAGACCCTAAGATAATGAATTTACCGTGAGTGTATATATACACCAATATCATACACGTTAAAGAGAATCAAAACTTATATATAAATCATTCCTCAGTACACAGTTATGACACTCGATGCAAACATAATTTAGATACACCTTACAACCGATTGACTAAGACCATAAATAGCCACTGTTATCAACAGTTAAAATTATCAATAAGCCTCCTCTGGAAATAAAAGAACTGCCACAAAGCAGATTTGTTATAGTATTAAAAATCTGGTTTAAACACAAAGCATTTTTTACTGTACAAGGATACTGTGACTTTGTGAATTCGTGATATAACAAAATGGGTTTACAAAACACAAAAACTACACTTTATTTTCCGTAGCAAATACATTTTTACATTACAATCTTTTAGCTAACCAAAAACTGTTTATTTTTAAACAAAACACACAACTGTCTCTCTCTTCTGTAATGATCGGCCCCGAAGTTTCACGAATCTCCACCGGCCATCATTTATTTTATCGGCTTCGCGAGTCGGCCACCAGGGTAACAATACTTAGAATATAACATACATGCTAGTGAATTTATATAAAACTATTGTAAATTATAGTATTAGGTACCGAATTGTTTAATTTTATTATTACTATAGTAAAGTTAACTTACGATAATTACCAGCTTAAGCCATGCAAATAATCTGATTTCACCCAGAATCGTATATGCATTAATTTGTAAACCTTCTGTACTTGTAAATACATTAAGAATTCTTTTTATGACTCACGAAACCTGTTGCTTCTTGTAAGCTTAATGGTTAATAAAGGATTATGATTATGATTATTATTAACCATTTACAGTTTATTTGTAGTAATTTCAAAAATTTTTCACTTTGCTGATAAATCTATGTGTCAAAATCTTTAGTAAACTTATGTAGAGTAGTCAAAACTTGAGTGGAAAGAATTAAACAATTTTGCAAACAAAAATAATTAATTGTATAAACTATGGGTTTTCTTATCAAATAATTACACCCATTTTGAAATATAAATTTTTCTGTTTTAAAGACAAAGTCCCCTTGACAAGAAGCTACAAAAATAAAATCAGAGTGCATTATTTTTCAGAGTTTTATTTAAATATTGTTTGATTTCATCTTCTTAGCTGAATAGAACTGTTATTTATAAGATTGCTGGATAATGTTGTGGAATATTGATTAAACATATACATATAAAATTACTGAAACATATACTTGACAAAAGTTAAACAAAAGAACATCTTGTTATTGTCTTTGCTTTCATCTATCACACACTCCCTCTCAAATGATGTCAAGTAATAGAAGGGAAAATTCACTTCATCTTACCCATTCATTTTCTTGTCACAAGTGCTGATGTGATTATTGAGAAACATCTTTGCTGTCGTTGGTGAGCCCAATGATTTTGAGTTTTGAGGTTTGGTACTTATCCTAAGGATAAATGCAACTATTTATTCACTAATGATTAGTTTTATTTTTTCACCAGCTCTTATCCACATCACATTTTTGTCCAACAGCATTATTGCCTACTTGTTCTCTTCCTCAGTGATGTGGAGTTTTACTTTTGCCATGAATGCTATTTAACAGTGTTGCATATCAGCCTTTTGTACATGTCACATGTTAAACACTACACATTTCATCTCTACACATGTTTTCACTTCAACTGATTCTATACAATGACTTTGAATGCAGGGAACATTTTGGGATTATTTCCGTATACAGGTGTTCTTTGTCATGTCTTTATTACATTTGATTCTGTATGTTGATTAGTGGGCGTACCCCTCCCCTTTTATTTTCAACATGTTGATGTGGGCAAAAGAATTGAGCTAATAACAAAACAAAAGAGTACCTAAAACTGGATTTTATCGGGGATTGTACCAAATTGTTATCTACTATTAGTCTACACTATGACAGAGACAAAGCGCCTCTGTGGTGTGAGTATAACATGTCTGTCTTACATTCTAAAGGTTCCTAATCTCGACCGGGATGAGCATTTGGGATAAGGATTTTTCCAGCATTTTCTTTTATCCTAAAGATGAATGTTGGGGAACTTTAAGTTCTAAGGACTGGGCTCATTTGAGTATCATTTCACCCATTTTATTCAATGATCAATATGACCTAATCAGTTAAAGGATGTTAAACCTCAAGAACACATAATATATAAATATGACAGAGACTAAATCAAGTAATCTTTTAAGTGGTCTAAAAAATTGTGACAGTAATAAAATATATTGCTTTCTTCTCAGTTGCTCATCATGGGGATATCTCTCTTTTCAAGTGGTTTGAGCTAGAGAGTGAATTGTGAATCTTAACACTATAAAATATTTTGAAAGAGCCTGTGCACTTTAAAATAAGCACACTAGACAAAAACCCTCTGTAACGTGCATGTAGAGATGAAATGTTAGGCCTTTACAGCCTTTACACATGGTGCAGTGATCAAGCCACATGCTCAATTGCATGCACACTGCCTCTAGTTGGGCATAAGATGGTAGCAATCAGTGGGGTATTGTTGTTGCATGCAGATGTTGTTCAGAAACATGGGTAAATATATGACGATATCACAGGGTGGCAAAAAGGATGAATCATTTTAGTTAATTGATGGAAATTAATCATTTCTCCACACTAGCCATACATAGGCTAAGGTTTTTGTTAGAGTCAACATGAAAAATTCAATGCCATGGCTGGGATTTGAACCACGGATCTCCTGGTTTCCGTCCAGCCGCTCTTAATCTTTGAGCTACCATGGCCAACATGCCCTCCTGACATTAAATTATCCAGTTGACTCATATATTTCCCCGGTAGGCCACTAGGGGCCCTTGCATCCGAGATACACGATTTGTGGCGACTTACAATCCTAACTACTGAAGGCTGAGGCTTCATCATTTAACTCTTATCATTTTATTTAATTGATGGAAATTAATCATTTCTCCACACTAGCCATATATAGGCTAAGGTATTTGATAGATAGAGTCAACATGAAAAATTCAATGCCATGGCTGGGATTTGAACCATGGATCTCCTGATTTCAGTCCAGTCCCTCTTAACCTTAAAACCTTAGCCTATATACAGCTAGTGTGGAGAAACGATAAATTTTCATTCATTAACTAAAATAATAAGAGTTAAATGATGAAGCCTGGGACTTAAGTACTTACGATAGTAAGTCGCCGCAAATGGTGTATCTCGTATGCTAGAGCCCCAAGTAGTCTACCAGGGAAATATATGAGTCAACTGGAGAATTTAATATGAGGAGGGCACATTGGCCATGATAGCTCAAAGGTTAAGAGCGAATGGATGGAAACCAGGGGATCGGTGGTTCAAATCCCAGCTATGGCATTGAATTTTTGAAGTTGACTCTATCTATCAAAAAGCTTAGCCTATAATACGGCTAGTATGAAGATATGTATAATTTCCATCAATTAACTAAAATGCTTTAAACTACTTACCTTATGAAAAGCTCTGAAAAATTTAGAGTTAAAATAACATTTTTATCTGTTCCATGAGTTATTCATGATCTTAATACATTTTAAAACTCTAAAGCTATATTTTTCAACTTTTTTCTATTATAAATAACACATTCCTTATTTGGAAGTATTTATATATTTAAAATCTTGTCTAATGTGCAAAAACTACCTTTTAATCAACAATTTTTTTACAATTTTTTATAAATCTTATATTTTTGTGGTTTGGTTTCATATAATTGTAATCTTTGTGATTGAATGCAAAATGTTTACTTATTCTGGCTTGAAGGTTGTCTTTCTGATTATTTGTTTTAGTTTGAATTTACTTTCAAGAACCTCAAATATGTTAAATTAATGTTATTTTTTTTGAAAGCTTCTATTAAACAAATCCTTTGCTTTGCTTCTCAAATTATTTTAATTGTAATAATAATTAAATTATTAATTTAATTATTTAATTCAAATTATTTTAATATTTTATTTATAATTTCAACTGAAATAACATATTTCAGTGAAATATAGACTATTTGTGTATTTGAAACTGCATTGCATCCCCATATTGTTAGACCATAGATTAGGGGATAAACATATACCTATATATACCTATACATATATATTGTGACTGTGGGTTTGTAGAATTAAAAGGTTCAATTTGCAGAAATTCAAAATAGTCTCTATTTCCATAGAAATACACTCTGATCGATCCTTACAGTAGAAGAATTATGTCATATACACAGTTACAATCTACCAAGGTCGTTGACCACAACAAAGAGTTCACACGCCAGTTTCAATTACAACTGCACTCTGTTTATGACTGCTTACAACAGTCCACTGGAATGTCACGATCTCTTAAATATACATACATTGATAATTCTACACTGTTCTCAAACAAACAAGAAACAGAATGTCCTCTATCAATCAAGATGTGACTAGAATGTTTCATTTATCTCTTTATTTGTTTCCACAGACCTTTTTATCTCTGCGCTATGTTTACCTGCATCTTACATTTTATCTATTAAATAATATTGTACCCATATATCTTAACTGTCAATTTTGATAATTTTAATTTGGAAAGGTAAATTAGAATTAACACTGTGAAGTAATGTAATAACTAGATTGACAGTTTCTTGATAATACCTTCAAGTGGAGGTGAAACACTTTGAAGGAAAATTTTTGGTATATGAAGTACAGTTTGTCTTAGTCGTCTCATAGCATAATTTTAATTGTTTGATAATTTTGTTTATATGTGCATGAAAATAAGGATATGCTGTATAGAGCAAGTGAAATATTATGCAGTAATGTACATGCCACATAAGCTAAATAATGTAATTATACGTCTGTTATTCTAAAATACAGAAGGTAGCATTTGAGCTTGATGTGTTGTATTCCATTAGCATATATGAGGGGGGACCAAAAAGAAACCGGACTACGAGTGCGGTACCACTCGTAGACGTAGTGCAGAGTTCTCACGCTAGATGGTGGTAGTAGACACCTTCATGAAACAGCTGTGCAGGCGGCGTCAGTATAGAGCTGACCGTGCAAGTGTGGTATTGTGTTTCTCTGACTTTTGGTGGGTTACCTCTGCAAAGTGATTATGGCAACTTCAAAAGAACAAAGAGTGTGTGTGAAATTTTGTTTCCTGTTTAAAAAACCTACAACAGAGACCCACCAAATGCTTCAGGAAGCTTTTCAGGAGGACGCTATTAGCCGCACACAGGTTTTCGAGTGGTTTGGGCGCTTATACGTGGAGAGATGTGTGTTGAAGACCAAGTTCGTTCTGGATGCCCTTCAACATTGCAAAATGGGGAGAGCATTGAAAACGTACACCAAAAGATCAACGAGGACCGTTGCCAAACCAACGACCAAATTTCAGCAGCGACATTAATCAGCTGGTGCTCGTGCCAGCAGATTTTGAGGGAGGATTTGCACATTAGACGTGTTGGTGCTAAATTTGTTCTGCACCTTCTCACACAGGAGCACAAAATCATCTGCATGAATGTGTGTCTGGACTTGCCATAGATTGCACATGATCCAAACTTCTTGAACAAAGTCATTACAGGACATGAGAGTTGGTGTTACAAGTATGACCCAGAAACCAAGCAAGCGTCATGCCTGTGGACGACTCCCAAATAACCCAGACCATTAAAAGCAAGGCAAGTGTGGTCAAATGTTAAGACTATGGTCATTGTCTATTTTGATGTTCATGGAATTGTGCATCGGGAATTCGTACCCCCTTGCCAGACTGTTAACCAGCACTTTTACTTGGATGTTTTAAGGCATCTGCGAGAGGATGTGAGGAGGAAATGTCCAGAACTTTGGCGATCAGGTGACTGGTTTCTGCATCACGACAACACTCCAGGACACACGGCCTTATGAGTGACCCACTATTTGGCATCTCAGAGGTGGTCTGTCCTTCCCCACACTATGTATTTACCGGACCTAGCCCCATGTTACTGTTTTCTATTTCCATGAATGAAAAAAATGCTAAAAGGGGAGCATTATGACGATGTGGAGGCGGTAGAAACAGCTTCGCAAAGGGTACTGGACTATATCAAACCTGAAGAGTTCCAAACATGCTTCCAACAGTGGGAAAAGAGACGTTACAAGTGCATCACATGTAATGGAGAGTACTTTGAAGGTGACTGAAGTAATTTTGTAAAAAGGTTCATCAATAAAGTTTTTATGACAACAATCCGATTTCTTTTGGGTCCCCCCTCGTACATATACCACTTTGACAGTCTATGTATAGTGACTTTCCTGGCCAAAATGAATATACAAGTGCAATCTAATCTAATCTTTAAAGAACTTATAGTTAACATGTTAAAACATATAAGTTGGAGCTGAATATATGGCAAGTCTTTTTAATATGTTAACCTCAGATTAATTTTTTTTTTAGGTATTATTTTCAAACACTGCATATTTATCTAGTTTATAATTTTTCCTCCACAGTTCAACTTGTATTTGGATAATCTGTTTTGTTGAGATTAAATACTATATATTTTGTTATTTCTGCATTTATAAATAAGTTGCATTTTGTGCTCATGGACATAACTCTATATGTAATACTAACACAAATGTTTGCAATGTTCTTAAAGCATTTCAAGTCTAAATGAGTAATGTGATATGTTTTATAGGTTCATTAAGTACATGCAGCTCCTGCAATGCCGAATATCACTTGGCTTGTGGAGGATATGAGAGCAAATGTCCACAATGCACTGTTGAGCAAGAAGGAGAACCTCCAGAATATAGCTCAGCAAGTAGCTTTCTACAATCAAGAAACTGTTCTTTACAGCCCTATGTTACAGAAATTAATCCAGATATCAAAAGTAAATTAATGTAGTTTTTAATTAATGGCATGTTGGTGTTTTGTTATAAATGTTAATAATTTAAATGGGTTTTACTTCATGGCTGTTCTATGTAATATTCATATCTGTGCAAAGCTTTGAATCTTTGTGTGGAGTGGTCAAACATACATGAATGAAAATGTGCACTTTTATCATAGGATAAACCAAATTAAATGGGTAATCTGAATGATTATTACAATTGAGGTCTCAGGTTTTCAAGAACCCATGTTTACATGTCAATAGGGATGCATAGGTAATTTTTTTAGTAATATAGTAATTTATTTCCTTTTACATCAACAAATGGAAATACAAAATCAAGATTACAGTTAGAAAATCCATACTGAAATATGCCATATATTCCTAAATTCTGAAAATCCTATATGTCATGTTGCCCACCATTGAATAGTAATTTGGTCCCCATACACCTATCCCTAGGTTTTAGTGTATTGCAGGCCATCTACTCCTTTTTACACTTTCTGCCATTTCACCTATCCCACTCTACATTTTTCTCTTAATTGTTCTTAGCCATCTCTCTTTAACTTTCCCTAAATAATTCCCTATATTTCTCCTGTTCTTTTCTCCTTTTACTGAGAACATTTTTCTAATTACTAGTTCACCACCCAAATTGTCCCATTTACGTAGCCAAGACTGCTCTTTCCATATCTTTGTTTGATTACAATGTAATATACCGTGGAAATCTGCATTCTGTTCTCCACACAATGGACATTTACCTAGCTCCTTCTCTGGACCTATACCTTTCAAGTTTCTCACTCCTGTTCTCGCCCAAGCAAAACCTTCTGGCCCTAACTTACTACATATATCCGTCCCTCCCCCAGGTTGTTTTTATTTCTCCATATAATCTCAGTGAGCTTTTGTCATTTGTATTGGCGAAAATATCTTGTCTGTCAATATCTTCTAATCTTAGCTTAACTTCTTTCCAAAAGCCTCTATACCCATACTCTGCATTTATCCAAGAATGACCCATACCTGTCTGCTTCAACACGTCATTCATTTTATGTGCCCAAAACCACCTCCCCCCCAGTTACTTCTCTTTTGAATATGAAAACATTCTTTGATTATATTGCCATCTTCCAAGTAAGTGATTCTGTATAAATATTTCTGTGTCCTTGATAAGATTTTAATTTTATTAGAATGCCTGCCTAGTTATAATTGAGCTGCCCAATTAGGTTATGCTATTGGTAATCCCAATATGTATTTACAAAAGGATCTATGCAATCTATCAGTCTCTCTCCAAGCCTCATCTACTCCCCAAAACTCTGATCCATGTAACATTTTATTTTCTACTACTGCTCTCATCAAGGCAGCCCAGGTTCGTTCCCAGGTGACTGCAAAGTGAGATTTGTGGTGGACAACACGGCGCTGGGGCGGGTTTTCTCCAGGACCTCCGGTTTCCCCCGCCATCTCCTTCCACCGTGCTCCATCTTCATCTCATGTATCATCAGTGTCACTGCCTGCGGTGCCGTATGTAATAAAACTGGGAGTTCAACACTACACTACACATTACATTTCACCTGGTGCGTAGATACGATAACTGTTGTTATCATATTATGTTGTTTTTGTAGTTCGTGTCAATGAATGTGAACACTATAAATGATGGATAAATACAAACAATATCTTGCTTTTTGATGTTTCTCTGTGAAGATATATAACTTAATGTAATTGAACACAGGAATTCCAAATTAATAACCGTATTAGTTTCAAAACATGTTATTAAAGACATAAATTTTTTTGTCCTTTCAACAGTCCATGTAATATCAAACATTGAATGAATAAATGAATGAATGAATGAAATGTGTGATATGGCCCTCAGATAAGTCCAGGGCTTCTAGAACTCAGAATTACCTGACATTCATCTTTGTAGGTAAGGGAAAACATTGGAAAAAACGTTATCCAGGTAACTCATCCATAGCAACATTTGAACTCGCAACCTCTTGAGTTTGAGGTAAACACCTTACCTCACACCATGGATGCAGGCAAGAAACAGATGTAATTAACTGAATATGAGCTGCTTCTATACGTTTATCAAAACAATGAAACCAGTAATTGTTAAACATTAACTTCTGTGAACAGCTTATGGAACTTAAGTAGCAAGAAGTAGCTGAACACAAATAAGTACATAAATAAGTAAAGCTGAGCCAATGTGGAAAATTAAAATTCAGCGCTTCTTTAGATGAGTGGTTCAACGTGACTGCCATTGAGAGGAAGACATCTCCTTACCATTTTCGCTATATGCTCATATGCGGCTTCCAGCCTTGCAGGTATAACTGTGGTCATCTCATACATGATTAGCTGCTGCAGTTGATCTAAAGTCTCAGGTCGCCTCGACCAAACCTGACCGTTGAGATAACCACAGAGGAAAAAATCCCACTGGGTAAGATCTGGAGATCTTGGAGGCCGTACAGAATTGTTAATGAATCTTTTGGGGAGAAAACACAATAATTCAGATAATTCATGCTGAGCACATTACGTAAAATATGCTCTGGAAATTTGCCATCTTACCTCCCACAAAAATATCTTTCAAAGAAAGCAATTGTACCACTGGTGGTATGTGCAGGAGCACCATCGTGCTGGAACAAGCCATTTGATTTTTCATTTTCATCCAGTTGGTCAATAAACTCAGATAAAATTTCCGCCATATATCGCCGAGCCTTTAGTCTTCCTTCAAAGAAAATTGCATCAATTATTCACTGTTGCAACAGGGCAGACCATACTCCAATATTTTTAATACTGTGAAATTTCCACAAACTGAAAGGAGGCTCAGAACCACTTATGCGTGCATTTTATGTGTTGATATGGCCTGTGACTTCGATCTAGAATTCATCTGAGGTGAAGAATAGATTGAGTTGCTAATCATTCTCAAAACACTCCAGAAATTTACATGGGCCAATAGGTCTTGCTTTTGAAACTTACGCCAGTGTGATTTTATATGGGATGAGTTGCAGTTTTTTCCTGACTACCATATGGCAAGTGTTGCAACAGGGCAGACCATACTCAAATATTTTTAATACTGTGAAATTTCCACAAACTGATTTGGAGGCTCAGAACCCCTTATGCATGCATTTTAGGTGTTGATATGGCCTGTGACCTCGAACTAGCATTCATCTGAGGTGAAGAATAGATTGAGTTGCTAATCATTATCAAAATACTCCAGAAATTTACCTGGGCCAATAGGTCTTGCTTTTGAAACTTACGCCACTGTGATTTTATATGGGTAGAGTTGCAGTACTTTCCTGACTACCATATGGCAAGAACTAATGAAAGTCCTATCTGCCTAACTAGCTGCCGCAAGATGTATGAGGCTTATCTGTCATAATATTATTTATTACTTTTAGATTTGGACCATTCACTTTATAATGTCCTGTGTCTCTCCTTTTGCGAGTAACTGATCCTGCATCTTGGAAATTTTTGATGCACCTATTGGTTTAAAAAGCTATAAGGATACCAAAAGTAATAAAGACATTTTAATTTAAGCATGAGAACACAAAAAAAATCTATATCATATAATATTAAAACATAAAACATAAGACATTTATGTTGAAAACAAATGTATATCAGTTTGACGATACCTGTACATTTTTGACAAAATTACGCTCCAAGGGACATGTCTGAATGCCAGATAGCAATGCATAAACTCCTCTATACAGGATTTAAATTATATTCATGTCACACCAGCCTGTACCAAAATAGCATTGAACATGAAGACGAGGTGTTCTGCATACATATCCATGGTGGTAGCCTTTAGAGTAGAAACGTGCTACTTATACATATGTACTACAATCTCAAAAACTATTTGTAGTTGGTTTATTGATACTCGTCACTCACTTGTTTATATTAAAGAGAGACTAGTTTCAAAGGCTTTTGCCTCCATTTTCAATCTCTTTCCAACTGGCATCTGTTGTTGTCTGCTCTCTCTCTGGTGGTGGAACTATGAACTTTTTTGTCAAATTATCTACTTGTGGGAATTCAAAGTTCATTACGCGATCCTTATTTTTCCATATGAATATGTTCTCCCATGTTGTCCATTTAGTTTGGATCGCGTAATGAACTTTGAAATCCCACCAGTAGATAATTTGGCAAAAAGGTTCATAGTTCCACCACCAGAGAGAGAGCAGACAACAACAGATGCCAGTTGGAAGAGATTGAAAATGGAGGCGAATGACTTTGAAAATAGTCTCTCATTAATATAAACAAGTAAGTGACGAGTAACAATAAACCAACTACAAATAGTTTTTGAGATTAATTTTGACATCACCGTTACTAAATTACTCCAAACACATATGTACTACAATGTTTATCACAATTACCGTAGAAGGGGTGAAAGGGTAGGCTGGTTGTATTAGTTATTAGCAAAACACATTCAGAGTGCTCTAATTTGCATACTGTTCCACAAACATTACCACTTCTTAACACATTACCACTTCTCAAAAATTAACACATAAAATGTGCTTCAAATAGACTTCTGATTTCTCGATAGGGATTTATTATCACGTATATGTCATACACAAAAATCCTTTATGGTAATGATGTTATTTTGAGGCATTATGGAAAACTCCATAATCGCCAATAACACTTATAACTGATCTCTCATAACTTGTTTTTATGCAGAAGAACAGAACAAACTTATACTGATAACACTTGTAACTTAATGAGCACAGCTTAAAACTTCTACGATAACTAACAGAAATGAAACGCATTAGTTAATGGTTCAATAAAACTGCTGTTCACTTATATCATTCTTGTGAGTGCAAATAAGTATAGTGCATTTTATACAGGTGATGGGATTCTAAACTGTATGTATGGTTTTGCTGTGTGATGGCTGCAGTATCAGTATCAGTATAGAGTACTGTACAGTACGCGCATGTTTTCTTGAGTGCTGGATTTACGGTGTGGTGCAGGCAAAGGGGAAGAAGCGAGAGCTAATACTCTTTTGTTTCTGCAGTGTGGTCAACCTTGAAAAGCACAGTTCAGCGAAATAGCGCTTAAGATAGGCAAAGATAACACAAGTAACGTTGCATCCTCTGAAAATATTCCTTAGTTTTGCAAACACCAGCTAAATTGCATTCAGATCACAGTTATGCAGCGGTAGACAATTTGTAATGTGAACCCCTTTGAAGGCCATAACATCCACAAATGTTCATACAAATACAAACTATTTTAAAGTAAATGCTTATGTGCATTACCACCTGACTAGTAACAAGGATACACTGGCAATTCGAATGCACTAAATGAGCCTTTA
This sequence comes from Mantis religiosa, assembly GCA_030765055.1. Taxonomy (NCBI): domain Eukaryota; kingdom Metazoa; phylum Arthropoda; class Insecta; order Mantodea; family Mantidae; genus Mantis; species Mantis religiosa. The sequence continues at coordinate 2,065,191 of JAUKNK010000125.1, forward strand.
TGAAGAAAGCTTTAACTACAAAGGGATAATGTTATACAATAAACTTCTAAATTCATTTAAACAAGCTGCATCATTAAAACACTAAGAATAAGGTAAAGACATTTTTGCCTGCACACTGTTCTTATACGGTTAATGAAACTTTAGAACCATAACCATGTAAATGAGCACTGGGAGCATAGTACATTCAAAAATCTGTAATACGAGGTATGTTTGTTAAGTCAGTACCGTTTTGCGAATACGCCGCCACAGCGCTACGGTCGGCGTTCTGCGCATGCATGCTAGTTACCTGCATCTCTCGTCTACACACTGACGCCATTACTGTCTGATTCTTCATTGTGTACGTTGGTTACTGAGTGTTTAAGCTGAATCCGACAATCGTGAGTCCTGCCGGTTGTGAAGTACGGGCTGTTATACGATTTCTTAGTGATAAAGGCGTAAAACCGACCCATATTCATTGTGAGATCTATGAAATTTATGGAAAAAAACATGAGTGACGAAATGGTAAGAAAATGGGTGAGAGCATTTAAAGATGGCCTCACTAATATGCATGATGAAGAACGGAGTAGGCGTCCTTCGGTCATTACTGAAGATTTGGTGCAGTAAGTGGATGAAAAGGTGAGCGAAAGCAGACGCTTTACAATTCCATCATTTTGCAACTATTTTTCTCAATATTCTCGTAGGGTTTTGTATCACATTGTGACCGAGAACTTGAAGTACCGGAAATTGTGTATACGTTGGGTTCCGAAAATGTTGACGGATTTGCACAAAACCCAACGTTTAGGCAGTGCATTGACTTTCCTTGAGCGGTACCAAAATGAAGGTGAAGATTTTTTAGACCAAATTGTTACTGGTGACGAAACAGGGGAGGCCTACGTCACACCAGAATCGAAACAACAATCCATGGAATGGCGACATTCATCATCGCCCACAAAATTGAAGTTGAAGCAAACAATTTCTGCCTGTAAAATCATGTGCACAGTTTTTTGGTACAGAAAAGGAGTATTGCTAGTGGAGTTTCTGCCTCGTAATGAGACAATAAATGCAGTGTTTTATTGTGAGATGTTGAATAATCTGCGCCGTGCAATCCTGAACAGAAGACGTGGCAAGTTGAGTAAGGGTATAGTTTTGCTGCATGACAATGCCCGTCCACATGTGGCTAATCGGACCAAAGATCTCATCAAATCTTTTCAATGGGAAACTTTAGATCATCCTCCATACAGACCTTATCTGGCGCCCTGCGACTACCATTTGTTCCTGCTCTTGAAGAAAAATCTAGCCAGTCAGCGTCTTCAAGATGACAACGAAGTCAAAACAGTACAGTGGTTAACACGTCAGGCAGCAGAATTTTATGAGGAGGGTATCCAAAGACAGGTGCCGCGTTATGACAGGTGCCTCAATATTCACGGAAATTGTGTAGAAAGTAGATTAAGGTACAGGCTTTCATGTAAAAATAAAATTATTGCGATATCTATGCACGTATTTTTTAATTCCAAAACAGTACTGACTTAAAAAACATGCCTCATAGTTATATTATGACATTTCTTGTAGTAAAGTAGACTATGCAAATACCACATGAAAACTATAGAAAAGCTGCTTACAGTACATATTGTACGTAATCAATTTGACTTTATGTATATATGGTATTTATACATTTTAATGTGTCTCCTAACATGTATATGTTACTAAGGATGAACTAAAATTCTAATTCTAACTTACAATTATTGTAAACTGGTTAGCTAATTAACCTCGAAATTGATAAAAAAAATATGGCGGACATGATAAAGCTTAGCGTATTAGCCACTAGATGTCAGTGTATAGTGCATTTCAAATTTCAAAGTTGTCATCTATGTTTACGGAGTTAAACGAAACTTACGGAATGAGGACTTAGTACCTGATTGCTCTTGTTATTGTGCGCATACTGTACTTACTGCATAGTTTGAAATCATTGATAGATAAATCTGTATCTGTAAACGTATATAGAAAAAAATAATTTAATGAATATTTTAATATATTATGTACATGTGTAAATTTATAAGGGATAGAAGAAGGTGTTTAATATACCAGCTCTTTGAAAAAATTGATTTCAATATTTTAAGAAATGAGTTCATCAGAGCAAGGGAAAATGTCAATAAATATGAATTAAAATTTTTTAAAGTGTGTTTTATGTTTGCAACATAATGACACCCACCCACAGTAATTCAGCAAATCTCTTAGGATTACATTTAGACAACAGACTAACGTGGGATAACATACATACTGTACCTCTGTGAAAAGTTTGCTAGAATCTGGTATCTTATAGGGAAACTAAAGAAATGTGTTAGTAGAGATATGTTAATAACATCTTACTATGCCTTCTTTCATCCATATATACTGTATGGGGTTAGGCTTTGGGGTAACTGCGCTACCTCAAAAAATGCATTTATATGGCAAAAGAAATCTCTCAGACTTATTTTAGGATTAGTACAACAGGATACATGTAGGCCTAGTTTTATAGACCCTAAGATAATGAATTTACCGTGAGTGTATATATACACCAATATCATACACGTTAAAGAGAATCAAAACTTATTTATAAATCATTCCTCAGTACACAGTTATGACACTCGATGCAAACATAATTTAGATACACCTCACAACCGATTGACTAAGACCATAAATAGCCACTGTTATCAACAGTTAAAATTATTCAATAAGCCTCCTCTGGAAATAAAAGAACTGCCACAAAGCAGATTTGTTATAGTATTAAAAATCTGGTTTAAACACAAAGCATTTTTTACTGTACAAGAATACTGTGACTTTGTGAATTCGTGATATCACAAAATGTGTTTACAAAACACAAAAACTACACTTTATTTTCCGTAGCAAATACATTCTTACATTACAATTTTATAGCTATCCAAAAACTGTTTATTTTTAAACAAAACACTCAACTGTCTGTCTCTTCCGTAACGATCGGCCCCCAATTTTCACGAATCTCCACCGGCCATTATTTATTTTATCGGCTTCACGAGTCGGCCGCCAGGGTGACAATACCTAGAATATAACATACATGCTAGTGAATTTATATAAAACTATTGTAAATTATAGTATTAGGTACCGAATTGTTTAATTTTATTATTACTATAGTAAAGTTAACTTACGATAATTACCAGCTTAAGCCATGTAAATAATCTGATTTCACCCAGAATCTTATATGCATTAGTTTGTAAACCTTCTGTACTTGTAAATACATTGTGAATACTTTTTATAACTCCCGAAACCTTTTGCTTCTTGTAAGCTTAATGGTTAATAAAGGATTATGATTATGATTATTATTAACTATTTACAGTTTATTTGTAGTAATTTCAAAAATTTTTCACTTTGCTGATAAATCTATGTGTCAAAATCTTTAGTAAACTTATGTAGAGTAGTCAAAACTTGAGTGGAAAGTACTAAACAATTTTGCAAACAAAAATAATAAATTGTATAAATTATGGGTTTTCTTATCAAATAATTACACCCATTTTGAAATATAAATTTTTCTGTTTTAAAGACAAAGTCCCCTTGACAAGAAGCTACAAACATAAAATCAGAGTGCATTATTTTTCAGAGTTTTATTTAACTATTGTTTGATTTAATCTTCTTAGCTGAATAGAATTGTTATTTATAAGATTGCTGGATAATGTTGTGGAATATTTATTAAACATATACATATAAAATTACTGAAACGTATACTTGACAAAAGTTAAACAAAAGAACATCTTGTTATTGTCTTTGCTTTCATCTATCACACACTCCCTCTCAAATGGTGTCAAGTAATAGAAGGGAAAATTCACTTCATCTTACCCATTCATTTTCTTGTCATAAGTCCTGATGTGATTATTGAGAAACATCTTTGCTGTCATTGGTGAGCCCAATGATTTTAAATTTTGAGGTTTGGTACTTATCCTAAGGATAAATGCAACTATTTATTCACTAATGATTAGTTTTATTTTTTCACCAGCTCTTATCCACATCACATTTTTGTCCAAAAGCATTATTGCCTACTTGTTCTCTTCCTCAGTGATGTGGAGTTTTACTTTTGCCATGAATGCCATTTAACAGTGTTGCATATCAGCCTTTTGTACACGTCACATGTTAAACACTACACATTTCATCTCTACACATATTTTCACTTCAACTGATTCTATACAATGACTTTGAATGCAGGGAACGTTTTGGGATTATTTCCGTATACAGGTGTTCTTTGTCATGTCTTTATTACATTTGATTCTGTATGTTTATTAGTGGGCGTACCCCTCCCCTTTTATTTTGAACATGTTGATGTGGGCAAAAGAATTGAGCTAATAACAAAACAAAAGAGTACCTAAAACTGGATTTTATCGGGGATTGTACCAAATTGTTATCTACTATTAGTCTGCACTATGACAGAGACAAAGCGCCTCTGTGGTGTGAGTATAACATGTCTGTCTTACATTTAAAAGGTTCCTAATCTCGACCGGGATGAGCATTTTGGATAAGCATTTTTCCAGCATTTTCTTTTATCCTAAAGATGAATGTTGGGGAACTTTAAGTGTTAAGGACTGGGCTCATTTGAGTATCATTTCACCCATTTTATTCAATGATCAATATGACCTAATCAGTTAAAGGATGTTAAACCTCAAGAACAAATAATATATCAATATGACAGAGAGTAAATCAAGTAATCTTTTAAGTGGTCTAAAAAATTGTGACAGTAATAAAATATATTGCTTTCTTCTCAGTTGCTCATCATGCGGATAGCTCTCTTTTCAAGTGGTTTGAGCTAGAGAGTGAATTGTGAATCTTAACACTATAAAATATTTTGAAAGAATCTGTGCACTTTAAAATAAGCACACTAGACAAAAACCCTCTGTAACGTGCATGTAGAGATGAAATGTTAGGCCTTTACAGCCGTTACACATGGTGCAGTGTTCAAGCCACGTGCTCAATTGCATGCACACTGCCTCTAGTTGAGCATAAGATGGTAGCAATCAGTGGGTTATTGTTGTTGCATGCAGATGTTGTTCAGAAACATGGGTAAATATATGACGATATCACAGGGTGGCAAAAAGGATGAATCATTTTAGTTAATTGATGGAAATTAATCATTTCTCCACACTAGCCATACATAGGCTAAGGTTTTTGATAGAGTCAACATGAAAAATTCAATGCCATGGCCAGGATTTGAACCACGGATCTCCTGGTTTCCGTCCAGCTGCTCTTAATATTTGAGCTACCATGGCCAACATGTCCTCCTGACATTAAATTATCCAGTTGACTCATATATTTCCCCCGTAGGCCACTAGGGGCTCTTGCATCCGAGATACACCATTTGTGGCGACTTACTATCCTAACTACTGAAGTCTGAGGCTTCATCATTTAACTCTTATTATTTTATTTTATTGATGGAAATTAATCACTTCTCCGCACTAGCCATATATAGGCTAAGCTTTTGATAGATAGAGTCAACATGAAAATTTCAATGCCATGGCTGTGATTTGAACCATGGATCTCCTGATTTCCGTCCAGTCCCTCTTAACCTTAAAACCTTAGCCTATATACAGCTAGTGTGGAGAAATGTTAAATTTTCATCAATTAACTAAAATAATAAGAGTTAAATGATGAAGCCTGGGACTTAAATACTTACGATAGTAAGTCGCCACAAACGGTGTATCTCGTATGCTAGAGCCCCAAGTAGTCTACCAGGGAAATATATGAGTCAACTGGAGAATTTAATATCAGGAGGGCACATTGGCCATGATAGCTCAAAGGTTAAGAGCGACTGGACGGAAACCAGGAGATCCGTGGTGCAAGTCCCGGCCATGGCATTGAATTTTTCATATTGACTCTAACTATCAAAAACCTTAGCCTATATACAGCTAGTGTGGAGAAATGATTAATTTCCATCAATTAACTAAAATAGTAAGGGTTAAATGATGAAGCCTGGGACTTAATTACTGACGATAGTAATTCGCCACCAATGGTATATCTCGGATGCGAGAGCCCCTAGTGGTCTACCGGGCAAGTATAAGAGTCAACTGGAGAATTTAATGTCAGGAGGGCACATTGACCATGGTAGCTCAAAGGTTAAGAGGGACTGGACGGAAACCAGGAGATCTGTGTTTCAAATCCCAGCCATGGCATTGAATTTTTCATGTTGACTATATATCAAAAAGGTTCAATCATGTTTGTGGCCATATGGTGGTAAACTTGCTGGATTTGTTGGTGTTTTGCAGCAGACACTACATGTAGTAGTGTAATACACATGACCACAAAATGCAATGGGAGAATAATATTCGGGGGAAAAAAACCTGACTAGATTCCAGGTTGTGAACCACAATCACTTCTAAACCCAACAAGAATTGCGGGAGTCAGTGAATGAAGGTCCATCCCAACAAGAGAACAATCTCTTAACAAGAGAACGTTGTGATGGGAATTGCATGCAATGAACATTTGGGGTGAGCCACCTCACAAATGTGGGGTCACTGATTCAAACCCAACGGAAGGCGATGGATGATTTTGGGTGTAAAAATCCTTAGTAGACTTTGTTTGAAAGGGCAGTAAAGCCAGTGGTCCTGTGTTATAGATTTACAGTGCGTAAAACAACCTCAGGCTTGAATAAAAGGGCCTGGTAGCAAAATTAAGTGGACTTTCATGTCCATTAGAGAATGGTACATTTCATTTCTCTGCTAGGTCTATCCGAAAGTCCAAAGACTCCATCGTCTATCAACCCGGGAGCGTTGGAAAATTCTGGGGCTCTTTCCTTGGGGCAATACCTGGAGTCTAAAAGGCCCCGCCATTAACGTCAAAATGGGTGAAAGTGGATATGCCACTTCCTTCATCAACCCTGTAAGGAGGATTACTGAATAACCTTGGTGGGGCTGCCTGGTGATCTAGTACACCTTCTACTAGTTCTGCAGGCTAGTATCCTGGACTTTTAGGCAACCCTCTGCTTCCTCTGGGCGGTCGAAGCCTGGCCAGAGGTACCCGATCACCCGCGGGTGTCAGGATCACACTGCTGCCTTGTGTCCAACCCAATCCGAACATCTCCCAGTCGGGAGCGACTCGAATGTTTGGTCTAAGGTTCTTCTTGCTAACGTCAAAGGTACCATGAGTGCTAGGGGTCTGCAGCTCCTGCACCACAGCACCTGAAGCGGACAGATCTCCTCCCCTACGGCCAGTAGAGAATGGGACACTGAGCAGTTACAGAATGACCAGGCATATAAAGCTTCATGTCTTCAAGGGCTAGAAGTCATTAAATATGGTCAGTAGATGATTGGTGGAATGTAATGTGCTCTGATTAATCACAATTTTACCTTTATTCAAATGATACACATTATTGAGTGCATCAAGGTCAAGTGAAGCATTTTATCCTGAATGTGCACAAGGTTAGATTTGAGCTGGAAGTGGGCCTGTTATGTTTTGGGGTGGTTTTCTTATTATGGATCACACCCACTCTTTGAGGTGACCACTAAAATGCACCAACATGTTTATTTTAACATTGAGGCAGTGTTACCATGATTGTTATGTTATGGTTTATACTATTGAATACTTTTCAAATGACAGCAACCAGTTCATTAGGCCCAAAGAATATGACACTAGTTTGTTGACACTTTCCCCAAGATATTACATCTCAGTTGGCCTGAAAAATCACCTGACTTGAAATCTATAGAAAATCTATGGGCCATTTTGGAAGAGTTTAACTTCTGTGCAATGTACCTGCACAACCTCCTGGACTCACTTCCTAACCAGTTCCAGGCGATTATCAAGTCCAGAGGGGGAGTCATGCAATATGCAGTGATGTTTATAATGATTTCTCTAGAGGGTGATTAATGTTTTTTTCTGATGTGCTTATATAACATATTATTTATTTCAGTTAATAAAAATTGTTTTGCAGTTGATAAATTGATAATTTTTGTTGTCCTATAATCCAATGTATAATACTTTCCTTGACATTCTGTTATTTAAATAGTAATTTGTTTCCTTTTCAGGCCCAAGCTATTGCCAGAAAGGGGCTTATACAGACTGAAGAAAGAACAACAAGATCAATATAGCGTCTTCATGATTTCATAAATTTAATGCAATCTTCTGATTTGCCACCTCCACCTCCTTCTTGAGATGGTTAATCAATGAATTACTAAAGTATAACTTGATTTTAAATTACTTTTTACTATAGTGCCTTCTACATTATGAGAAGTGTGGAAGTGATAGAAGTTTCATTTTGTTCAGTTTGTAAATTAACTAGTACTAACCTAATCATTACAAAGAATAAGTGAATTTAAACTTCACTAACATTTGTATTATATCTGAATTTGAAAAGCGAACAAGCAGAATAATGGATTGTGTGAATTCTGATTCAGAAAATTTTTGTGGAAATTGTACCAGGGTTGTACATTTATACCAATCTTTCATTTGTACTACTCATATTACTACAGATTTTTAAATTATTATTTTGCAATTAAAAAGCCTACAATTAAGTGCTGTTTTTTAGTTATAAGAATCTGTATGCAAAATGTATATGTGAAGCATATATGCATTCTATTAGTATTAGAATATGTTTGAGTTATGTAAGAAATTCAATCCAACTGTTTTTCCTGTCAGTAACATTCCTTTCTAAGTATTTGCAAAAAAAATATGTAATTTACCTAATCACATTTAATACATCAGTTAATTGATTTGAGTTATAATTTTTTTAATTGGTCATTAGTGAACTTTTCTTAAAGGAGGAAAGTTAAACAATGATGAGATTTGTATCCTGTATTTCCAAAACATTGTAAGTACCACAAGAAAGTCTTGTAAGAGAAAGAGAAAGCTCATGCCTATAGAAACAATATATTTATAAACTAAGAAAGCATTTCATTCTTTGTAATTTATAATATACATGTATTTTTTCTTTTTAAATTATATTTTTGGTATTACTGAAGACAACTATTTTAACATAAGTGCAATCCCAAAGCATAAAATGCTGTTACATGTGTTAATCAAAATGTTTTATTGGTTATGAAGTTCATATACTTTAACAAAATACAATCATAATATACTACAATAAAAATATGGAGACATTTATTCTTCATCATGAACTACTGAATTTTCATCTGGAAAGTTTCCATTAACATCACCAAAAAATAGTTCTTGCTTTTGACTTTGACATCTGCTTTGATCTTCTCAGGAAGCCCAAGGAAGGTACAGTTTTGAGGAAGATCTACATTCTGTTACAAAGAATTACAGAAAGTTAACATAGTTTAATATTGATTCCTTCACTCCATGCACCTAAGTCACCAAAATCTGTAGCCAATTCTATTTCCAGATTCTGAAGCTGTAAGCTGGAGCATGGTTGAAGGTAAATTTCTAAGCTTCTTTGTGTTAAAGAATGCCTGAGCTATTCCTCTGAAGTCATAGAAGTCCTAAAAAATCTTACAGATGAAAAGATGTTAGTTGCAATACTGCTTACAATGTCTGCTTTATTCTTTACATTTATTCCCTGAAAATGCTGCTATTATGTGTTTAAAATTAAATAATGCTTGTCCTTGAGAGCTACACTTGTCCTCAACAGGAGAGAAAGTATCCGAGGCCTGAGATGCAGCGCGGTTAGAGAAGGTTCCCACTCCCTCTCTGGACAGGTTTATGATACCCAATGTCAGTACAGTTATAAACCATTCAAAAACATTCTGATGGGTTCTACTTTTGTGAATGAATCTTCTCAGTTTAAGTGTACAGAGTGAACAGGGTGCATGTTTTTTTTAATGGTTCTACTCCTTGTGTAGCATGCGTTCTGTCATTCACATTTGCTGTCTTTGTCCCACTGTGTAAAGGAGCACATTCCTTTCAGGGACCTTCTTTGCGCTGCTGGACAGTAGGTGAGTAACCAATTGGATTCCTGCGGTGTTGTGGTATTGCGCTGCCCATAAGTGGTGTGTGATAAGCGCCAACATAATCCATCTCTAATAAATACTGTTTGTGGTAAGACAAAAATTTTGATTTTGCAAAACCTGATCCATGAGGAAGTAGAGAGTTATGTACAAAAGTGAATCGAGAAAATATTGACACATTGCTTCACTCACACGGTCCCTAAGCTTCTTTCAAATTTATACTTTGAGTGATTAGGCCTACAAGTCTGAGAAGCATTCAAATCTCGATAGCAGTGTGAGTGAAGCAATGTGTCAATATTTTCTCTATTCACTTTTGTACTAATTTGTGCTTCACTGTCCCTAGGCTTCTTTCAAGTTTATACTTTGAGAGAGTAATGTATCTAACATAAACGTAAAAGCCCCATGTTTTTAGCTCAGTTTTCCTATTACAAATAAAGTACTGTTATATTATAACATGTATCGCAACATAAGCGCTGTACTGAATATCATTGCCATATATGCGTATACTGCATGGGAGCAAGCTCTGTGTTTGTGGGACTTGGGGAAATTTGTTACGGGGAGGGGGGGTTGGATGCTGGTGATGTGTGGCAGTGCTTGCATAAACAGAAATTATCACATTAGGTTGTTATTGTACCTTATACGAGCATCAGTGGCCATGATCTCATTTCTAAATATTTATTTGTTACAAGTGCCAAGCTACTGTAACTTATTATGTCTGAGGGTACATCAGGGCCATATGTAAACAAAATCTTGTGGTCCATAGTGAAGCTTAGGCATCAGCAAACATGTACTCAATTGGAGAGCAGTATGACGTCTCAACATGCAACCCACAATGCACATAACATAATATAGAACAGGGAAAGGTATTGACTTTTGTTTAGAGTCAGTGCTGGGTTTGCTCACTACAGAGTACAATAAGGAATGGTACACATCGTAAAAACTATTTGTAGTTGGTTTATTGACATTTTGTCACATAAATGTAAGTGATGAAGTGTCAATAAAATTGACTACAAATAGTTTTTTGATTCATTTTGATGTTATTGTTATTAAATTCCTCCAATCATGCATAAATAGTTACGTATACTTAAATCCAGCTATTTTGGTGTACGATACCTTAGGTAGGCCTAGATATTTGAACAATATATTCCAGTTTACTTCTGTTTGCAACCATTTCTATTTGTACCATGAAAATCTACTGATATATCACAAGAAGCCACTCTCAGTATAGCACATAAATTACTATCTGTTAATTGCGATATTTGCCTTGGTTTTACAAGTTTCATTTTGGAAAAAAAATTTTTTGCACACATATATGGATTCAGACATAGCTGCTATAGCAACAGCGAATGATCTAAGAGATGGATATGTATCTCCTTTCAGATATTTAAATTTATCCAAATCGATCAAATCTTTACACTGCAATTGAATATACGTATCACATTGTAAATCAGTGACTTTCTGCTGTAATTCTGGTTTAACCTCATGTAAGTCTATTGCAAAAGGATTAGCAGACAGAGTAAAATTATTTTCCATGGATTTAAAATCACTGAATCACATTACTTCAAATTCCCTCTCTATTTTATCTAACAGACCAATATATTTATTCAGATTTGTTACAGATATATTGGGAAGAGATTTTACACATGGAAAATGATGAAATTCTTTTCTCATGAGATTTGATTTCCATACATCTGTCATCTTTATGAATGATTTAACTATGTCATATATATGAACTATATAGTGGAATTTTCCCTGAAGACGATTAAGATTATTGGAATGTTGAGAAATGTCAGTGGGAAAGACTAAATCACTTATCTAATCTTCATCTCCCAATTCATGGATGTCTTATCTCCTAAGAAAAGAAAGAAAAAGGAAATTTTAAGACATATTCAGTGCAACAAAGATATATTGCAATATGCATTAATACGAACTTATTCCCTTCAGGAATTCAGATATTACTTTATGCATTTTTAAAAATCATTCTCTTCTGCTTAACCATCTGACTTCTGTGGAGTATGAAAGGTCTTCATAAGATAGCTCTAAATCTTCCAGGACTTTACGAAAGTTTCACACTACACTATATTTATATGTGATACACTTTCAGTGGTTCAGTTTTTAAAGTCTGCACAAAATACACTCATTTCTGGAAAACTGGAAAAACATGAGCAAAGTAAAATTAACCATCACAAAATTTGTCAGAAGTGAAATAAAAAAAAAAATTGCTGGATCACCTCCATTTAATTATAAAAAAAACCTGGCAAAATCAAGAACTCTCCCGAGAAAAGTTTTAAAAACGGAAAAATCAGTCCAGGAAAACGTCCGTTTAGAGAAAACAAAAGACAACCAAATAGGTAATGTAAAAATCAAGAACACTGGTAAAAATGATACAATTAAGAACAGTCAGAACTAATATAAAACCTGCAGCATTCCTGGCAACGAATATGCTCACTTTCTTCTCGGGCAGCCAGTCAGGTGAAAAGATGATTAGATATCAACGTTTTGGGAGTCTGCATCTCTCTTATCGTCAGGATATTGTCACCCAAATGTCGGAACGCTCTATAGACCCGGCTGGCAGCGGCAGCAGGAGAGGGAGGCGTTCGCACACACCCACCCATTAATTTAAGTCACCAACTGAAGGGATGATTAGGAGAGGGATCGCGGGCCACTGTGCCGTCTTTATTTGTTTCAACTCGGCGGTGATGTCGTTGGCCGTCTTCATTTGCTTCAGTTCTGCGGTCGGGTTGTTATTTGTAGTCTCCAGCTTCGAGGCCAGGCTGTTATTTGCCGCTTCCGTTTTTGTTGTTAACTCGTTGATCTTCGCCAAAAGCATTTCAAATGCCGATTCTATGGCCGTAATGTTCGGTGATGTTATCGTCCCGCATCCTAATGCTTCATGTACAGAAACTACCCATTGCCACTTTTTACCTAGCAGGTGAAACACTGTGTTGATGAAAGATTCTCTGATATAAATCCTTTCATGGAAGTGTTGAAAATAGTGTTGTAGTATAAATTAAATTAATTGGGAGTCGATTAATAACACAAAACAACACTCACTTTTAAATTTTTCCCGAACCGGTTTCTGAGGCCTTCCCTCTATCTTCAGCCGGACATCGACTTGTATATCAAGTCGATGTCCGGCTGAAGATAGAGGGAAGGCCTCAGAAACCGGTTCGGGAAAAATTTAAAAGTGAGTGTTGTTTTGTGTTATTAATCGACTCCCAATTAATTAAATTCTCTGATATGTCATTCTTTTAAGACAGGTGTCCAGGTGTTTTATAGCACTGTTCTGGACCCAAATTTCTGTGTATTAATCCAATAAACAGTCCTTTAGAGGTTCCATTATGGCCGGCAATACTTCATGCTGGGTTTTCTTGAGTAACTGCTGCACTCACCTTGACCGCCACTCTTTAAGTCATGCCAGTTGCACCCTCTTTCTTGCTAATATTTTTGCACATTGAGCCTCAGATGGGAAACCATTTTTGTGCAGCAATTCTATAATGACCACACATGACGTACTTGTATCAAGACCCTTTTGATTGCACCTCTTCACTGCCATTGAAATGGTATGCCCAGCATTGGCAAGTCTAACAATGTACCCCTGCCATAAATCAGTACTCTGTAAAGCCACTGCCAAGTAAACTTTGTCTCAGAATGATTCAGCAGATTGCAGGTCCATGGTGTGACTGACAGTAGTCAACATCAGCATTATGCTCAATGACAGGAACGAGAGGAAGTTTCAAGGAAGTTAACACTGAAATTTAACAACTTCAAATGTGCTATTCATTTAAATCTCGATAGCTGGAAGAAATCACTCTGAACACCAAGTGAGTATAAATAACAAATACTGAGCAAAAACCATTGCATAAGGCTACCCTAAATCTCAGTTGTGAAATACTGTAATAAGAGGTACATACAGATCCTGACAGAGCTTCGTTTGTTTCCAGTGTGTGTTTCGCACAATATATAAAATGATTATTCCTTGGTAACATAAACTAATTGCTAAACCGTTGAACTGGAGAACTTGATTACACAGCCATATATACTATCATTTGCATGCACACAAAACAAAATAACTGAAATATTAGATGATTTCAGCGCAAAGAATGTTTTGCTACAGTGAAACATAGTACAATTTCAACAATTTATTAATATAGTCTCTTCTTTATTGATACTGTAGATTTATACTATGGTCGCACCATGGCTGGGTGGTTAGACTGCCAGGCTCTCACCTAGGTGGCCCGGGTTTGATCCCAGGTGACCGCAAATTGGGATTTATGGTGGGCAACATGGCGCTGGGGTTGGTTTCCTCCAGTTCCCCCCCCCACCAATTGCTCCATCATTCATTCATCCCAGGCATTGGGTCGAACCCTCAACCCTGATCTCATCTACCTGGTTAATATGCTTCGGCTCCCTCGTTCTGAGGGAACCCAAGTGACTCCTATCACCAGCATTGGTGAGGAAGGGAGACATAAAAAAAGAAAAAGAAATATACTGCCTTAAATAGGTTTTAAACTAGTTTTTGTTTTATTTAAATAACTTATATATGGAAGCTATAAATGTGTATTGAAGAAGTATTTTTACAGCATTAAACACTTAAAATGACTTGTTCTGTTTATTGGGTACCTATTCCTGGCCCATGCAGGATGTAAATGGTTGTTGCTGAAGCGGTTAAAACCATTAACAAGTTTAGATGAACAAGCAGTTTGAAGTAATGTATGAATTCACAGAAAAATCATTGCCCATCATAGCACTTGGTTTAATATAATTAGAATAAAAAATTTGTAGGGGATGATTTTGGAGAGAGGAAGAATTAAATCAAAAGAGACTTCTAAAAAAAATTAAAAATTGATAGCAAAATTCAGGAAACATTTGGAAGCTTTAGAAACAAAAAGTCCTTATTTATAGGGATAGCAAATTAGAATGGAGAAGGAATTATTAGTATTAGAACAGTTGTAGTAAAGCTGAAAGTTCTAAGACAGAGAAGATATTTAGATGAATGTTGTTTGTGGGGAATGAAAGATAGTTATTGGCATGTGATTCTTGAACATACGAAATTGGAGTAATTTAACGAAAATTAAGGCCCAAAAATTCCTCATAGGACGTGTCGAATCTGGAAATGTTTCAGGGTAACTGCAAGAAACAGTTCATCACATTCTATAATCCTGTGTAGCCTTACTTTACATGAGATATAATGCTTTGCAAAAATGATTTTAGAATTTGAAACCATATTGTTATGAGACGGTGAAGATTTTGAAAAAATACAGGTAGCACAATACAACTAAATTTGGAACTATGAAGGAAATCTGTATCAAGCAAGAAAGTAAAAGTTTGGTTTCATTAAGTTCCATCCAGGATTTCAAAACTTATAGAGACTTCCCTAATATTTTCCAATCCCAAATCAACCTGTTACTTGGGAAGATACATTTAACCATTTTTGCAGACCCAAGTCCATCTCCATAATAAGAATTTCGGTATGTTCTGTATTTTTAATTTAATCCAATGTATGTATGCTTTTAAACTTTGAAATAACTTGGATTTAAAAGCAGTTAATATGAAACAGCTGAATTTCTCCTCGCTCAATGATAGGAAACTTCTAAATCACATTAAATTTCTGCCACATTGCTAACACAGCTGACATTTTTCTGTTTGCAGACTACTTGTAAATGCTTTGGAGAATTTAGTTAGCTCTTTGTACTTACCTTAAAAGGGAACAATATGCTTTGGCATATTACAACAAATGAATGCAATGTAATTGCTTTAGCATTATCATTCTCAACTGACAAGACATATCACTCATTCCCAGGTGTATTTCTAAACACAGCTGAAGTTTTAGTCAATTGCTGGAAATTTCTCATTTCTTCACTCTAGATGTATATAGACTATAGTCTTCGTTAAATAGAGTCAACATGAAAAATTTAATGCCATGACCAGGATTTGAACCATGGATCTCCTGGTTTCCGTCCAGTTGCTCTAACCCATTGAGCTACCATGGCCAACTTGCCATCACCTGCTTATATAGGGCTAGTGTGAAGAAATGATTAATTTTCATCAACTGACTAAAATAATAAGAGTTAAATGATGAAGCCTGGGACTCAAGTACTTATGATGGTAAGTCAAGACAAACGTTGTGTCTTGAATGCAAGAGCCCCTGGTGCTCTATAAGGGAAACATATGAGTCAAATGGAGAATTTAACGTCATGATGGCAGATTCATGGTTCAAATCCTGGCCATGGCATTGAATTTTCATGTTCACTATTTACAGCTGAAGTTTCTTGTATTATCTTATGTCTATAGATCAAGTACTTAGTCCTTATTCCAAAGTGACTAGTTACTCAACACTTTATTTCTCTTAATGCAACTGTTGAGAAATCCACCCGGACACTTTAGCTGTTACACTATGAATATAACTCTCCAAAAAGACGATTTCAAAAAATTGCATCTGTTTCGCATTAGGAGGTTCGCTATATAAATATTGACACAAATAATAATCACAGAAATGTTTTGCTATTCACTAATTATAAAAAGGTTTTGTTTTTCACTAATTGCCTGACACTGTGTAGGTTCTTTTCTCAGGAACCATTTCTGACACTGGTGTAGATAAATTCTTATATGCTGGGCTGCTTCTTCAGGGCTAGAAAATTGGTGAGCTCCAAGTCATATTGCAAAGTGCTCTGTCTGAGATTATGGATTGGATAACTCAATTCGTTTTGCTCAATTTCTTAGTGCACATTATAAGTGTGCAAGCTGATGCAACAAATAGCCCTTTTAGTTCAGTCTTTTAATGGTAGGATTTTTCTTACAAACAGTTTTGGAAGGCTAACTTCTGTTTACCATTGCAGAAAGTTCTGGTTTAAAAAAATAATGGTCACAAATTAACTACTTGTGGCCTACTGTTGACTTTGGTGGGTAGAAAACACAGAGATTTTGATCCTGCACCAAACTGCTATAACCATGTTTCATCACCTGTAACAATATCTGAAATGCAGCAAGTCTTCCCACAGTTATAAAGCCCAGCGGTCATTTATATACCACTACATAAATTATTTACTTATTTTACATGAATTGTCAAGTGTGTTTCAAATGGGAAGCGTTCTGGTGTCCAGCTATTCAGATGCATTACAGCACTCAGCATTGCCAGCTTGTTACCCACACTAATTTTATATTTCCCTCTCTCTCAATGTGCATGTTTGCTTGACATTAGATGTAAGGGTAAGTAAATTAAATTGTCCAAACTTTTATAAGTATGCAGTTGCCAAAATCAAAATTGGAGAAAAGAATTTTCACAAATTCTGCATATTTATGAACACTATAATTAAATTATTAAGTTTTAGATGAGTCATATTTATTACACATCTGCTTCACTTTCGTACCTATTTTGAGGACATGTTTCGCAAATCATCGTTTGCATCTACGGCTCTTATGCGACTAAAGCTTGATCGAAAGTGAAGCAGATGTGTAATAAATACGACTCATCTAAAAATTAATAATTTTTCGCTTCACTGTGGTGTTCCAATACAGTAAAATCTCGATATACTATAATTATCGTTTATGAATTACCTGTTTTTCTAATCCAACGGAACTGCCAGTGGCTCATCCATATCGCTATCAAAGTCATGTCACGAGACAGTTTTTATGTCACCGTCCTCAAATGTCTTGCAAATGTAAGATTATAGGTTCCAAAATCCCATCATGTGCTACTTCTTTCTTGAAATCATCTTCTTGTAGGTTTTCTGCATGTCTCATGCAGTAAGAGCTCAAGTTATTTTCTGTATAGTTGGAAATTCACCTTGGTCATAAAACTTAAACAATTGTATGTACGTCCTTGTCAAAATCACTTAAATTTGTAACCATCTTCGGAGAATCAATATGCTTTCTGGGTGACAAACATTTGGGCACCACTGGGATCAAAATTTCTTGCCTTTCCAAAAATGCGGGACAAACTTGCTTTATGTACACCACACGCTTCAGCAGTAAACAGTTGAACATTTTTTAAATCGAGATGACCTGAAGAATAATATTGAAATAATGTAACAATAGAATTGAATAATATTAATTTTAACTTTCCAGAGTAAATAAACACTTCTTATCCAGCATTCATTCATATATATAAGCATACAACATTCCACAGGCTAACAGGAAATGAAGTGTTTGCTATTTCTCGAAATTAACACATTGACTTATTTAAAGTAATTCCTTTATCATGTCGTATCCATAGTATAAATTTCAGTTCTGAGTAATTACAAGTGTATGAACACACATGCAAACCAATGATAGTGCTTTACCTCACAATGCATCGGTAAATATATTTTTATATTTGTTTATATTAAGAAAATTATTTAAGCTGATACCCATTTACATGGTTTCTAAACAGAAGAACTGAATAATACTGCTCTGAACCCTCTAAAGTAAATAGATATTACGAACCATTCATAAACAAAGATGTAATGTGACCAGACACGTTCTACCAGGCTAGGAGGAAGTTACTGTTCCTTCTCGCTCGGATTTAACAAACACCTTGGTTGATTCAAAGTAATTCTTTTATCACGTCATGTCAAACATTTACATTTCAGTTCTAATTACAATTATACATTGCGATGCATTGTTATAATATAATAGTGCTTTATTTGTGAAACAGTTATTTTATGCTGTCCCCAAAGAGTTTCAAATATTGTATTATGTGAATTTAAGTAGAGTGAGTCATGCACAGAGAAGCTATGTAAGTGGAAATGACGTCACAAAGGTGTTGAATAACAAACTTATTTGGGATTGGTGTGACGCGTATATCGTAAAACGTGGACCAATCAGATATAAAAGATTTTACGTTGCCATGGAGGATATTCAATATTCCTCTAGGGGGGTCGAACGATTAGCGAAATGCTAATGGGTAGAAGAAGATGAACTGGGGATTCTTCTCCTAACAGTCACTGTGAACGGATGTAAAATTCTCTTCTTAAACGCCGTTGTGTGTGGAAGAATATAAGTCTATTCTCATAACAATCATCGAGTATAACTAGAGAATCTTTACATTAAATATCATCGCTAGAAGACGCACAATTTAATTATTATACACGGTAGTGAACAACCGTATAAAACTTTTGATTCTTGCACGCATCCAGATATAAATGCGTCACATCAAGTAAATCTTGTGTAAGAATAGTGTTATAAATGTTGTATTATACATTTTGTTCGAACTGGTGTTGATTGAAGTAAGGAAATAAAAGTTTCTACATTATTTAATACAGAGAAAAATGATTACTCATTTTATGTAAAATTTCCTTCCGCCGTACCACCCCTGTAAAAGAAGATATCTTGCTCAACCGACTGAAGCCACGCCGAGGTAAGCTGGGACTTCAAGAACCATCTATTCCATCCATCAAAATGTCGCCACATCGAGGGATATAATTACTCCATCACCCATTGACATTGGGAATCTACCCAAACCACTTCAACCCTGTTCTAATTGGTCACCTCAACGAGGGGCATAATTCGTCATCCATCAATACGACTCGACATAAACCCTGCACCATTTGTATTAGGAAAACTATTTGAACTAAAAATATGGACTTTTCACGGTTATGTTAGATACATTATTCTCTACTTTCCCCATAGATCCTTGCGGCAAAATCTGAAATTTTATCTTAGGTCAAATAGTATTTAATAGTGTCTCTTTAGGTTGGCGCTCGTCACACACCACTTATAGGGAATGAAATACAACAACACTGCAGGACTCCAATTGGTTGCTCACCTAGCCGGGCTCAAGGACATCATCCCATTTAAAACAGATAGTAAAACATTACACTTTTTTCCGCCCCAATTTTTGAAAAAATAAAAATTTGGGCATTAATGGTTTAAGTATTTTCAGCTTCTCTGCTTCAGAAAAAATAATTCTTCTTGAAAGTTCGTTTTCTTTTTAAATATGAAGGTGCTCATAAACAATGGTCAGCACACTTGCAGACTACTCCCTCATACCTGCTATATGCCCTTGTATTTTAATATTGGATCTTCCCTAATTGTTTTTTCCACAGACAAATTTTTCAGCCATTACTGTTGTCTGCCACTATTCATTTTTAATGATTAGCATTTCCTCTTTAAATTTTCCAAAGCAATTTTCACAGTAACGCATGAAGCAGGAAAATCCCTCAAACACTGGATGCATTCACTTCAAGTCATACAATACCATCAGATATAAAATATCCTCATTTACCACTGCATTAAAATTTCACTCTCCAGACATAAAAAAGTAATGCATGAAAATGGACAAAGAGATCTGCTGCCTCAGGGCAGAAAGGCATTCCCTAGGAATGGTTGATGCTGTTATCAGTACTTATCCAGTGACGCTCGTAATAATCTCCAACATCCACCTTTCTGACACAATAAAGTAAAGAGGTGCAATACTACTTAAGTAAATATTTGCTTTGCTAAACGAGCCACCTTTAGAGGCAACTTAATGACTCCAAGGGCTGAAATTCTAGACTTTGCACCACCATCTTGTAATGCAACATGTTGATATAACAAGGCATCTTCTTCATTAACAAATGACACTTCATGTGCATTACTCCATACCAGAGAGTCAAAATATGTATTATTATGTTAATTCTTAGGCATGCATTCATCCAGAAGCAATTCCTGTGATCAATATTGCCCTTCTTTGCTCCTCTCCCAACTAAAACACTCTCCAGCAGCCGGCAACAATAAGTCTGTCTGCCTTTGTTACAATATCAATAGAAAGTGCAAATGACCCACCTCTACTATCAAGTAGTGTGCCTGCCTCCCATTCAGTCTCAAGTTTGAATCTTGGTCAGGGGGAATTTTTGGATAAGGTTTTTTCAGGGGTTTTCCATTTTCCTGAAAGATGATGTCTGGTAACTAAGCTCAATGCATCCTTGACTCTTTGAACATCATTTCATTCATCATCCGACATGACTTTACCCTAGAGGTTTTCCCTTATCCTGAAAAATAAATATCAGGTAACTCTAAACTCTTTGAGCATCCCTTCATCCGTTTCACGTAATGGTTGATATAATTTACAATGAAGGATATTACACTCTCTCTTATTCGCATTGTATTTTCTTAGTTTCACTTTACTTGCTCCTTTCAGAGGAGACTATTATTTTCGGTGTAAATTGTCTGTGTACCATTTTTTGTATTGTTCAGTGAAGTCCATAAACTGCTTATGAGTTTATACAACTCAGAGGTTATGGTTAGTTACTTGAAATAATACAAGTAATAATTTTAAGTTAGACTTTTATTGCTGCAGATGAAATTATTACACTTGACATGCACAGCTGAAAGAAAAGCCCACTCATACATTTATATATACATACAAGATGGAATTAAGGTCTTGGAATCAGGTTAAGGAATTACATCCCCAAGAGAAAAAGGAGTTTGAATAGCTGAACGTCTAGACCATTTGGAGATAGATTAAAACAGGTAACATCCTCCCCATTTTAACTGTAAACATAATCCAAATATGTAATGCATATATGCTACCAGCATAGTCATATTCTATTGCCAATAGACGGCCACCTAGACCTAGGCATATACTGGGGGGATACTTTACGCTGCCATCAAATTTTGTCCCTCTTCATCTTTCAAGGCTACAGGACTAGGCAGTGTGGATGGTGTACAGCAAATGCAATCGCTGTGCTCTAAGGAGAGAGCACACCCTTACCCACCATGGAACCTTCTGCCTGTACTATCTGTTCAATCTGCAAATAGGAATCTGCTATACTATGCCTGTCACTATCAAACACTCTCTGACCTCTTCCCTACCTTCCGGCTTAAACTTGACTGCATTACTGAACTCAATTGTTAAGTATTCTAAGTATTCTAAGTATTCTAATACCTCTTGCTTGATTATAATACTGGTATAATGCAAAAATGCCCACCTCGGTAGCGTAGATGCTAGCATGTCTGCCTCACATTCAAGAGGTCCCGAGTTCGAATCTCGGTCAGGGTGAGTTACCTGGATAAGGTTTTTTCCAGGGTTTTCCCTTATCCTTAAAGGCTAATGTCGGGTAACTCTAAGCTCTATTGGCCCTGGGCTCATTTGAGCATCATTTCACTCATTTCATTCCCTGTCGGATATGACTTGACACCTTGGAGGAAAAAAATCCATTGGAAAACTTATTCATGTCTACACGTATTATGTTTACTCATGTTAAAATAACAGACACTGAATAATATTCACTAATTAAATAATTTACATCCTTCAATGCATTTCAATACGAGGTAAAGAAATAAATCTAAGTGGTTTAGAAGTATACTCCTGGTGAGCAGCACTACCTTAAGTAACCATTCTATCACCATGTCACTCAACATAGTCAAAGGATGCAGCATGTCTTCTTGATATTCATCTGCGGCGTATGACAACTTGTATTGGCATACAAGTACTCCTTTCTGTTTCTCATGTTTACCGAATTAGACTTAATTCGGCAGTAAAAGCCAGTCATTTTTAACAATGTCTTTCTCATAATCATAGTGTAAATTCAGTAGCTTCAATATTGTGGTAATTCTTGCTACTCAGACCAGTTTATACACGAAGATAAACTCACCTCCTTTTTACACAAAAATATTTATAACTTCACTTATTTGGAAATTTATAAAAATTTCTGAATAAAATTTCTGATAAAAAAATCTGTCATTTATCAATTTAATTGTTGATATTGCGACCAGGTTTACATTGGAAGGGCCAAATGTAATTTAGAAAACACAATGAAAGAATATTTTTGAAATATTAGGTATAAACAGACTGATAAATCGGACATTTCAAATCATTTTTGGGAAAAAGAATTTATTTAAAAAAATAGAACTCATGTAATGAATTTTGAAATACAGACAATGGATTGTCTAAGTTTATTTCATTTTCAGAGTTTGGTAATACAGATAAAAATATTGTGATCTCTAGTGACCATTAACATGGACAACTTAAGTGGAAGTACAGTCCAGCAACACACAGAAGCTCCCTGAAAGCAAAGTGCCACCCTTACTCAGTGGGACAAAGACAGCGAATGTGTGACAGAATGCATGCTACACAAGAAGCAGAACCGTTAAAAAACATGCATCCTGTTCACTCTGTACTTTAAAACCGAGAAGATTCATTCACAATAGTAGAAGCCCTCAGAATGTTTTTGAATGGTCTATAACTGAACGAGCATGGGGTGTCAAACCTGTATGGGGGAGGGTGTAGGAACCTTTTCCAATCCCCCTGCATCTCATCCCGCGGAGACTTTCTCTCCAGTGGGGAACTGTACCTGAGGATGTAAACAAAAGTTTACAGAACTGTTTCTTAAAATTTTCTTCAATTTCCTTAAAGATAAATGAAGTTTTGTTACAAATAGTTATATTTTGTGCAGTATTTGCTTCACTATTGCTAGCTTCTACATTTTTACATACTACTTCCTTTCCACATCTAATTCCAGTACACGCTGTTACACCAAGTCACATTTTCCTGTATATTCAAGCATGGTTTCAAGATGTTTTGTACCAATAAGGTATTTATCCTAAACCAATATTTTACAATTAATGCTACTACTGCTCCTAGTTGTTTGTGCAGCCCCACTGGGTCATCACAAAATTATACAATGCACATAATAAATTTCCAAATCAAACTCAGATTATTACGCACATTCACTTGTCTGACAATAACATTGTCAAGCAATTATTACATTCCTGTGGCAAAATAATTCAGCTGAGATTAACAAATATTTTTTGGAATAGGCTATCTTGGAAAGATATCTGACCAGGAATCTTGATCCAACTTGAAATTGCAGCAAGGAGAAATTCAGGCTAAATGGGGTTTGCAAACACTACTCACTCTTCTCACGCTACAGAACATCTGGAGCCATTAGGAGAGGATTCTGGTAATATTTAAACTGTTTTTGTCCTAAAGACTAAACAATATGATAAAGATCATGTGATCAAAACAGCTGTTTGCTCTTTTACTTCTGTGCGTTTTGTACGCACGCATGCACGTGCACACAAATATAAACTAAGAGAATGATGATAGTAATAGTAGTAATCATCATCACAGCAGCAATTTTATGAGTTGGCCGACTGATTAGTTATTCTTGCTTATGAAGCAAAAAGTATACTTCTTAATCTCAAATGCACATCCAGAACTACTCCAATAAATAGAAGCTTTTGTCATTCTTACAAGTCTTAAAGTTTTAGGATATTTAATGATGGAGGAAAGGTTCAGGAATGGATTCACGTTTCATACTATCACAACCACACATTCATATACACCCAATTTAAAACACGAAAGGCAGCAACCTTCACTCCCAAACAATACAATTTTGTGTAATATTGTGACTGTGTGGGTTCGTGAAATGAAAAGTCCAATTTCACCACTCAAAACTGTTCTTTATTTCCACCGACTTACAGTTTAACACTTGCCAATTACACAGAATTGCGTACTGCACACAATTACAATTCACCAGTTCGTCCGTTACAACTTCACTTGTACTAGCGATTACGTCAACTCCGATGCTCATACACAGTTACGTACAGTCTTCCGTGGCACAATCTTCTCGTTCATTAACACGTCACTGACTAACACTTACACCAAGAACTGTGTCTGTCTCCTCACTCACTGACTAACTGACTAACTGACTCTCTGAAACCCTTTTTATAGGAATGTCACTGTTCTTCTAGAAGTCTCTGGTTTCCACAGGAAGGTTCCAGTAGATGAAAGATCCCGTAATTTCCAGAACACAGGTAGAAGAGAAACAGACTGCACAATCATGTTTTTCCCCCAGCCATCCCTGTCACCACTATAAGACGGACGAGGGGGAGGCGTGGCTAACACGGATCTCCGCTGTCTTCCGCTCTCAGCTGCTTCCATAGGGTGTTCCAACGCCCGGGTGACACTGCTCCCTCCTCAAAGCTGTTCGCCCCGAACAGCACCATCGTAGCGTGCCAGGCGGTCCAGGTGTACCACCAGCATCTGCCCGGAGTCTAAGCCAGAAGTAGCGCTGCCGTAGTTTGTGAATCATACGGTTCGCTCCCAGGTGTCCTCCTGAAGTACCGGCGTGCACTTCCTCCAAGACTTCCGGGACCTTACTCCGGGGGAGTACCAACTGTTCTCTCTGCGCCTTCCCATCGGAAGACTCCCATACCTGGAACAGCACGCCCTCTCTGGTCTTCAGCGAGTCCCATTGGGCCCAGTACGACTTGTAGGTGGCGCCCCTCGGTGCGATGACCTCCCAGGTTGGTCTCATCCCTGCCTCCACTTCCCTCAAGAGTGGCCCCAAGTCTGCGTCCGCCAGCTGCTCCCTCCTCAGGCCTGCGCTATCCCAGCCTTCAGCAGGCACTGCCACAACTACTCGGACTGCTGCGGCACGCTCCTTCTCTTCCACTCGTGTGCACTGGCCGCACTCTTCCGGATAGGGTCTTCGGGATATGGCGTCTGCGTTACCGTGGCTCTTCCCTCCACGATGTTCCGAGGTGAAGTCGTACTCCTGCAGCCTCTGGACCCAACGTGCCGTCTGGCCTTCCAGGTTCATAAAGGTCAATAGCCAGGTTAGGGCGGAATGGTCAGTCCTCAGGTGGAATGGCTGACCGTACAGGTACTTGTGGAAGTGCTCCAATGTCTTTACTACCGCCAGTAACTCCCGTCGGGTAACGCAGTAGTTCTTCTCTGCCTTGGATAGCGTCTTGCTGTAATAGGCTATCACCCGCTCATGGCCGTCCTGGATCTGCGACAGGACACCTCCAATGCAATGGTCGCTGGCGTCGGTGTCCACAATGAAGGCGCCACCTGGTTGTGGGAGACCAAAAATTGGAGCATTGCACAGGGTTTCCTTTAGGTGCTGGAAAGCGTCTTCGGCGTCCTCCGTCCACACATAAGGTCGATGTTCCTCTGTTAGGCGGGTGAGGGGTTTGGCGATGTTGTCGGTCTTTTCCTCTAAATCATTAAGGCGGTCGTATACTTGACCCATCCGCTTGCCCAGATTCGTGACGTCATCCCTCACGCCGGGCAATCGTTCCTCAAATTTGGCGGCGAGAGCCTCGTTCGCCACCTTCATTTCCGTGGCCAGACGGTCGTTCGCTGCTCTCATTTCTGTGGTTAACTCGGCCTTCATTTCTTCCATCTTCTCGGTGATGTTGTCGTTGGCCGTCTTCATTTGTTTCAACTCGGCGGTGATGTTGTCTTTGGCCGTCTTCATTTGTTTCAGTACCGCGGCCAGGTAGTTATTTGCCGCGTCCGTTATCTCTGTTAATTCGGCCATCATTTCCATCATCTTCTCCAAAAAATTTTCCAATGCCGCGTCCATGGTTGTAATGTTCGGTGATGTTATCTTCCCGCTTCCTGACACCAGTGTGACTTTGTGGGTTCGTGAAATGAAAAGTCCAATTTCACCACTCAAAGCTGTTCTTTATTTCCACCGACTTACAGTTTAACACTTGCCAATTACACAGAATTGCGTACTGCACACAATTACAATTCACCAGTTCGTCCGTTACAACTTCACTTGTACTCGCGATTACGTCAACTCCGATGCTCATACACCGTTACGTACAGTCTTCCGTTGCACAATCTTCTCGTTTATTAAAACGTCACTGACTAACACTTACACCAAGAACTGTGTCTGTCTCCTCACTCACTGACTAACTGACTAACTGACTCTCTGAAACCCTTTTTATAGGAATGTCACTGTTCTTCTAGAAGTCTCTGGTCTCCACAGGAAGGTTCCAGTAGATGAAAGATCCCGTAATTTCCAGAACACAGGTAGAAGAGAAACAGACCGCACAATCATGTTTTTTCCCCCAGCCATCCCTGTCACCACTATAAGACGGACGAGGGGAGGCGTGGCTAACACGGACCTCCCCTGTCTTCCGCTCTCAGCTGCTTCCATAGGGTGTTCCAACGCCTCGGGTGACAATATAAACTGTAAGATCTACAAATCAGGCTGTTGATTAGGGCATTCCACTGATATTTATTGATCATTTATAGCTCTAAATATAAAAACCAATTCATTCTATATAATTTACAAGATCATTTCTTTAACAGTGAATGAACTATATTCTCGACAGTCAATTTACTTCTAGATTTAGACTGGATGGAGCACCGTGTATCACACTTTAAACTACAGTATGATGAAGATCACAAACAAAACCATATTTCAAGATAAAGAAGCAACAGAATTTCACTAAGACTATCACTTACATTGGCATTAAAAAAAGAAAATTTAAAACCATATGCACAAATTTAACAATTTTAAGGTCAAATTACGCTTCCCCTCTTCTTTTTCCAATTACCCTTCTTGTATGGATTTTCAAGTGGACACCTGAAGCAACAGAATTTACTAAGACAATCATTTAAACTGATACAAAAAACACATTCATAAATACAATTTAAGCTTTTATTCATTCTTCTTTCCAAAATTATCCTGCTTGTATGTGGACACTTGACTTTTGGTGCCCATTAAGAATAAAAGAAAATATCCATAATGGGTGACAATCATTTAAACTGATACAAAAAACACATTCATAAATACAATTTAAGCTTTTATTCATTCTTCTTTCCAAAATTATCCTTCTTGTATGTGGACACTCGACTTTTGGTGCCCATTAAATATAAAAGAAAATATCCATAATGGGTGATATGAGAGTGAACAGGGAATGATGTGAAATTAATGAAAGGAAAGGTGCTTATAGAGCAGTAGCTGGAACAAATGTCAGGGCAAAAAGAGGAAACCCGGCCAGACACAGCTTTATTCTTTATCCACCACAAGTCACACTGCAATTCCCTGGCGCCAAACCCAGGCTGCCTTTTAACATGTGACTTGGTTACTGTCTACCAAAATTTCTCTTATACCTGTACCTCTGGTGCATCTACTTAATAACAAACATTCCATGGTTGTTATATATTTCCTGCAATAGCAGCTACTAGTACATGATGCCACACACTGTGAGGACCATTCAGCGAAATCCTGCTTGATAGTTAACTGCACATTTCAAGAATGCTGGCTCAAACCACTTTGGAATTGAAAGAGAAACTTCCTTTCTCTATGATTGAAGTAGCAGATCAAAATGACTTTATAGAACAGGAGCAGAGGTGTTGCTCACCACTTGAGAAGCTCTGGAACCTTAAGGGGCATGCCACAACCACCCCACCAGGATCCATATAGCTTGTTGTGAATCCTTAATGCAAACGTGCCACAGATGATAGGTTCCTTAAGAGCCACTAACTTAAACAAGACCACAAGCTTTGTGTAAGGGATAAATAAACATTTCTCCCTACAGATCCAAGTTATTTGGTAGATAATGATTATCCGGTCTTGTAGGCTGTGGTCTAGTGGAAAATATTCTTCTAGACGTTTCATTCAAAACTGTGTCGAACAGTTGTACTCTCAGCTGAGACTGATATCAGTATCAGTACCAGACTGTACCAGTCAAAGCCAAGTACGTGAATGTTATGGCCAGGCCACTGAGGATATTTGACACAGTTTCGAATGAAACGTCTGGAAGAAGATTTCCCACTGGACCACAGCCTACATGCTCTCATAATCATTATCTACCAAATGACTCCGGCCATGAAAGCCTACTCACTACAAAGATCCAAGTTACGTAGCCATATGTATTCATATGGTAACCGTGTAACTTTAAAATAAAATTTCTGTGCACACAGTGTATTAAAGTTAAAATATAACATCCAGACTCATTTGCTAATAGTGGAGTAGCTGTCACGTTTTTGCTTAATTTAAACTTTAACAATTACTGGCAAAACTTACTAGTAACCTCAGCTAATTAAATACCACCACGTTACTTGAAATTTACCTCAGCAGAGGTAACGTGTTATTAGTCCATTTTCACATGTTGATTCTGAAAGTGATGGTTAAAATAGCACTTCACATCACAATGACTATATATTTTAGATATACATAACCGAAAATGACTTCACATACCAGCTGGTAACAGCTTATCCTAGATTGCCCACTCTTGTCCAACGTGAGTACTTATGCAGGTGTTTACAAAATGTTAAGATAAAAATATGCTGTACAGTTTAACAATAAAAAAAATCCTGAATTTCAAACAGAAAATTCTGAAAGTGAAGGACATTTTGTAGAGCAAGTGGAATTGAATGATTTGGCACACAACTTAAATATTTCTAAAGAAGAATCTGTATTTCTTGGTTCCAGGATTTAACAATGGTATTTACTTGCCCCTGGTACAAAAATTATAGTTTTGAAATAGACATCAGAATTTGAAAAAAATGTTCAATGAAAGAGAATATGTTTCTGTATAGACATCAATGGTTTAATGAGTGAACGAGAAATTGAGCATAGTCCAAATGACTAGCAATTGTTTATAGATTCATCAAAGTTCAGCTTAAAGGCTGTTACTTCATAATGGTAACAAACTCTGTTCCGGTTTTCCATTTTGTAGGTCTTACAGAAAGTTATGAAAGTATGGCCAAAATTGTACATTTTAAAATAGATGTACTGCTGGAAAATATCTGGTGACCTTAAAGTAACTAATTTGGGTGAGTCACCAAACAGCCGAGGATGAGATCTAATTATCTTGAAAACGTTTCAATTATACAAGTGAAGTTTGAGTGTAAACATAGTGACTCATAAATCAAACTCAAAAACTAGTTTGTTGCTTAAACTACATGGAGATTCACAAATTCTTGCTTTTTGTGTTTCTGGGACAGCAATGATATGCAAAACATTATGTGGTACAACAGTGCGGCAAGTGGCAGAAATATGTCCCAAGGGAGACTAATGTAAAACAAACATCATTGGTTTGCCTCATAAGGTTGTTTTCCCTACCTTATAATAAAACTTGGGCTGATGACTGTTATTAAGGCATTTAACAAGGATGGTAGTGGATTTGCACATTTGCCGGGCAAGTTTCTAGTTAATTTACGCAAAATTGAAAGAAGGAATATTTGTTGGATTAGCAACTTGGCAATTATTTACATTAGTTGTGTATGGCTTTCTTGGAAACAGAAAGGAAAAGAACTATAAAACTTTGATCTCAAATATTTTAAAATGCTACAAAGACATGGGATGTAGAATGCCTTTGAAAATTCATTACATCATTCTGTATGAAGCTGTGGATTATCAACTACCAGAAAAGTCCTTAAAAGAAATGTGCTAGGTTTCAATGATCTAAGGTCAATCACCAACAATGTGTAGTTTCTGATTACAGTAAATCTAAAATGAAAAAAAGAAAAGCTCATGAAAGCAAAATGCACGCTGAAATCTAAAATGATAAATAAAGAACAAGGTTAAGTTCAGCAAGATATGTGAGAGTCACTCAATGAAATGTGAACCAGAATGTAATAGAGGTGCTCATTGCTATCTGTGCATATCAATAGAGGTTTTGATGCAATCATTTCTGTGACTATTGTACAAAAAAAGGTTCTTCTTCTCCTCTTCCTACAAACTAATGAAACAAGTTGCTGAAACGGGTCACATTGTTTAACTGTTCATCACTTGTTCATTTTGAGCAATGTTGGCTGTATCCACACAGACATTTTGTTTCCAATTTTGCCAGACAGACTGCTTTGTCCCACGTAATGATTCGTTTTTAAATTTACTGCAATGATAAAAATTCCACAGTTAGCTCAGGTAAAAGAGGGGAACCACAAACCTTCACACCAAGTTTCAAGTATCATCAAATTATTGGCAGTATCTTGTTGGAGAAAGAACAAAAAAGGTCCCTTAATTGTATATAATGAAAATGGGGGATAGACAAAATCATATTCACATAAGAGTCAAACTGAAAAATTCAATGTCATTATCTATCCAAAACCTTAGCCTATACACAGCTAGTGTGGAAGAACAATTTTTCCATCCATTATCTATATTCACATATGTGGACACAAATGTGACCAAGGTGAAGAGCACATGACATTTACGTTATAGTTTAGTAGTACTTTGTACACAGCCACAATATCTATTTTGTGTCCAGCTTTATAGGTGAATTATGCAAACAATTCCTTTCCAATGATTTTTTTTAATATATGAATCATAGGGCTTCTTAGATATAACGCTATCAATGTAATAAATATGGTTTGTTGTACAGCTTGGAATTATTATATGTTATGTTTCTGCAAATATTTTTCTTTTAATTTGAGCTAAATATTACAATTATCATGAATGGAAATTAGATCAAAACAAAGAGAAAATAAATTTAGAGTTGCAGTCTGAAATTTCACTACTAACAGAATATTTACCAGGCTCCAGATGCAAGATAGGAAACTTGTTGCGATTCATCCCAGTTCCTAGAGGTCATATTGTTACACAAATATAAATTTTTGTAACAAAACACTTCACTTATCTTAAGAAAATGGTGTTAAGTCTTCTTTCTAACGACACTTTAAAAGTACTACATTTAAAAGATAAAGCTATAAAATTCAAATTAGAAACTGATATTAAGGGATTTCCTCATTTTCTAGATTTGAAGATAAGAAATAATGACAAATTAGGTTTTGGTATTTATAGGAAGTCTACTCATATTGAAAATTACATATATAAAAGTTTTAACCCTTTATGTATACATTTGCTGTTTTAATAGTTTGATTTATAGATAAATAAATATACCCCTGAATGAAGAGGAATTTAATAAAGAATATAAACATATTATTAGTGCTGCTTTAATTAATGGTTTGAATAAAGACTTTATAGAAAAGAAGATTGAAAAATTTAAATATCAAAAAACAATGATATTTCTACCCTATGAAAATAAAGGATGACTATAATTTTAAATAATTTGCTTACCATCCTTGGGTTAAAAAACATTTTAAAAAAATTTAAAGTGGGTATAACTTTAGTTCCTCAAAATAAATATAGTATTAAAAATTTACTACATTTTTCTAAAAAAGATGAAATTCCTAATAATAAAAAATCTGGTATTTCAATTTAATTGTTTAGATTGTGATCAGGTTTATATTGGAAAGACAAAATGTAATTTGGAAACCAGAATGAAAGAACATTTTCGTAACATTAAGTATAAACAGACTGATAAACCAGTTGTAGCAGAGCATTTTTGGTCATTTAACCATGAAATAAATCCAGAAGTTAAATTAGTAAAACAATTAAACGATACGATAGGTTTTATGGTTTGGGAAAAAATATTTTAAAAAATAAACATAGCGTAATAGCAAGTCAGTTTTCGTCCAAGTCTGCAACAAGTGCCTTGGAGTTTCAGGGTTTCCACAGTTCATTTTGAGCACAGTTACTAATCGCTTGCCTTACTGGTCTGTATGATATTCCTAGCACAGGCTCAGGTTGCATAAATGGGATTTTACTATTTTTTTTTTTTTTTTACTGCTTCATTGTCCGGAATGCTCATATGTCCTGGCACCAACCTCAGTTGAACTGTGTTGTATTCAGTCAGTGACAAATGGGATTCCCAGCTTTCTGAGACCAGCCTTGATTTCATTGTTGATATCTCAAGAGCTTTATGAGCCACTTGGCTGTCTGTGAGATATCTATTACTCCATAATTCTGCATATTTACCTTTTCTCTACTGTACAAGTTACACAGGGCAATTAACTTTAAAAAGTTGCTATAGCTCTCTAGCTGCAAATTGAGAAAATGAAACTAGAAGAAATCCCAGATTGTCCTAAGCGCTTAAAATTCATTGTGCTTTGACTTTTGCAGCAAAAGCATCATTTCTACTCTTGTGTAAACTGTTGTGACATTCCCCCACTTCTGAAGCAAAGATACACAATAGCATTAACCAATCCAGTTGCACAGAAAAATGGAGTCCTGCTGCAAGTGTGGTGTGAATGCCAAGTTTTGATGGCATTTCCCCACCACCCTCATCACCTCTTGATTCTCCTTTCTTGCACAATGTTTTACATAAGCTGTAGTTTATTTATATGGACCAACAAGAAACAAATTTTTCCAGCATACAGTAAACCAATGTGACAGTCTGATCTTGGGTCACTGTGAACCAATGTTAAATACACGAATCAGTTGTAATAATTAATACGGCAATCAACGGTGTTTCCAGCTGATTCTGAAGAACTAGATGACACCACAGCATATTACGCCTACATGATCACAGCTTATGGTGTCAAACAGGCGGACTTCATATTTGAGAAAGGCATAAGCAAACCAGTAACAAGGAATATCTTAGAAAATAACTCAAATAACGGAGTCAACATGAAGAATTCAATGCCATGGCCAGGATTTGAACCACGGATCTCCTGGTTTCCATCCAGTCGCTCTAACTCATTGAGATATCATGGTCAACGTGCCGTACGGACATTAAATTTTCCATTTGA
Organism: Mantis religiosa; assembly: GCA_030765055.1. Taxonomy (NCBI): domain Eukaryota; kingdom Metazoa; phylum Arthropoda; class Insecta; order Mantodea; family Mantidae; genus Mantis; species Mantis religiosa. The sequence goes on from JAUKNK010000125.1 coordinate 2,098,308, forward strand.
CTTGTATATTTCCCCGGTAAACCGCTAGGTGCTCTTACATCCGAGATACACTGTTGGTGGCAACTCACTATCTTTAGTACTTGAGTCCCAGGCTTCATCATTTAACACTTATTATTTTAGTTAAATGATGGAAATTAATCATTTCCCCCCACTAGCCATTTATAGGTTAAATGGTTTTTGATGGATAGAGTTAACATGAAAAATTCAATGCCATGGCCGGGATTTGAACCACAGATCTGCTGGTTTCCGTCAAGTCGCTCTAACCCATTGAGCTGCCATGGCCAGCATGCCATCCTGACATTAAATTCTCCATTTGACTTGTATATTTCCCCGGTAAACCACTAGGGGCTCCTGCCTCCGAGATACACCGTTTGTGGCAACTTACTATCGTAAGTACTTGAGTGCCAGGCTTCATCATTTAACTCTTATTATTTTAGTTAATTGATGGAGAAATGATTAGTTTCCATCAATTAACTAAAATAACTGAAATAAGTTTGAGGTTTTTTAAGTGCCAGGCTTTACCTTCTTACCAAAAGGATGTTAATTACATATTTTTACATTGTATTTTGCTACACAATATATGAAATGTATAATGGTGAATCCCCACTATTAAATTGTTGGTGCATATCACACAAGTTCATAACAAAAGGCTACAAGGGTTCCTCTACTTCAAATGGGATTAATACTTAAAATTTAGGCTTCAGACACAAAAAAGAACAAATAAAATTAATAAATTATTGGGCATAAATTCTTACTTGAAAGAAGTGATTTAAGCAGCAAGAATATACACATGCTTAGTGCATCTTAAGATACACATCCCAGTTTATCTTGATGACACTTAGGTAAATCAAAACAATCCTAAGCAACACATATGGAAAGATTCAATGAAAAGAAGTGATCTTAAGATATCTAGAGAAAGGAAACTGGCTTATAATAATTTGCCTGGCAGTTTCTGACTTATTTCCAAAAGCAAATGTGTTTTTTATTCCCAAGGTATCCACCGAGTATCTGAATCTATTTTCCTTGAATTATATTTGGCAGGCTATAATACTGTGACAAAGTTCACTTCAAAGCTTCTTTATTTTCATCAAAATTATTAGCTCAACAGTGAAGTACAATCAGCCTTCCTTGTCCACAGTACTTTGAAACATCTACTTTGTTCCTTTAAGTAATTGTAGCACACACTTTGTGCTGCTATAATCTTTCTGATTTGCACACAGAGCTGCACAAAATGTTGAATACAACTCTGATATTCACATGTTTTACTTCGCTACCAGTTCCACAGCTCAACAATCCCTCTCAGAGCTGCATTTACTGGCCCGTGAACTGCTTCCTGTCTGTTCACCACTGCCACCACTTTGTCACAGAACTTGGAATGTAACACACTCGGTTCAAAGCACCATACAACTCACTGCCACTGAACTCATTCTGACTCTATACATATCAACTGACAGCTCTGTTGGCCCTGCATGAGCTTCAATATATCGACTGTGATGTATCTTCCTGGAACGAGAAACCTGGACAAATTGCCATCACAAAAGGTCTTTTTGTATAGTAATAATGACCCCATAGGGGAGGGGATCCGTCCCCTTCGGCTGCTGTGGTGCAAGCGCTGTAGACCTTTAGCACTCATGGTACCTCGGACATTACTAGAGGAACCTCGGGCCGAACATTTGAGCCCCTCCCTGAATGGGGGTTGTTCGGATTGAGTTGTACTCGAGGGGGCAGTGTGCTCCAGTTACCCACGGGAAATCGGGTACCTCCAGCCAGGTTTCGGCCGCCCAGAGGGGACAGAGGGTTGCCTAAAAAGACCCAGGTACTAGCCTAAAGAGCTAGTACAAGGTGTGCTAGATCACCAGGCGGCCCCACAGAGGTTATTCGGTAGTCTTCCCTGCAGAGTTCACGCACGTAAGTGGCGTATCCATTTCCACCCGTCTTGAGGTCGATAGGGGGGGGCTTTTTAGGCCCCAAGGAAAGAACCCCGTAGTTTTGCATCGCTCCCAGGCTGATAGATGCCAGAGTCTTCGGACTTTCGGGTAGACCTCGCTGCAACTATAGTAATAATGACTCACTTCGTCAAATAAGTGGCTGTCGAAGCGTGTTTCTCACAGCAACCTGCTTTCTACTATGTCAGTCAGCCAGTGGCCTGGCCTTGAACATCTGTTACTTTCTCACAGCAGACTGCACAAATGTGATTTGGCAATACTTCAGTATGTTTTATCAATACAAAAATGTTGAAAATTGAAAAAACCTTGGACCGTTAGGCCCCATTTGCAATTAACACAAATGCTAACATAAATGCACTAATAGGGTTGGGTTGAGTTGAGTTTGCAAGGAGGGAAACCTTAAAAAAAAAAAAAAAACAGCACTGCGACCTTATGCAGATCTATTATGCATCCCCAACTTTATTGCTATCAACTAAGTAATTCGCTATTCATAATCAGTAATATGGTAACACTCTTCACACTTAGTAGTATGCTTAGGTTACCTGTTATCTATAACCAATTGAATGTAATACTCCAAAAGATGTTTTCATACTGTAGATTTAAAACACAAATGGATTTTAGCTCTTTTTGCACATAAAGCTTGCATTTTCTCCTTTCAGTATTTAGTCATTTGAAAGAAAATTAAAGGCCAGACAATGATAATTAGGTTCATCACTCTACCATGAATGTCATATTTTATATTGTACATCAGGTTGAAATCAAATTAACAAATTAATTATACTTGCGCTGCATTTATTTATCTAATCTCACCAGAGTGACCTCAATGTGGGCCTCAAGCACTTGCATGGTTCTATGTGAATGCTTCCAGTAGTATGGCTGCTAAGTCCTCAATTTACAGTTTATTTTTAATTAGAATGCTACTTATATGAGGAAAATCTGTAATCAAATGATAATTCTGTGTAATGCAATCAAACACTGAGTTTTGATAGAAATATTAATAGGAAACATTGGTCAAATGGCAAATCTTACTATAACATGGATATTTATGTAACGCTAAACTTTTATCTATGTTTATCATCAGTAAAAGCTCTTTAGTTCACGTTGCTTTAGGCAAAGTTCTTTTCATACGCTGCTCAAGGCATTTTTTGGGTCAGTGTGCGATTCTTGTAAATAATACTGAAACTCTTGAGTGTGCTGATGGTATTAACCAAATTGGACTGAATTCTGATGTATTGATTGCTATATACTGGATGCTTACAACACTTACAATGTAGTTACCATTTAACATGCCTGCGCTGCGACATAATGGGCCAGAGAGCTGTGCTTTGGTTACCTGCAACAGAAGTCCCTGGGTTCAGATTATATCTGAACAGAGTAAACGTACACTGGACTCGCCGTGTATGTGCGATAAGCTGAGGTAAACATCTGTGTTGCAAATATTTTCTGCTATGCCTTCTCACTTTGCCATGTAATATGTATATAGGAAGAACACATTAGTCTAACACATCAAAATATGCAAGCTCGTACACACACACACACACTTCCTGCCTTCATGATGTAACCTATTAGCAGTGTTAAATGATGAACAGCTACACATTACTGTCCACTTTATGTTCTTTAAATATGTTGTAAAAATAAACATATGTAATCTACATTTTGGATGCTTGTTTAACATTATTTGAACTTAACAATCATGTTATATGTGTTTGGAGGAATTTAGTAGCAGTGACGTCAGTCACGAGAGAGAGATGCCAGTTGGAAAGAGATCGAAAATGGAGGCGAATGCCTTTGAAACTAGTCTCTCATAAATATAAACAAGTGACGAGTATTAATAAACCAACTACAAATAGCTTCTGAGATTAACAATCATGTACTTAGCTGAGTTGCTAACGATTATTTATGGAGGAATTGTGACAATAAGACTGCAGTTAATTGAATGATTCATGACAGATGACCACGATTGGTCAGAGTAGAACTGTGTGAAGCACTTCACAATGAATGAATCAAATGACTAATTACTTTGAAAGAACCAGATCAGTTTGCAAACTTCATTTCACTCCAATTCCTTTCTTGGAAGTGTTGAAAACAGTGTTGTTATGATAAATTAACTTTAAAGAGAGTCGATTAAAGACACTAGACAACACTTACTTTTAAATTTTTCCGGAACATGTTTCAGAGGCTTTGCCTCTATCATCGGCCGGCTCTCGACCGGTTCTCGTTGGTGTAGCTGACGATATTTTGTCACAGGTCTCCTCTGGTGGCGGTTCAAGGTTCATTTCACTCTTTTATTTGTTCCACAGACAAAAACTTCTCCCTGCCTTATTTTGTACTCCCTCCGTCCCATAGTAATTGTCTAGTCCGCCAAAATAGCATTACAGAAATTACTGACAAGGGAATGTTTTGGATTTACATGTGTGCAGAGTTGCGCAGTAGTTCAGTGAACATGACTGAAGATTACTCACGCAACCTTATCACAATGATCAACAAACACCATCAAGAGCAACACCACCAGAGGGCTTTGATTTTCATAACTCCAGCATGGTACTGTATGCAGCCCGGTGATGCAAACCATGCTAGAAATCGTTAGTTGAGCACAACCCTACAGTGAGTACATCCGTAAATAGGAGTAACAATAGGTAATGACAAAACTTAACTGTATTGGAACACCACAGTGATGCGAAACAATTATTAAATTATAGATGATTGCTGCCATCCATTGATTTTGTGATGAACTTAAATGTGGGGTTGTCTTCTGGTAAAATCACACCAGAATAAAATAAAGCATTAAAATTGTGTGAATCATTACCTTGTTTCATTTGCATCCTAAATATTCCTTAACACCAGTCACAGTATGTGGATCAGACAATTACCCTGGGAATGCCTTCTGGTCAATTAATGAGGCAGATGCACAACAGATGATTAATATGGAATAAATGAAATATGAGTACTCGACAATTATTAAAGGACGAAGGGAATTTATTTTTTGTGTTTTGATTTTCCTGTTTTCCGCAGAAACAGTCTTTTGATTCCATAACAGGGAATAAAAATGTTGGCTATCATTCTGAAATGAATGCAGATTTGCTAGACAATGGTTTATTAAATGTTTACATTTTTACAAGAGAAGTCTATCTATCAAGGATAATGCAAGCTACCATTCTAAACTCTACATACCTCCCTCTATTAATTCCAAAATGCAAATTAGTGTCGCCGCAATGAGCATAAAAGGATGGATAGTGTCTCATGGAGATAAAGAGCTTGCATAAGCAGATGAACATAGCACTGGATATAAAGGTCTGCCGAAACAAACGAGATAAATGGAAATTTCTGGTGACATGGTTCGGTTTCTTTATTGTTGTGGAACAGTCTGGAATTATCAGATGAGGTATTTAAGGGTACGACAACTCGCCAAGAGTCAGATGTGAGTTGTAAAGGAGAGTGGAAACAGTCGTGAACAGATGTTGTAACGAGAGCTGATGCAAACAGGTGTAATCAGAACGCTGTTGTGGTAATTGACCTTGGTAGATTGTGATGGTGTATGTGATGTAATACTGCTACTGTGAATATTTCTACACAAATAAAGAACGATTTGAATTTCTGCAAATTGGACTTTTAATTCTATGAACTCACGTCACATTATTTACAACTGGCTGGCACATAATAAAATAACATTCCACCTTTATTATTTTAGTTAATTGATGGAAATTAATCATTTCTCCACACTAGCCGTATATAGGCTAAAATATTTGATGGATAGAGTCAACATGAAAAATTCAATGCCATGGCCGGGATTTGAAACACGGATCTCCTGGTTTCTGTCCAGTCGCTCTTAAACTTGGAGCTACCATGGCCAACGTGCCATCCTGACATTAAATTCTCCAGTTGACTCATATATTTCCCTGGTAGACCACTAGGGGCTCTCGCATCTGAGATACACCGTTTGTGGCGACTTACTATTGAAGTCCCAGGCTTCATTATTTAACTTTTATTATTTTAGTTAATTGATGGAAATTAATAATTCCTCCACACTAGCCATATATTGGCTAAGATATTTGATGGATAGAGTCAACATGAAAAATTCAATGCCATGGTCGGGATTTGAACCATGGATCTCCTGGTTTCCGTCCAGTTAATAAAAGTTAAATAATGAAGCCTGGGACTTCAGTACTTACAATAGTAAGTCGCCAAAAACGGTGTATCTCGGATGTGAGAGCCCCTAGTGGTCCACCAGGGAAATATATGAGTCAACTGGAGAATTTAATGTCAGGACGGCACGTTGGCCATGGTAGCTCAAAGGTTAAGAGCGACTGGATGGAAACCAGGAGATCCGTGGTTGAAATCCCAGCCATGGCATTGAATTTTTCATGTTGACTCTATCCATCAAATATCTTAGCCTATATAGGGCTAGTGTGGAGAAATGATTAATTTCCATCAATTAACTAAAATAATAAAAGTTAAATAATGAAGCCTGGGACTTCAGTACTTACAATAGTAAGTCGCCACAAACGGTGTATCTCGGATGCGAGAGCCCCTAGTGGTCTACCGGGGAAATATATGAGTCAACTGGAGAATTTAATGTCAGGACGGCACGTTGGCCATGGTAGCTCAAAGGTTAAGAGCGACTGGATGGAAACCAGGAGATCCGTGGTTGAAATCCCAGCCATGGCATTGAATTTTTCATGTTGACTCTATCCATCTAACATTCTACCCGTTAAAAACAGAATTATTACAAAAAGTAAATCAATACAAAAAGCAAGGAGAAATTTACCAGTTGGATCAAATTGCATTAGAAAATTTATAAATTAACCTCATCATTACCAGTGCAATCCTACGGAATTAATTTGGACTAAGGTAGAGGAGGAATTTCCTAAAGAACACACCACTTTTCTTCTTATAGATGTTAAAAGGTTTATGCATTTTCTATCTGATAAGAGTTACAAAACAAGACCAGGCTGAATGTGTTGCCCATTGTGAAAAACTACAAGACAATTTTCATAAGAAACTGGCTAGTGATAACCCAGTTATAAATCTGCAGCAAACATTCAGAATTAAGTGAGGATGAAGAACATAGGATGAGAGCTAGCAACCCCTACACAATAAGACGCTTTCAGAAATTAAGGAACATTACTTCCAGTAAATAAACATTGTTATATTATATGTTACAGTAAAATGTTATGCTATTGTGACTTTGTGGGTTTGTAGAATTAAATGTCCAGGTTACAAATACCAAAAATTGCTCTTTATTTCCGTAGAAACAAAGTGTCAATCTTTACAGTCGCTGAATTAAATCACATACACAATATAACTTGCAAGGTCAACAACCACAACACAGCTGTTCATGTATGCGAGTTCAATTAACAACTGTCTGCTCTGGCGGGCGGTGGCTCCCTTTTTATAGATTACTCACTATCCAGAATTTTCTCAATCAAGATGGCACTAGAAAAAAACAAACTCTCGAGAAATCTGTCTCCTTCTCCCCAACATTTCGGCGAGCTTTATCTCTGCACTGTACGTCTCTTTGAATGCCACGCCACATCATTGCAAGAATGCATTCGCAACACTATAAAGAATAATCCGGTCCGCGTAAGTTTACGTTTTGACAATTAGTAACACTACAAACATTGTACAAAATTGAATCGAGAATATATTGACACATTGCTTCACTCACCTGTTTATTCACAGGACATGTTTCAAGAGCTCTTGCTCTTATCCTCAGCTGATACTCGACTAGTGCAAGTTGTAGTGGTTTCTTCTTTCTCCGTATTGTCAATAGATGGCGTGATGTACTTGTCAAAGATGTCCGGTGGTGGAGTTTCAAAATTCATGACTCTATGACGATTTTTGTTAATGAAGATTTTTTCCCATACGGAAAGGTCTATGGGGTGATTAACGTATTTTATTAGAGATGTTTCCAAATTGATGTCATGTCTAGTATTCAAAAAATGAAAAGCCACTGCTGATTTTTCTGTTTCACCATTTTTAATGTTTCTCATATGTTCTTTAGTTCTGATGTTAATATTTCTTTTTGTTTTTCCTATATAAATTTTAGGGCAAGTTTCACATTTGATCTCATAGATTCCTGGTTTTTCTTTGGTAGTGATTGAATTTTTGGGAGGGCCTTTTAACAAATTTCTGATATTAAACCTATTTTGAGGTGCAAGAGTTATGTTGTGTTTTGAGAAGATTTTTTGGAATTTGTTATAGGCTGATGGGTGGAAGGTGAATTTTTTAAAAAGTTTTTTCTCTTTTTCTCCTGTGGGTTCTAGGGTGGTGGTTTCTTTTATTTTCTTAGCTTTGTTGAGTCTGTTAACAGTTTTGTCTATTAAATTTGGGTTGAAACCGTTGGATATAGCTACTTTTTTTATGTGTAGGTATTCTTCTTGATAATCTTCTCTGTTTAGTGGAAACTTGATCATCCGAAAGATTAAACTGTTGAAAATGGCATGTTGGTGTTGTTTTGGGTTGAAACTGTTGTTCTTAATGTAATTATCTGTGTGTGTCGGTTTCCTGTAGATACCAAAAGTGAGTTTGTTGTTCATTTTTTTTTTTTTTTTTTTTTTTGATTTTGATGTCCAAAAAGGGGAGCACACCATCCTCTTCTGTTTCTAATGTAAATTTTATAGCTGGATTTTGTATATTCAAAAGTTTAAGACCATCTTTTATGAGTTTTTTAGGTACTATTGCAAAAATGTCGTCAACATAGCGATACCACACTTTGAAATAATTTGGAAAAGCTTTTGTGATATGTGTTTCAAAAGCACTCATGAATAAATCTGCCAAGAAGGGAGACAATGGGTTGCCCATAGCTAGGCCCGTTTTTTTTTATAGATTTGTCCATTAAAGCTGAAAAAATTTTGATTGATACAAATTTCTGTAAGTTGTGAAAGTTCTTCTATTTCTTCAGGTGTTATTTGTATTGATTCCAGCCATTTTTTGAGAAGTGGAATAAGCTCATTGGTAGGTATACTTGGATATAAAGAAATGACGTCAAAGGAAACTAAAGCATCTGTAGAGTTGATCTTTGTGTCCTTCAGGAGATTTAACAATTCAAACGAGTTTTTGATACTTAAATTTTCAAATTTTGTGAAGGATCTGAAGATTTGAACCAGCCATTTTGATAGTTGGTAAGTGCGTGCATCAATGTTATTAATTATTGGTCTGAGGGTAATTTCAGGTTTATGTATTTTAGGTAAACCATATATGTATGGTGTTTTTGGACTGTCTATTTTGTTGTTCAATTTATCTCTTTTAGTCATGATTTTACTGTTTTTAATTGCTAATTCCACAGATTTGCATGCTTTCTTTAATGGATTGTTTTCTAGTTTAACAAATTCTTTTCCGTTTAAAAGGTTGTCCATTTTTTTGCGATAGTCTTCTTCGTCCAATATTACTATTTTGTTACCCTTGTCTGCTTTTGTGTAGATTACCGGTTTTTCATTTAAATTTTTGATTAATTTTTTATATGAATATCTTTTTGAACTTGCATTTTGAATATGATCTAGAGTTTCTAAGCACTGTGTTCTGATCGTGGATTTTTTGTTATCGGGCAAATTATATATCGCTATTTCAATGTCCGCGATATAGTTTTCAATGTTTTTTTGTGTAATCTACACATGTTTTTAGGCCTTTGTTTAGAAAATCTATTTCTTTCTCCGTGAAGTTGTATGTTGATAGATTCGTTACATTGTTAGGTTTTTGACATGGGAGTAATAAAGCTTGCTTATTTTGTGGATTTTGTTCTTGCTTCTTTTGAAGATTCGTGAATTTTTGTTTTAAAATGGCTGTTTTCTTACGCATTTTCAAATTAAGAATTGACAGCATATTATTTTCTAAGTTAGACCACATGGCCGGGTTCATGCATTTCGAAATTTTTAAGTGTACTTCGTATATTTTTAATTCTGTGGAATGTAACGAATTGTAGTGGTGGTTTATTTCCATTTTTATTACACGTTTCTCTGCTGCTTTTTGTTGTTTGCTATTATTTTTGTGTTTAACAATTTTTCTGACGAAAATGGGTGTTATATTGAATTTCAAGCATTTTTTTAGAAAACGTATGTCCGCAAAAGTATTTCTTTTCTTTTGATTCAGCTTTAGAAACAGTTTGATATCTTTTTTCATACCTTCAGATATGGTGTTGAACGATGAAAACATGTTGGTTCGTTGGTCCTCCATCTTGGTTGACAATATGAAATAGCACTATCGAGATTTGAAAGCTTCTCAGACTTGTAGGCCTAATCACTACAAACATTACTTTCTTATTCTGCTTTCTGCCGCAGCACTTTGCAGCAGTGTAGCCACTGTGGGAACACATTGGTTCAGCTCACCAGACTTCTAAAAGCACATGCCATTTAGTAAGAAATAAATTGTCACATTGACCAATTGTGAATAATTACAATGCTCAGCAGCTTCAATGTGAGCCACACAAAGAACATCTTCTGAGCCTGGTGACAAACCGCTTATTATATAGGATTCCAGGACCTATTTCTTAAATTGGTTCCTTAACTGGAATAAACTGTATTCCTTAACAGGCCTCCAAAAGGGCAAAAATCCCACATCTGTACAGGAAATGGAACACCTTGTGGATTAAACAGTCTATGGATACTCAAATTTCCTCCCTGCACGTTTCTAATGCAATGACACTACTCATCACTCGACAAACTTGTAAATTGATGCAAGAATTCAACAAGAAAGAGAACTGCTTTTGATATTTAAGGTGTTACTGATACTGCAAGTATAGCAGAGAACAGACACACTTGCTGACTGGTTCATCTACACATTATTATGATGATTCAGTCCCTTCCATTTCCTTCAGGCTATCCCACATTCTTTGCAGCTCTAGATAACTTTCTAAATAGTTTGACCTTGCCACCTGCAAATACGACTCTGAATGGAGGAACATTCTTGGTTTGCCCTTGCCACATCAAAAGAAACATTCATACTTCAATCCAATGTATATAAAGCATACCACAACAATTCAATTACAGAAGGTGCAACTGGTGATTGGCTCAGGTTGAAAACATTTAAATTTGAATAGTGTCTCAAGCATCTCCATGGCAAGCAAGGCGTATTGTAAGACGAGGTAGCATGCACATGTATTTTTAAGTATAACACAAACAGGCGCTCTTCTTTTGTTGATCTTGGCAAACTCAAAACTTTCCAAAACAACAGATTCAGAAGTATAATCTGCACACAGAAGCACCAACTGTTTCAATGCTTTTGTATTGAAGCAACAAGGGAAGTTCCTCACACACCAGAGCACTACAGGTACCAAGTCTGTAATATAACTCATTAAACACACACAATAAATGAAACTATTTCCCACAAATCCCATATAAAACAAAATATTATATGCTGCCCTTTGATATTTTAATAGCAGCATCAAGTACAGTACTATATGCGCACGATAACTTGAGCATTCGTGCTATGTCCTCATTCGGTAGGTTTCATCTAACTCCGTAAACACAGATGACAGCTATGAAACATGAAACTTCTATTCACTCTGACATCTAGTGCCTAATATGCTAAGCTTTCACATGTAAGCAATATTTTGTTTTGAGCAATTTCGAGGTTAATTAGCTGATAAGTTTACAACATATGTTGTGGATGTTATGGCTCTCAAAAGGGGATACACTATCATTTGTCTACCTCCGTATAACTGTGATCCAAATGCAATTGAGCTGGCGTGGGCAAATATAAGGAATATTTTCAGAAGACGCAACAGTACTGGTGATATGTCAGGCACAAATCTGC